>JAOWCC010001589.1:133926594-134366456 GCA_030867875.1 Actinernus sp. WN-2022
GCAATACTGGACGTAATTTAAGGAATACTAATACCTTACAGTTATTAGTCCCATATGCGCGTAACATCTACAAATACTCTACTTTATAAGAATTACTAGATTGTGGAATTCCCTACGTTTTGATATCCGATCCATTCAGTCATTCCCTACTTTTAAAAGACACATTTTAGGGATCAAAAGAAGCATTTATATCTCCGAAAATATTATCTATCTTGGAATTCGGTTTCGTGTTTACTATATCTTTGTTATCAGGAAATACATAGTCCAAGGAATCTCAAAGATCGGCCAAAAACTTCCCGCTGAAAAGTGCGAATATTTATGATGACCTTTGGGCGGTCACCTTAGAAAATACACTTGCTAGCGTTGCATGGATGAGGGAATAACTACGTATAACAAAAAAAATATACTTAGAGTTGAGACCGGACTAAAATTTTCTCCTCGAAGTTTCTGCTCAATCCGGTTTCAGTGGGAAACTACCCACCCACCCCTCCCTTGGACATGCATCGTTCTATCAATGATTAACCATTAAAGGTTAGGATGAAGTGTGGGGGGAGGGGTGGGGGTTTCTCAGAAACCGTGATTGATCTGAAGTTTAATTTCTTGGCATAATACCGCGTGTTGAGTTATCGGCTGTGCGTCAAAAGATGAGCGGCACCCAACTCTTTCTACACAAAGAACACAAGGCATGAAGCTTCGTTATCGCAATTTTGTATTAAAAAAACGGTAGCACGCAGACAAACAGGAAGGTCAACACTGATTTCCACGCAGTGATTGCATATATATGAATGTCAGTGTTATGAATAAGGGGGAACAAGCCGGAAGGGGCCTATAGTAGTTTAAAGTAAAATGGATGATAGATAAGAACATTGTATTAGCATGTACATGAGAAAAATATACCGGTTTGAAGTACCGGAACTTCTATTCTAATCAGTGTTGCTTATTTTTCTTCGTACTTCGATTTTTAATATGATTATATGTATATAGTCAGCTGGCGTCTTCTACGATTCGTGAAATGCGGCTAAAAATAGTGGTGTTCAGTTTAGAGCCATTTTCGTCCTTTATCTTATGTTAAAACTCACATTGTAAGACTTTCTGGTGACTATATACATATAGGAGTCTTGTGAAAAACCGTACGACGCTAAACATGCGTGTGATGACATAGATAACAGAACACAAACCAATAGTTTATAGCTTAAATGCCCGTATTACGAATACTGGATTTTAAATACCGGCTCACGAATTCTGCAGTGGATTTTGTAAGATTTTAATCCCAAAATGAAACTACACATGAAATAGTATTACAGTACAACAAAGCTAGGCCATTCTCGTTGCCAGCTTACTGCGCATGATCAACTATACCAGAAGCGCGCGTGCGTAATGAAAGTCGATCCCCTCCCTTGAGTTCTCATAAACAAGATACATGCATCAGGAGTTCCGGACTTCCGGTTGGATCACACTGCATTCTGGGTAGGTGGGCTCAGAAAAGTGGGCATCAACTTCCAGAGCGGCCATATTGGATTTGAGCGCAGTCAACTTGGAAACTTTATTAATCCCGTTCTAAAGCTTAAACATCGACTTAGAACTCCCAACTGAAGAATCTGTAAAGGTAAGATATTCCGTGTATTAGGTAGTAAGTTTTTGAACTTGCAAAGGAGCAAAAATTGACTGCACTCAAATCCAATATGGCCGATCTAGAAGTTGATGCCCACCTCTCTGAGCCCACCTACCCAAAATGCAGTGTGATCCAACCGGAAGTCCGGAACTCCTGATGCATGTATACCAGGTACAGACGCAACATTGCACATAACATTCCTGGTAACTGTTTTGAAAAGGGTTGACATGCATACGCTGCACGGCAACATTGCTCGTACACGGTGGGCACAAATGCCCCTCACGTTGCTATATAAAACTAACTAATGTATCGTAGAAGATTGACTTTTTGTGGGAGGATTAAGACGGATGAACGAAACAAAATCCGATGATTTGCATTACCGTATACATCTTGATGACGTCACAATTACGTCATGTATCCATTTATAATTTTTAAAATTCACCGTGAAAAAGAGTATACGTCATTATGACGCCAAGGCAGACCAGCCGCAATTTTGAATGACTGCTACGCACGAGGTAGTGTAATTGGCCACTTTGGAAAAGAGTAGGGGATTGGGGCGAGGGTGGTCTCGCAAAGGCGCTTCGGATCGTTACAGGGGACACGCATCGTACAGAATACAAACAAACATGGCGAATATCGCAATCAACTCATCGAATACAAGCAGAGAAAGTGAAATAAGCTTGAAAGAAGACGCTGTACCAGAAGTAAAGCTCAACAGAAGTGTCCAGGAAAGGGTTCATAAAAGCCAACTTATTAAAGCAGAGCAAAGAAGTGAAAACTACCGTGGAACGGGAGTTAGCAGAAGTAAAGCGAAGTTGTGTGGCCGATTCATCTACATCTACATTTATTGAGTCGGTAAAATGAATCCGCAACGATCCGAATACGTTATGCTTTAGCCGATTCCTACATTTCCCACCATCATGGATTTGTCACTTTAAAGTATTAAATACTTTGTAACTTTAGTTATACAGGTCTTGTTCTATTCATGGGATTGTAGGCCGTGAATAACTACTGACAAGAGAAACGCTGAACCACTTGAAGTCCGCTAGGATGACATGTATTTGTAGCGATTGACTAGATACCAACGTAGGAATCGGCTATTAAAAGCATAATTATAACGTGTTCGGATCGTAGTATTCGGCCACACAGCTTCGCTTTACTTCTGCTAACTCCGTTCCGCGGTAGTTTTCACTCCTTTGCTCTGCTTTAAGTAAGTTGGTTTTATGAACCCACATTTCTGGACACTTCTGTTGAGCTTTACTTCTGGTACAGTGCCTTCTTTCAAGTTTATTTCACTTTCTGTACTTGTATTCGATGAGTAAATTGCGATATTCGCCGTGTTTGTTTGTATTCTGTACGATGCGTGTCCCAAGCGATCCCAAGCGCCTTTGCGAGACCACCCTCGCCCCAATCCCCTACTCTTTTCCAAAGTGGCGAATTGGTATGACATGTGCTCGTTCCTTTACGGGAGCGTTGTGAGAACTCCTATTAGTTTGTATTCGGATATAGTTATTTTGTCTATTATGCTCGGTGGTTTATGCTGTTCACCTCGCAGTTCGGTTGTTGTGCCGACTTTTCACTTTTCGGTCGTAGTTTAAATTAAGATTCTTTGCGATTGCTACGTTGTTTTCAATATTGCGGTACCGATGGCGGATGTATCTGGGAAACGTTTCCCTGCTCTCAAACTGCATATCTGCTGGTAGAACAACCATTATTATCGTAAGGTAGTTTCTATAACGACTTTTAGCTAGTAGAATTATACATGTTTATTTATTATTTTATTATAGCTCAATGTGACTTATGCGCGCCGACATCAGAATGCGTGTTTGGTAAAGTTATAATTATCTTTTGACTTTTGTGTATCTAAAATAATGCCTGTGTGGCTGAAAGAATGCCTCTGTGGATAGAAGAATGCCTATGTGGCCAAAAAAGAATTGTGCAGAGGCGGTTAGAAAAATGCCTGTGAGGCAATAATTCTGCCAACGGGGCAGTCAGTGATAATTATGCGTGTGAGGCGAAATAAATCTGTCGGTGGGGAAGTCGGTTAAAATACGCCTGTGAGGCGAAAGGAATATGTCAGCGGGACAGTCAGTAAATATGCTTGTATGGCTAAAGAAATTACGTCTGTGAGACGAAAGGAATCTGCCTGTGGGGCAGTCATTGTATATGCCTGTGTGGCTAAAGAATATACGCCTGTGAGGCGAAAGGAATCTGCCTGTGGGGCAGTCATTGTATATGCCTGTGTGGCTAAAGAATATACATTTGTGAGGCGAAAGGAATCTGCCTGTGGGGCAGTCATTGTATATGCCTGTGTGGCTAAAGAATATACGCCTGTGAGGCGAAAGGAATCTGCCTGTGGGGCAGTCATTGTATATGCCTGTGTGGCTAAAGAATATACATGTGTGAGGCGAAAGGAATCTGCCTGTGGGGCAGTCATATTGTATATGCCTGTGTGGCTAAAGAATATACGCCTGTGAGGCGAAAGGAATCTGCCTGTGGGGTAGTCATTGTATATGCCTGTGTGACTAAAGAATGCCTGTTTGGCTTAGAGAATATTATGTATATGTAGCTAAGAGAATACCGGTGTAGCTAAAATATAATGCATATGTGGGTATAGAGAAATGCGTGGCTTGTTCAAGCGAAGTATGCTTGCCGGTCCGGCTATGATTATTAGGAAAATGCTCTCAGATCAGGGCAAGTAACTCGCATGGGCTACCTCCCAAACTGAGCTGCCTGTGGACGTTCCGTTTTCCGGCGTTGGAAGTTGCTTTCTCCTGATCGGGGACTCCATCCTTGCTGTTTTTCGGTACATTAATCATGTTTTCTTTGTGGTTTACTTTGTAATTAGCACTGCCTTTTTCCGGAATTGCTCAATGTTTATTTTCATCTCAGTTAACGTGGATGGGGTTCCCGTTCAGGAGAGAGTGAAGATAAGGTTTGGGAAGGGAAGGATTCAGTGGTAGCTGTATTACGTGCCCAGTATAAAGAACAGTGAGAAAGAAATGTACGTAACTACGGGTATAGCACCTTGACTAGAGTAATCTAACAATTAACTGGTCTAATTACCAATGGTGATATATAGATAGCACTTGGACAAAGGGTTTGGGGAAGGTCGGAGTCACACCCCATACCTCATTAATGACAATTACTAGGCGGAATAATACACTATTCAAAGTCAATTTGAATATGTAAATTACGCCTTGGGAATTTATTAATGAGAGTATAAAAGGAAGAACAATGCTCTCTATAGGTGTTGTTTGCAAGAAACCAGAAGACGAACAGGTAGTTCTGCGATCCGCCCGCCCACCCTCACTTAGCCGGAGTTGATGCCTGGGCCATCGTTCGCATCTTTCGCTCTTCGCCCTGGGTTTGTCCCAGGTCGGAGTTGCACCCCATACCTCTTTAATGACAATGTACTAGGCGGAATAATACACTATTCTTCGTTTGCAACTGACGTCATGGCGGCCATGTTGGATGACAATAACAAAAGATTCGGTAATATATTCTTTTGTTATTGTCATCCAACATGGCCACCATGTCTTTGTCTCTTACTGGGGAGTGCGGGTTGCAAACCAAGAATCAGTGCAGAGATGGACACAAGTTGCAATTTCGCTTTGCCGGCAATGTTACGAGCAATGTTGCAGCATTCGCTTCGTACATAATACGCGTACGCTGGATATTATGGAATTTTAGTCGGAAGTTATATAGCTTTCTTGTTGATTTGACTGAACTGTTAGCGCGTGTGTTACAGGTTCCAAAGTGCTGAACGAGCATACACTGAAGTTGATTGTCTGTCTGTCTGTCTGGCTGGTTAGTTATCTGCTAGCACTGAAATCTTTTTTTATCATTATTGGATGACGTCAAGTTCCCTATGCCACATGGTGCGCCGCCTTCACGTGCGACGAAACAAGAAAATACACAAAACAACAAAATACCAACAAAACACGAAAATACCGACAAAACACGAAGATATCAGTACAAAACACGAAAATACCGACAAAACACGAAGATATACAAAACACTAAAATAACGACAAAACACGAAGATATACAAAACACGAAAGTACCAACAAAACACGAAAATATACAAAACACGAAAATATCAACAAAACACGAATATATACAAAACACGAAAATACCGACAAAACACGAATATATACAAAACATGCACGAAAATACCGACAAACCACGAAGCTACGCAAAACACGAAAATACACAAAATACCGACAAACCACGAAGATATACAAAACATCAGCACGAAAATACCGACAAACCACGAAGCTACGCAAAACACGAAAATACACAAAACCAGAAAATACCAACAAAACACGAAGATATACAAACATGCACGAAAATACCGACAAACCACGAAGCTACGCAAAATACGAAAATACACAAAACACGAAAATACACAAAACACACTCAACAACGCAACCGTTCAGTAGTATACTTCAAAACATCAAGCGTTTTCAAAACAAAATACGATGCGTTGTTACAATCACTGCAAATCTAAATCTGCTTCGTTTTGTATGAAGGTTTTCGTATTTCTAATGTAGTAACTGGAATCAGAGGGAAACACGTACAAATGTTTGACCCCCTAAGGGGCCCACTTCAGTATGTCAGACCTCAATTTCAGTTATTTTTAAAAGAAGAAGAATACTTCTTAGAATCTAAATGATTTAAAATAAAAATGTCAAACGGATTTTGAAATGGACTCATTTACTGATCTAAAATATTTAGAAGAAGTCGCGCTGTGTTTTGATATGAAAAGGTCTTCAACTGAGCAATTTGTCATCAGCATTCAAAAATTAGCCTTTTGGGTGCCATTAGAGTCATAAGGCACCTGGCAGGAGAGGTTGATAGCCCAGAGAATATATTTATACATAAGCAGCACTTACACTTGTCTAGGTTGTCATCTCATCTATATCTCATGCGCTACAATACTGGCTTTCTATAGCCGCGCGAGCTGTACACTGATATATATATATATACGAGAAATGCTTTTGAAACGGGGTTTTGAGCTATAGTTCTTCAATCCTAGTCTACTACTTTTCCTTATTTTTCAAGGTAAAGAAAAGGTATCAATGATATTCAGCATTTTGAACGGTATTGGTAACAAAACACGAAGGAGAAAAATTACATGTGTTATATAGTATATGGGAGACGTGCTTATGTAATTAGTATTCGCTTGGTTTTATTGGGGAAAACATCCACTCTTTTGATATTAATTTATTTCTCCCAACAGAACATTTTCAGGACACTATGCAAACGGACATAGTGAGTAACAGCGTGGAAGATTGGAAGACCTTGAAGAGAGCAACAACAATTGAAGCAACAGAAACCTTCACTAAGAGCCGTAGAAAATTATCGATGGATAGTTTTGTGAGCTTTGGTTTTCACCGACGCTCAAGAACAGACTCGCACCTATCGGCAAATCACGACCATGAGCTTGATTTTTGGGTGAGACATTTCAACAAGAGAAACGATGTTTTGTGGACGGAATTTCGCTCGGCTTTTATCCAAGACTATGGGACATTCATCTGCGAATTTGCCCCACGTCGTTTGAACTGGATAATGAGTATTTTACAGATGGACATATTTGAAGGGAGAGATGCTATTTATAAGATGCATTATGATAGTTATTGTGGGAAGTCTCCCAATCCGGACAAGTTGTGGTTTAAAGTAAAAACCTATGCTACCGAGAGAATTTTCAGAGAGGGAGTGGTAGAGTCCATGTTCGAGTGAAAGCATTAAGGTCTTGTTTGGCGGTAGCTGGTACTCGGAAAACATGCATGCGAATGGAATTCCTAATGACTTCTATTGCAATGTTCTGAACACTCGGTGCCGACCGTATAGCTGAGGCAAAGGTTTGGAAGCAAGTCGGCCCGTGACAACAAATGTTATCATGCCTTGCCACTGGCAATCAAATTCACTCCAGATTAGTAGTAATGTTGTGCTTTTTGTCTTCAAAAAACGACTCTGGGGAAAAGGTTCAGTCGAAACCAGCAGAAGCGAGGGCAAATATTATTGTTGCTTGACTGATGTGGAAATCACGTAATATAACAGATTGAACAGAAAAGTAGGAACTACGCATGCAGTTAGTACAAAGCAAAAGGGGAAAGCTGGACCGACTAGAAGATGAGAAATCTCTGCTAGCAGGGTGGAATGGAACAGCACTCGAGTATAAAGAACAAAAGTTAAAGCGGAGAGAGAGAGGTGAAGATCAAAGAAATAGACATATTATATTATGGTGATATCGAGCACGGATTTGTCGATCTCATCGGTACTGCTACACAATAAACATTGACTAATCAAGCCCTCTTCAGTACCATCATTTGAATAAAAACCCATCTGTAAATTAATGATGCAATGAGGTGCCACTCACGGAGTATCAGGCTGACATATTTATGATAGTAGAACTGACTAATGGAACTCGCTCCTTGTGTCAGCTGTAGCGATACACTGACGCAGTCATTAGAAGGGAAGAACCATGTACCATTAAGCGATGGAAAATACATACTAACACAATAACCGCTATTGTCAGTCCGGCATGAATAGATAAACATAGAACTGAAGTTCAATCGAATATTTAATTATTATTTTTTTATCTTGAAATCTCCTAAAATTGTTCAGAAGAAACTGCATGACTTGTAAAACCTGTGGTTTTCCTTCGAACGCGGCAATTTAGTGGATCATTTTTAGTTCAGTATAATCTCATTGAAAACGTTTCCGGAAGAGAGGTCTATTTTTTTTAAAAGAAGACTCGTTTTAATCCATAAACACATAGGAAGGAACAATATCAATATTCCCCATCAAGACCGAACAAGCTTAACTGTCAATATGTTTTCCGGTTATATTATGAAAATAAATTCAGTCGGCTAAATGCACGAAACACCGCGACGCCTGTTGGAAATTGAACGCCGGTAAAAGATGAAAAACGTATTGCGCCACAAAATATTGCTCGCTTTACAATACCAATATTTGGTCCAATCATAGGCAATGCTTTTTTTGCAAATCAAACCAAACAAACTGATCAGTCGGTAAAACATTAGTCCTGTTTTCCAGAGAGAGAGACGTCTGATTTTCTCAGGCTATCTGATAAGAGTACAAGACTGAAGTTGTAGAACATTGCTCGTAACATTTTGTGCAATTACAAATATATTTGGAGAGCGCGAACATTATGTTTTCCTTGTCGAAGTTATGCATAATTCTCAAAATCATGCGACAATTTTTATGCCGTTAAAATTGCTAATCACAGTTGGTTTGTACATCTATATATTCGTCTTCGTAAATAAAACAAAATATAGCGCGTTTTTTGTCTAATTCTCATTCTAAATATGTCTTACTTGAGGGGCCTTGCCATCTGTCATATTTTTTTCTCAAAGAAGCCTTGCCGTGGGCCATATTTTTACTTTGGTGAATATAAATGTGCAAAACGCATGTGATTAGCATTATTTAACGGCATAAAAATTGTCCCCTGATCTTGACAATTATGCCTGAACTTGACACGGAAAAAAATTATGTTCGCGCTCTCCAATTCTATTTTTAATTGCACAAAATGACGAAGAGAAGACTAAAATTTAATAAAATAAAATAAAAAGGGGATCGATTTTTTCACTTCATAGGCACTTTAACTTCAGACAGTAACTAGTCGACCAAATTCGCCTTTACCGGATCGAAGCTCGAGCAAGTCGAAATGCTCAGTATTGTCTCGTACTCGACACTGATTGGCTCAAGTAGCCGCAAGTTGGAATGCTTTGTTTTCGTTCTGCAATGTGATTGGTTCTCGTTGTCTAAGGCTGCAATGTGATTGGTTCTCGTTGTCTAAGTCTGCAATGTGATTGGTTCACGTTGTCTAAGTGGCTCTGGTTACAGTAGTCGCACTGTAAGCGACGACCGACCAGTCGTTTTGCATGCATTAATTGTGCCGGGTCGCTTTACGAGAGGTTCAACAGTATTTCGGTCATCGT
This sequence comes from Actinernus sp. WN-2022, assembly GCA_030867875.1. Lineage (NCBI taxonomy): Eukaryota > Metazoa > Cnidaria > Anthozoa > Actiniaria > Actinernidae > Actinernus > Actinernus sp. WN-2022. The sequence continues at coordinate 133,936,176 of JAOWCC010001589.1, forward strand.
AGTCAATGTTTAGGTAACTCTCATTAAAACTAATTCAATTTTAGGTTCTTTCCCATGTCTTTTTAGTCTAAGATTCACCTCAAAATACTTTTACTCAAGATGAATCACCTAAAACGGGGCTAGTCCTTGTTCTCATCTAAAATAACTAACTGATACAAACGGTTCCATTAAACAAAATTCTCAAATTTGTGTTCATTGCCCATGGCACGAAAAAAGTGCCTTTAATTTTAATTTCGCTGTCGGTCAGTTGAGAAAGCTGATTGCGTACAAGAGCTATATCCTGTATAAAGAAAAATATAAAAACGCCGCTAATCAAACTAGCCCTGTTTGACTAATGTGATTTCCTTAGTAGAAGGACTGTTATTTTATCTAACGAAGAAAATGACACAAAGTATCTTCCTACGCAGATATTTAGCTCTAGGCGATGGTAACGTAATTCAAATCGGAACAATTTGCAGTTAGAGTGTTGAAATACAAAAATAACTACTCAGATTAGAAGAGTATCATATCCTGGTATCGGTACTGAAGAGAATTTGAAACAATAATGATAAAGGCCGATGGCAAAGATTCGAGTGGATGAAAAATATTAGCCAGAGTTTGCTGGCAGTTTTTACAATTTATTGCGAGCAAAAATAGCGTCTCTATTCGACTGCGATTCAAGCGAAAAATTCCATACCAATGACGAACTCTCGTGCAGAATCCTGGCGAACTCGCTGATTGGTTACCCCGGGCTCCAGAGGCTCTCCCCAGGCGCTTTTATTTTTGTTAAGGCCGCGAAGGAGTGGACACTCTGGCACCCAGGGTACCGATTGGTTGGTTGGTTCACTAAGATATGTATAAATTATACAAAAATCGCAGCAAACAATGAGCTTTAATTTATTGGGATACTTTCTGCCAGTGTGTGATTCTCTTTGCCCCAGTTTAATATATCGTCTCTGCAGGAGAATCAGCTTCAAGTTTTCAATATAGTTTTGTCCGTGGAAAGAAAGTATTGTCAGTCTTCCGACAGGATCGTGGAAATCCAGAATTTATCTTCCAAATGGAGGCTTGCACACGAAACTATTTTGTGGTGCGAAATTTCTGGTAACAGTTCAAAATCGCGCGTTGAATTTTCTTCATTTTTGGTAGAAAAAACCAACACCTCCAAAGAGAGTACAAATATTTTTTTTAAATAACCCCCTAATATTTTACGGTATTTAATATTTATATATCTCTTGCTGTAGAACTATAGAAGTTTCCATTCCATCGATTTTATTGAAACTCGTTTCATTATAACCAACAGTCATACTTTTTAAAATCCTGTAAAGATACAATTAAGCCTATTTGTTTATGTATTCCTCCCCTCATTAACTTCAACATGGTAGTGGCCAACTCGAAAGCTTTTGCTCCTTTGACCACTACACACTATCATCTTAAGATTGTAATTATTATCTACTATTTTTTTTTATTTTTTTTTATGGCTTGTTATATTCAAACAGTAATTGTAACTTATAAACAAGAGTGAATAAATTGAACTTGAACTTGACAAAACTCATGGGCTAGTTAATTTATAACAGAAATTTAATTATATATCGTCTCGTTTTGAAGATTTTCGCATTTTACGTAAAAGCAAGGGATCGAAAGAAGCACTCAAATCTCCGAATATAAAGTTATGTATCTTGGAATTATGTTTTGTGTCATACCAGTTACTATTTCTCAATATTAGGAAATACCCCTCAGCAGCATTGTTGTCGATATGCAAAATAGTCTCGAGAGTTACAATGCAATGAAGATAGCCCTTATAGTGCTTAAGTCTTTTGCAGGATACACTCATCGCGTGGTTGTACTTGGTGGAAAAAAAAATCTGACTTCTTTTATTTAAAGTGCCTATGAAGTGAAAAAAATCGAAATCTTCCCTTAGTCATTTTGTGCAATTAAAAGTTATTATAAAACATTATGTTTCTCCTTGTCGAAGTCAAAATCATGCGACAATTTTTATGCCGTTAAGATATGCTAATCACATGCATGACGTCAGTTGGTTTGCACATCTATATTCGTCTTCGTAAATAATACAAAATACAGCGCGTTTTGTTGTCTAATTCTCATTCAAAATATGTCTTACTTGAGGGGCCTTGCCATCTGTCATATTTTTTCTCAAAGAAGCCTTGCCGTGGGCTATATTTTTACTTTGGTGAATATAAATGTGCAAAACGCATGTGATTAGCATTATTTAACGGCATAAAAATTGTCCCCTGATCTTGACAATTATGCCTGAACTTGACACGGTAAAAAAATTTGTTCGCGCTCTCCAATTCTATTTTTAATTGCACAAAATGACGAAGAGAAGACTAAAATTTAATAAAATAAAATAAAAAGGGGGTCGATTTTTTCACTTCATAGGCATGTAAATAATTAACAAATAAAGAAGCCTTAGCCATGTTTTATACTATCATAAAATACGATGGGCATTTGAGAACATGAGAGAAATACTAAAGCACAAGCCAAAGGCGCGGGCTTTCAACATTTCTCGAGTGTTCTCAAATGACCATAGTATTTTATGATAGTATAAAACGTGGATTTAAGGCTTCTTTATCTGTTTTATAATATAGATTTACGCGCGCGTGGAAAGGAAACCGCCAGTTGAAAACAATAAAACACGGCAAACCATGTTATATACTCTGATAAAACATGGCTTTTTAGCCAATCAGAGCGCGCGTACCTGATTATCTATATTATAATACAAAATACAGTGCGTTTTTTTGGGTCTAATTCTCATTCTAAATATGTCTTACTTGAGGAGCCTTGCCATCTGTCATATTTTTTCTCAAAGAAGCCTTGCCGTGGGCCATATTTTTGTGCAAACCAACTCACGTCATGCATGTGATTCACATATACCAGGAGCCCATGCTGCATATATTTAACGGCATAAAAAATGTCGCATGATTTTGACAATTATGTCTGACTTTGAAACGGAAAAAATACGTTTGCGCTCTCCAATTTTATTTTTAATTGCACAAAATTGTCAAAGTTATTCTTTACACGGTTAATCTGGCATAGTTTCGCCATGCACGAGGAAACAAGATGTGGAACATGGCAGTTAAATGTCAGCTGGGAGTCAATAATTAACCCCAAGTCCTTAGCGGATGAAACTGGAACAAGGGCCTCTTCCAGAAAACTTAAAGACATATCAAAGGGAAGTTTTGTAGCATTTGTTGCGTAACGATCAGGAGAAACTTGGTTTTCTGTGGGTTGATCAAAAATTGGTTGTGACAACACCATTTAGCAACACGATTCAGGTCATCCTCTAGATTCTGCTTTGCCAGAGCAGCATCTTTAACTTAGAATGACAAGAAAACTTTGGAGTCGTCCACGTAAGATTCCAGCCGCCAACAGAACTGTGGGGACAATAGTAAGTCGTTCATATAAATGCGAAAGAGCAATGGCGATAATATTGCGCCTTGTGGAACTCCATAGGAGATGGAAAGTTGAGAAGACAGTGCAGAGCCCAAACGGACGCGCACAAGTTCACCATACACGCTTGCTACGTTTCGCTACTGCCGGAACGCTCGTGCAAATTATGTTCTTAGTACAATGACATGCAATTATCATAGTCACGCTGCCAGTTGTAACGCTGTTATAATATAACTTATAATATTTATTTTAAAAAACGTTTTATAATATCACTAATACAAAATCTCGTTATTAATTAATATTTCTCGGGTATTCTTCTGTCTAATTAAAGGTGTGGTCTAGACGTCACGGGCACTTTTTCCCGATCTGGTTACTAAAAATACACTTATTCAACATTATCATCCAGCACTGCCTGGCTTCATGGTTTAACTAATTTGCATGTCATTGAACTAAGAACATACTTTGCACGAGCGTTCCGGCAGTAGCGAAGCGTAGCAAGCGTGCATGGTAAACTTGTTAGTTTAAAAAGCACACAAGTATGCCGAATCTAGACAAAAGAGAAATTTTGGAAAGACACAAGCTATCAACAAAATGATACAGGAATGAAACTTGCGTGGACGAATGTAAAGGTTCCCTATGTTTTTGTTTTTATTCCGCGCCCTTAAAATGATTCAAGCTCTTGAAATTTACAGGGACATGTTGAATTCCAGGTGAACAGATTAAAAAAAAAATTATCGACTAGTTTTCGAATTACAGTTTCCTTAGCAAATACGTTACTATTTTGAGCAAAATGAGCATATTTATGACAAAATTATTTATGATTCCATAAACCGAAATTGAATAAAGCTAATGGAATGAAATTTTCATGGGAAGTAGTCATATGGAACAGGTATGAAATATGCTAAAAACATCGCTTGAATCGATCCGGAAAACACAGTTCTCGACGACTAAACAGAAAGTAATGCGAATCGTTTATTTTTTAAACGAAAATATTCAACCCAATTTTTTTCGAAAACGCTCTCATACAATTTTTTTAAACTTCGCAGTCTTGAAGGCCTACATTTAGAATACAAGGGACACTAGGTCGTTTAAAAAGTTTAGGTCTATATTTCGAGAAAATTGATGATATGTAAAATTGATGATATGTAAAATACACGATGTCAACGCTGTGTTGCTATGGTAACACCGATATCAAACAAACCTACATTTTTGGAAAGTTTATTCTATTTCTAGTAAATGGGTGAAGTAGTTAGCCTGACCATAGTTAATAGAGTGGAATGGTTAGGAAACCCGGCAAACTTCAAAAGGGCTAACAAAGGCGCTTCGATTTAGGTTGGAAGGGGTAAGACAAAAGATTGTGTACGATCATAGTTCATTACCGTTCCCTGAACGACTGAACTCACACGTTTCTATTGGCTGATTGATTAACATGTTGGAATTTCTATTGTGTTTTGTGCACGGTGGTGGTTGAAAAAAGCTAACAAAGACCTATAACAAAGAAGGTCCCTGAGTTTCCTAACCATTCCACTCTATTAACTATGGCCCGACCGAGCTCTGACAGAGGAGTATCAGCCGTTCAAAGTGGGTATGGTGCGTCCAAGGAAAATCCAGGCGAGCCACCCGGTAATATTAACCCTAAGGTCAGCATCACCCACGTCCATGTTGACAACAAAGTCACACAAGCGTGAGGAAGTGTGACGCCATTTGAGACAAATATCCCGTATGATAACAATAATAAAAGCGCGCAATGCAAACTGGGTGGGCCAGATTCTTTAAGTTTTGCGTTTGTTTTAGGCATTATTGATGATACGTCGGAAAATGCAATGGCTGTTGCATTACCAGCCAGAGAACATGGTCTCTTGGTTTAATTAAAGTCTTCAGTTGGTTTAATTAGCGAGCACGTAGCCTGGCCCTCCGCAGGCATTCGCCAGTTTACAATCTCGGATTATGGGCTTCCTGTGGCAGGTGAAGAAAATAGTAGATAATAATAATAATGTCTTTATTTCTCAACCGGTAAAATACGTACCGAGTCTTACAGTCATAATAATACAAGAAATATTAGTAATACAATAAGTCATAAGTAAAGTAAATATAAATGTCACAATTGTCTATAATTAAAGGGCCAAGTTATATCTAAAGATTAATCTATTTACAAACGAGTTCTTGTCAATGTCCCTCTACAAACGAGTAGAGGGACATTGGAGCCTCTTTCCTCTTCTTTCTCTCCCCAATCCCCCTTTTCTTCCCTTTTGCCACAGGAAGCCCAAAATAGAGAGGCTACGGCGATTTCGAGTATAAGTTCTCATATTTTACAGTGTCATCTGTGATCTACATGCCTTGGGGTAAAATGTGATCTTTGAACTTTAATTTAAGGAAATTTGAAAAAAGCCTCTGGGAAGAAGGTGCGTTTTAATTTGGCGGGTATTTTACTGTAATCGAACCAGGGTTAGTGCATACTTTCTTGGTCCAACTAGAACGGTTGGAAATTTAAGAGGAAGGCCAATTAAGGTAAACGTGAAATTTGATACCCTCAAGTTTCAACGAATTGATTTTAATTCTAACCTTTGTGCGCTCTACTTTTTCCCCTGAAGCTTTATATCATATTTTCTTGAAATTGAGATCAAAGGTCCCAGGGTCCGTCGCTATGGCAACTATCTTTGCCAAATGTGGACTCTACATGATATATAGTAAACACAATCATATCGGGTACAACCAAACGAAAGTAGACCATCCCTTTACTTATAACGGGTGTGGTCACTCTGGGATGCATGGATATCTCAGTTGCCATTGTTAAATTCAAGATGGCCGCCAAACAACAACAATGGCAAACTGAAATAGCCATCCCAGAGTGTACTGCGACGGCGGGGTTGCGATATAGTCTCACAACTGTACAATGCTTTCTGGACAGATGTTTCAAACGATGATACACCTCCAAGAACATTAATGTATCTAACTTAGTAGAGAGGTTTTATAAACGCATTTTTAATAGGCTAAGAATCGGGGGTAGAAGCGGAATATTTTCACTCTAAAAATTCCGTATTCCTCTGCTCTCCTGAGGTAAATATTCCCATTCCCTACTAATTTTTTTTTGGATATTCCTTATTGTTTTTAATTTTCGAAAGTGTCATGCGCTTTATTGAAATATTCCGTATTCCGTATATTTTTCAGGCAAATATTCAATATTCCTCAGTTTTCAACCACGATATTCAATATTCAATATTCCGCTTCTACCCCCGATAAGAAGATGCCAGTCCACCCTTTAAATAAATTTCTACCGGTGGCCAAACAGTCTAAAATTAACTTAAGGAAGCGACATTCATACAGGCCTAAAGTCAACACTTCCCGTTTTTTTTTATGCATTTATTAGTAATAGATTAGTTTTTAGATATGACTTGGCTGTATGCATGAGTAAGGTTTTACTTAGGTATATTATTAAGGTTTTTAGTATTTTAAGTATAGTTTTTAACATTATTATAGTTGAGTGTCTTAGTCCTAGCTATTATTCAATTTACTGTACTATAATTACTATAATTGTAACTTTGATATGTAATTTTATCAACTCCAATAAAGACTTATTATTATTATTATGAAAGTATTCGTTATGTTCATTCAATAAAAATACCTTACAATATGATAGGCGAATAGATCCCGCTGAAAAGTGTTTCCGATTTCAAGTCCAAAGCAAACTTCTGGCCGGACTTTAATAAATAGATTTTAAAAGTTAACAGTAGACAAACCCATCATGGAAAATTTTCCTCTCTCAAGATAAGAATCTTTTCAGTCACAAATCCACTTCCCAGCTGGTTTTTCGGTACTGAGTACGATCGGACATTCATCTTATTATTGTCGTCAAAAGCACCAGAGTTCATTAAAAGTTTCTGTTCTGATAAACACAAGATTTTTATCAAAATGTTCTGTTTTGATAGTATCTATTGAGATGAAGCCAGAGGAACATTATTAGACAGTACTTGTCTGTTATACTGAGAGTCTATTACTGTGCCGACAAGTAAAATATAGACTGACACGATAAGAATGTGAAGAGCGCGTGGAGGAGTTCTTAGAAGGTAAGCAACGTTTACTTTTTTGTGATCGCTGTATTTCTGTTTGCCAAAACATATTTTCATCTAGGTTTTATTTTATTATGCCGTAGGCTCTTTTAATAATTTAATAGTTTCAAAACTCAGATTTACAGACAAACTTGGTAGAAACTACACTACATTGAAAAACGTCCCGATATATATTAAAATACAAATGAACCTTTTAGCGAGGAACTCAGTGATTTCAAGAACTGGAGCCACTGTCGCGATCGCACGACAACAATCTCATGGCGCGAAAATATTTTGCCGCCATAATTGTTGCGCGCTCGCGTACTACTCAGCTGCTTCCGGTTACTAAAAAAAGATTTCATCGAACTAGCGCGCGTATTGGAGATTCCCTCTCTTACTTGTGCTCTCTTGCATGGTTTCGTTTAACATTATAGTTGTTCATCTGCACGTACTCGAACGGTGCATGTAGTTCTTTCAGTTTCATAGCTTCTTGTCTTCTACGTAGACGCTTTTAATATCGCCCCAACACACTTTCCTCGGAAACAATCTAGGAGCGACACTTGAGAGCAGCTGGGGAGAAGACTACATACCACTGGCATACATTATACTGATATTTCTGTACTTGCTTCTTTCAGGAGCCGGACATATATACGGTTTGGCGTGATGGTTCACATTGTGACTGCAGTTATCTTCTCTTTAATTCAGAGTTTGCTTTGTGTTCCACACTCGACAGTAGGCCTTATTCCACGCGATGTACACTCGACATTCAATAGCTACGTGGAAAAAGTACCAGGGCGTTCCCTCACAGCGAGTGTTATACTCGAGACAACAGTTCCATCGGAAATGGAGTGTCTCCTAGCGTGTAGAAACACTTACGAGTGTCTGTCCTTTGATATGGAGAAGACTGACACACATTCATGGCGGTGTTACCTGCTCTCGAGTGACCGCTACCGAGATGCCGACAAGTTGATTCCCCAAGCAGGCTTCGATCACTACATTTTTCTGGTAAAAGTTGATGCACGCATGCATTTAATCTACTTCAATATGGGTTCGTAGAGGTAGCTAGTGCTCAGAGCCAGAGGGGGGAGGGGTGACTCCCATATAAAAGCTATACGGGTATGTGCCGCTGGATGGAGTCTGTTTTTTTACCTTTCTAGGTCTGAGATGGGGTCCCAGTTTCGTCTGTTTTAGTTTCAATTTTTATTTTTTTCATTTGTTTTTTGGAAACATATATGGACATTGAACGGAGTACGCTTATCTTATCAAAATGCTGTGCTGCGTCAGCTCTGATGACGCAAAGCTATAAAGAGTGATACCTACCAGCTTGTTCCTGTGCCCCGCTGTTGTAATGCTTGCTGGACCAGCGGTGCTTTGCGCATGCTCCTACAGTCTCCCATCCTTTTCTGTTGTTATCGCTTTTGCTATGGAATCATTTTCTGTGTGAAATGGGATAAGGAGAAACTCTATCTTTTTAGATCTGAGAAGGGGTAGTATTTCTTAGCCCCCACATTCATGGCGGTGCTACCTTCTCTTGAGTGACTGCTACCGAGATGATATGCTGACGAGTTTATTCTCCAGTCTCCCATCCTTTTCTGTTGTTATCGCTTTTGCTATGGAATCATTTTCTGTGTGAAATGGGATAAGGAGAAACTCTATCTTTTTAGGTCTGAGAAGGGGTAGTATTTCTTAGCCCCCACATTCATGGCGGTGCTACCTTCTCTTGAGTGACTGCTACCGAGATGATATGCTGACGAGTTTATTCTCCAAGCAGATAACCAACCCCCCTCCACCCCCCCCCCCCCCCCCCCCCCCCCCCCCCCCAGGCCGGGGTGCTCCGCCGGTTCACCGTCGAGTATGAATTACTACCTGGCATACTAGACTTATGCGTCTGTTTGTGCGAAACTGTCTGTCTGTCTTTGTGCGAAGCGCGCTCTCTTTTTCAGACAGACACAGGACAAAGTTTCAAAGACGCACGCTTCGACGGACACTCCGACACCTGGGGGCGATGCAACTAGATTCGTTTCTCTTTTGATGTTTTTGGTTTTCGAAATCGCGCCATCGAATATCAAAGATTTGAAGAGAAGAACCTCACACTATAAACTCAACTACTAGCACGCAAGAACACGCAACTGACTGAACTAGTGAAATTTGAAATGCAAATTTGTTTTGAGCTAACAATTATAGATAAAAAACATCTTATCAAACTCATTAACAATTCATGAAGCAAAAACAAAGGAAATCATCGACCGATAGGTGATCTTTAAATCTGATACAGATTTCGTCCTGATTTACATAAACTTTTGCTTCGATTTTCTCGGCCAAAATAAGTCGTATCGCCAAAATAACTGAAAACATAACTCTTTACCAACTCTCGCTTTCAGCTATTCAGCTCGAGTTTGTAAATCCCATAAAGATCGTCCCCTCATTATTTATCTAGTACAGTCAACTCTCTCTTAAGCGACCACCCTTGGTGCACGGACAAAGTGGTCGCTTACGGGAGGTGGTCGCTTACGGGGGAAAGAAACAAGTGCTTGCTAATTATATATAAACGGGTCAGACTTCTAGCACAGCCCTAGCGCGCTGTCGCCATAACAACATAGCTAAGCACGGGAGTTCTAGCTCAAGTTTTTCCAATCTTTTTCACTTTCCTATCTGTCAGCGCCATTAAAAATTGAACTTTATGGTATTTGAGTTATGATTTTCTAAAAATACAGTACAATCTACTTTGGTGGTCGCTTATCGGGAAAAAAACAATAGAGACTAAAAAGTGGTTGAGACTAAAAAGTGGTCGCGGTCGCTTAAGAATTTTTGCGTCGGTCGCTTACGAGAGATTTTACAACAGAATTTGCCTGAGAAAAAAAACGGTTCTCAGGTAAAGTGGTCGCTTATGGGAGGTGGTCGCTTACGGGAAGTGGTCGCTTACGGGAAGTGGTCGCTTACGGGAAGTGGTTGCTTACGGGAAGTGGTCGCTTATGGGAGGTGGTGGCTTACGGGAAGTGGTCGCTTACGGGAAGTGGTCGCTTACGGGAAGTGGTCGCTTACGGGAAGTGGTCGCAGGAGAGAGTTGACTGTACTTACAACACGATCGACCGCTCATTTTGTAAATAGTACATAAATTATGTGATTGGAGTAATCGTTGATATTATATATTTTAAGAATAAATCTGTTCTGTCGTTCCTTAGAATGGATGTATGTCGTCTCCGTGTCACTGTGGCGAGAAATGCTTACCTAATGTTTACACTGGGGAGTACAGGTGTAGCTGTGATTCATGTCAGGAGGCACGAGGTAGGGACTGACTTTCCGGCTCTGACCAAGAGAGAATGAGGTAAGAGAACGATTCCTCGTCCCCTACGTTAGTTCCCTTAGCGGCTATTTTTAGCTACCCAGGTTTATTTTTACCGCTACCGTCCACATGACCTGATACCCGATATTCCTTTCTTTGAGAGTTGACCAGTTGCGCTAGCTTGGCTAGCATGAACTGGTCGTGAGCTGCGATGATTTTCTCGCAGAACGTATGATTGACGTAAAGCTGACCAATCAGATGATGTTCTAAAATAACTTTCGGTTCTTAAAATAGCCATTTGGGGAACTGACGTTGTAAGAGTCCCATGTATGGGGGAATCGTTCTCTTACCTCATTTTCTCTTGCTCTGACACATTATACAATTTTACACCATTTTTGTAGTAGCCTGCTTGCAGGCGGTAGAGGATGTTTTTTCGCGCAGAAAACGGCGGGGAATCATCGAAGCGGCAGCCATATTGGCCGAGCGTGATTGAGACCTGGGATCGAATGACAAATGGAGGGGGAGGGGGTGGGGGACAAGAGCCTCTACCGCCTGCAAGCAGGCTATTTTTGTAGTGATTTCTACTGAATTTGTCACAACTGACACGAGAGCGGAGTATCTTAATTCAAATTCAAGACAGTATTTGGACTGGCGAACATCCGGGATCAGAAAAGTGTTAACCCCTCTCTTTTCGCGCCTTTGGAACTCAAATAGCCTTTTGCAGGAACAGCCACGTGCTGCCTCATGCGTGATGACGTCACGCTTTTGTTATCACTTCCAAGCCTCACTTTGGTGTTGAGAGAACATATTGTAATACATGAAATCAACAAATATGACGATATTTTAAAGGTTTAATATTAAACAAGCCATAACAAAGCGAACAAAAGGAAGATAGTTGTTCACTAATGAGTACTAATGGTATTTTTGGACTGTCGCTCCAACTCTGAAGTTTAACATTTATGTATTTGATTTGATTTTCGCGCGATATGCGTCACGCAGCACCATGCGTCACGCAGCACCATGCGTCACGCAGCACCATGCGTCACGCAGCACCGGGGTCTTTGTTTTGTACAGTACAATAGGCCTTTTGCAGCTAACAGTCACGTGCTGATATAATACTTCGTTAACGAATGAATGAGCTCGTGATCCCCATGGGAAAGACGTTGTCATGGATGCTGGATGGCAAGCCATTTTTAAAAAACGCTGTTTTACGAAGATCGACAATCGATTGGAGGTGAAAAATAGCATTTACAAACCGGTTTTGCTAATAACACTACCGATGTACAAGGCTTCTAAATAAATGAAGTTAAATATTTGTTGCCATCCAGTACATTCCTGTACAATCACGTGATTGCTAGCTGCGGATGGCCCATTGTTCATTAATCTCAATGTCGCCAAAAAAGAACCAAATACTACAGGAATAGACCAATTTACGATTCATGCGCAGTTGCTCAAATCTTTTGTTTCAACTGGCGGCCACCATTGTCTAACATCTGCCCGCCCGCCAAATAAAGAAAGCATGTGTACAACTGCACATGGACCGTTCTCCGTTCTGTGCCAATGGCTAACATCATACAGCGGTCAAACGTCTGCGCGTGCGCATTACGGTCAGTCTGGTGGGCGGCCGCGCGAACTTCCCGCGCAAAATTTACCTTAAAACATATTACAGTGAACTTCTACCCCCAAAAGTTAAGAAAAATACGTGAAAGTTAAGCTTTATATTTTCACAGTCGACGGGAAATTGAACAAACTTCAAACTATGAGTTTACCAAATTGTTCTCAAGGTTTGAAAACGGGAGTGTGAACAGTGACGGCCGCCGGCTCGCTTTGAATTTGTTTTGGAATATGTTGTTGTTGCAAGACTTTTGACGCATGCGCAGACGTTTGACCGCTGTGTGGGCTAGCATTGGTTCATGGTGTGTCGTTCGAGTGGCTCAACTCTACACACCATTAATACAACCGTACGTGTATTCTTGCCAATTCTCTCTTCTCTCGGCTTTATTTTGTTATTCTAAGGAACATCATCTTCGCCTTGCGAGTGAGTCCCAAGACAGTCAGCAGTTTAAACAACACCACTATGCGCCAGTATTACTCGAAGGCCTGATGGCGCGCGGTTATTTGCTTACGATGAGAAACTGGCCAACCACCCATCAATACAACTTGTACCGGCACAGGCAGCCCAAGCTAATGGTTTTTACAAGGAATGTATGGGAATTTTTAGAAAAAATCGAAAACTGTACTAAAATGATCAATAAAGTCATAAAATCTTACCTGTGTGTTGTGAAGTTGTTCCTCTTCATCGCTCTTCATCACTCTTCATCACTGATGTGTTTATTTCTGGTTTGAAGCACTTCTGGGCTTTTTCCCCACTCTCCTATGTAAATATTGAGAAGGCAGGAAACACGAGACGCCATGAGTCCACGTGGCGACTCTTCGAGGCCTCGTAATTCTTCGAAAATCCAAACTTTCAGCATTTTACCTCCAGAAACCCTTTCTTACATTCCTCTAGCACTCATTTAATCGATCCATCGCTTATTTCCTCGCTTTCTAAGTACTCAAATTCGACGGTTTCTGCAGCCAACCTAGCATGGAATGATCCGGGGTACCGTCAGCTTGACCTTATTTCATGGGCTGCCTGTGCTAGTTGAACCACAGGCAGCCTATGGTTGAACGTGGCTTTTCTTCGGAAGCAGTGACGAACGAGTGCCGAAGGAATCCAACACCTCCGTGTTTTTTCGAGGAGATTTGGAGAACGAAGTCATTGTGCTCAGATCAATCGCTGAACGGTGAAATCTGTAGGGCAGACCCACGAACTTTTCAGCAAACAATAGGTGAAATAAATATCAAATAGAAATGTAGTAGATTTCTTGATTTAGTTTTCTTCAAAAGCTGTTTCAAATATATAATACTGAACCAAAAATGGAACTGACCAAGGTAAGTTGTACAAGAATTTGTTATAGACGATTATGTTGAACTGACTGCAATATGAGAGTGAAAAAATGCGTCCGTGTAGCGGCTACTAGAATATGGTGTGACAAATAGGTCAGTGAGAACACAGGCCGCCCAAGTTCTGACTGTATAACAAGGTTTGTATGGGAGTTCCGATAACTCAGAATAATAACATAAATTTAGTTACAGATCTTCTGTAATACAAGGTAAATAAAGGAAGAAGACTTACTTGAAGTTGTTTTGTCGTCCTATGTATGTTTCAGGTCGCTAGAACGGTGTTTTATGGAATTCTTGAGTCATACGCTTCACCCCTCTAACCAGAGGGGAAGGCTGAACACTCGATCCAACGACGGCCTTCGCTCGAGGCCGAATTTTCCACAAAATATCAATCCCATCGGCGTTTACTCGGCCGCGGTACAATCCATGGACATCAATTATCCCTCAGAAGTCCCCAGGCTTGATAACTCCCTTCCAAACCCGTTAGATTTGAACGATTTTTGAAGCAATTCGTGCAGCTTCCAACGGCCGACAGATCGTAACGTCCATGGAATGGTCCTTCTTGACAACGCGTTTTGGTAACCAGGCGTTTGGGTAACCAGGCCGCGTTACAAATTATTTCTTTCCCTGAGAGGAACATATTAAATTCATTTGACACTTTCTAATCCCTCCCTCCCCTCCACCGACAATTCCTAACAGCGCCGGTGACATCCACGCACTCGTTCGTCACTGAGTTCCGAAGTAAAGCCACGTTCAACCGCAGGCTGCCTGTGGCTCAACTGGCACAGGCAGCCCATGAAAAAAGGTCAAGCTGACGGTACTCCCGGATCGTTACATGCTAGGTTGGCTGCAGAAACCGTCGAATTTGAGTACTTAGAAAGCGAGGAAATAAGCGATGGATCGATTAAATGAGTGCTAGAGCAATGTAAGAAAGAGTTTCTGGAGGTAAAATGCTGAAAGTTTGGATTTTCGAAGAATTACGAGGCCTCGAAGAGTCGCCACGTGGATCATGGCGTCTCGTGTTTCCTGCTTTCTCAATATTTACATAGGAGAGGGGAAAAAAAGCCCAGAAGTGCCTCAAACCAGAAATAAACACATCAGTGATGAAGAGGAACAACTTCACAACACACAGGTAAGATTGTATGACTTTATTTATCATTTTAGTACAGTTTTAGATTTTTTCTAAAAATTCCCATACATTACTTGTAAAAATCATTAGCTTGGGCTGCCTGTGGTACCGGCCACGTGCATCTAGTCGACCATTTGAGAGTGTATAAATAAAATTATTTCAAGTACTTCTACTGCAACTACAGACTTCATGTAAGAACTGGATATAAAATCAGTTATTGAATATACATCTGTTTTATATTATATATCAAAAACGAGAGCAAGTGTTTTACCAGGGGATCCAAATACCGATAACAGATGAAAGTACGACTGCGAATATCTGTATTCATGAGTTTTTGAATGAATATTGCCACAACTAGGCATGTCCCGATTGCGCTGGGCACTATTTCGGCACTATTTCGAGTTTGGAGCACTATTTCACGTTTCCAGCACTCTTAAGCACTTTTTGACTTTTGAGCATAATATAGTTCTATAAAATCGCTTATTGACTGGTTGTCATGGAAATGCACGAGCTATGGTCCTTTGACCGTGGGAACAGTCGATTTTCATTGGCTCGTGACACTCTTGTGTTTCTGTAAACGTTTGGCGCCCTTTTCTGTTTATGTTTTTACGCCAGCACTGTTTCTTGAACTGTTCTTGATCGTCAAATACTATTACTGTGAAGATGGAGGCAACAGACCAGCTAAGCGTATCTAGTGAAAATGAATCCGAAGATGAAATAACTGTAGTTACAGACCCAATAACAGTAGCAGTAAATTCTGGAGCCTCATTACGTGCACCACAAGGCGCATCGATAGCACGGAATCGAAAATTGCCGTGAGCATTTTTTCGAGCACTATTTCTAAATTTCGAGCACTTTTTGGCGATTTTTCCAGCGCAATCGGGACATGCCTAGCCACAACTGAAGCCGGCAACCATAGAATGGTGCTTGATTCCATTTGTGACTTTATTCAGTTTCAGCTGATTTCGAATTATTTTTCATCTCACTTGAAATGCTGTGAAGGAATGTGATTTCAGCCGTTTAAAGCCTGCTTTCAGGCGGTGGATGGTTTTTTTTTTCGCGCAGCAAACGGTCATCGAAGCGGCCGCCATATTGGCCGAGCGTGATTGAGACTTGGGATCGAATGACAAATGGAGGGGAGAGGGGGAGAAGCAGAAAGGAAATACCGCCTGCACGAAAACCGTTGGTTTCTGAGTACAAAAGTTAGATCCCGTCCACCAGCGGACGGGGTATATGATTGGCTGAAACGGTGTCAATCAAAGCTTATCGCGGCAAGTGTTGAAAGCAAGAACTGAAAGGAATAAGTGTAGCCTGCGAAGCGGCGTAACTAGAATAAGTGTTGTGTACTGAGCTTGTAGTTGATAAAATATGGCGAGTAATACAAAAAGCTTTGTCTTTTTTGAAGACTAAGGTGAAGTACCCTGGTTCCAGAGGTTTTCTAGAGAGAACAGCAACGGAGAAAGAGCCGCGAAGGCGGCGATCGACGAACTGCGAGAGGTTTGTTGTCGAGCTCTCTTTTCGCAAGTTCGTAAACCGTAAATATCACTACTCTTTCCAAAGCGCCAGAAGATCTTTACTTTGAAGTAGGCTCTGTATATACAGTGCAACCTCGCCGAGTATAACGAACTGCCAAGGGACCAAAAAATTGGTTCGTTATAGCAAGGTGCTCGTTATAGCGGAAACCTCGCTATAACGAATGTTCAAGAAAATGACATAAAAGTTCGTTATAGCGGGGTTGAGTTAAAAATTAACTAGTTGTGCGGATAAGCAGATTTGAGCGAAAACAACAGAAAACGCTGCTGATTCAGTTTTATTACGTTAGTTTAGGATTCGCGGCAAATCCTAATTACAGTTGTATTACAAAACTGAGTATAATTATTGAATAGCATTTTATTTTATTAATGTAAATTATTGTGTCACTCCCTTTTTCACTTCTTTTCAATATTTACAGTTCTTTCTATCTTACCACACGTGGCAAGCAATGGAATGACGCAATCTTATACAATAAATCAACATAAAAACCTATGATTATGAACACAACGTGGAATGCAGACGGTGCTGTAAACTGTTCCGTCCGTAAAGCTACTTGAAAAAATCTTCCAGCTTGGATTGCTTTTGCCCTGTGGCACCTAACCTAAGGAATGCATCCACCATCTCGGACAGATAACGGACTAACTGCCTCTCTCTGTCTCCCGACTTGTCAAAGCTGATTATGAAGTCGCGTAGTAACCTTACATCAGCATTGGCCTCGAGTGCACTTATTGGCTCTGGCTCCACTGAATCAATGGCCTCTACATCGGAATCCTCGTAGTCCTCCTGGTCACTTGCTTCCTTTCTTTGTCGCACTGCCTCGAGTGCATCTCTTGTTGCGTCTGCATCGGTCAGTTGACAGGAAGTAACAATGTTCTCATCTAGCGAAGCAAACTCGCGGAATGCAACATCTTTGAGAGAGGGGCAATGGTCGCCGACTCTTTCCCACAGGACTGGTGCGGCATTATCATCATTGTCATCTTCTTCATCTGACTGAAATGGATCATCCGAGGGCTCGACGACCTCCCCGGGAAACTCCGCCTTCTTCCAGCAATTCTTGATTGTGTGGGCCGTTACACAGTCCCATGCCGTTGCCATCATGAACACAGCATCTTTAAGGGTGATGACCTCCATTGACTTTCCCGCATCGAGACACTGAAGCATTATTCTAATCATGGTTTTGCGGTAAAACACTTTGAGGTTCTGGATTATACCTTGATCCGCAGGCTGGAGCTTGCTTGTACAGTTAGGTGGGAAGAAAATTAACTTGACATTAGTTAAGCCACTAACAGTAATGTGGCAAGAGCAGTTGTCTACAAAGAGCAAAATATGTCGTTCCTGTGCTTTCATTTGTCTGTTTATTTGCCTCACCCATGTTTCATAGATAGTTTTGTCCATCCAGGCATTGTTTTGCGATTTGTATATGACAGGTAACAAACCCATGTTGGTGTTTCGAAAGCACCGGGGTTTCGCATACTTGCCAATCACAAGGAGTGGTAGCTTATCAGAGCCATCTTCATTGCAGGCCACCATGACTGTGATCCGTTCTTTGCTTTTCTTTCCGCCTGTGCATTTTTCTGAGTTTACTTGGATAAAGAACCAGTGGAAAGGTATCACAAAGCTACCAGGATGTATCTAAGCTAGAATAGAATCCTAAAAAGCCGTTCAGTTTCCGTTAGCGTTGAAGCGAAGCGATCGATAGCACATGTTCAGGTTTAACGGCTTCTCCTGGCTTTCCCACTGATGAATCTTACCTGAAAACTACCCAGTAATGCACTTTATCTATTGCTCTATCTACACAACGTGTTTTAAGGTTATTTAAAATCGTTTTATTGATAAAATTTGAGCAATCTAAACTATATACAAGTTCATCTCTCTGGACTCAGTCCGTTTGGCCAATAAAAAGCATTTTTAGAACAACGCTTGTGTCATAATCGAAGAGCCACTCAGAATACGTGACAGTTCAGCGTTTACCAGGGTCTTCTCACTGAGTAGCCGCCATCTTGGATCTGACCGAGAAGACCCTGGGGACGAGGTTGTATTCTACGAACTCTCACTTTCAGACGCAAAACCCCGCCACAATCTGAACTTTGACATCTGACACAAAAAGTCTAGCCTGCCCCAGACATTTTAACTTGCACCCAGCAACAGGAACCAATCACATGCGACCGCTCTCACGGTCTAAACAAAGGAATAACTATTACATTTGTTGTCACATAAATGTCAACAAATTCGGCGGTGCTTGCCGTGTGAAACAATTTACAGATACAGTACTGTACTCTCGTTTACTGCTTTATGCACTAGTCAAAGTAAACCCCCACCCCCCACCCCCCCCCCCCCCCCCCAACCCGGGACAGGGTGCGGCAAATGTGGGGCAAGCGATCGCTTTTGACACGGTAGAGTGCCCCAGAGGGTGGGGGAAAATCGGTTATTTGATGCCCCACTATGGAGTGTGTGGGAACTGTGGGGCCAGGGGGAATTGTTCATAGAAGACTGGACTCGAGTTTTGTGTTCACAGAAAACATGGAGGCTCTGCATGCGAAGAAGGTACAATTTATATAGAAGACAGTCCAGGCCACTGCAGACTTCTCTGTTCTACTTCCGTGTATAGTTCAGGACGAATTTCAGCAATACTGTCACGTTGTTTGGCTTCTTCTGTGTTCAATCTCATTTTAATAGTACATGTAGATCAAGACCCTATTGAGCAATAAAAGACACAACCCAGACCACTGCAAGCTAAAATGTGTGAAGTTTGTAAAACAAAAATGACTTATTTGTAGTGATTTGTCCCCTGGGGTGGGGGCATTTGCCTGCATTTACTGTCCACAATTGCCGCAATAGGTGGGGCATTTTCTGTTTTTTGCTTTCCCTGTGAGGCAAAATCCCCACTAATCCCCACTCTATCCCGGGTTGGGGGGGGGGGGGGGGGTGGGGGTTTACTTTGACTAGTGCATTAGCATTTAGTCAATACTTTTCGGTCCTGCATTCGAGGCTACCATGCCTATCAAGAAGCATGGGATGCAGCAATCGGCGAAGTTCTAGAATTCGAGGTAAGAACTACTCCATTGAAAATTCTTGTTTTCAAATTGCAATAGCTTAAAAACTAGTGTGCTTATTTTCCTGCAGCACGAGCCTGACAACCCCCACGACACTCATTCAATCGCCATTAAAAGGGATCAAGACGATGGAAGCGGGCAGAAAAAATTGTAGGCCACGTCCCTTTGCCATTGTCACGAACTTTTCATTTATTTATCAAGAATGGAGGAAACGTTTCAGTCAAAGTAACTGGAAAAAGAAGAAACAAGGGGATTGGATTAGAAATCCCGGCAGTGTTTATGTTCGAACACAAGAAGGCCTCTAAAGTTCAGAAGTTAATGGAGTTAATAAGAGACAAAGAAGATAAAAGTCAACAGTTATAAAATGTAATCAGGCATTACAGATGACAAACTTCAAAGGTCTCTGAACGGCACAGCGGGATTCAGGGTGTCACGTATCGGGAGCTGCCAAATTTTATAGCAAAGTACAAACCAGATACAGTACGTTGAAATTCCATGAAAACATACGCTTGTGAGGGCTCTTGCGCAATGAAGCGTTGACAGATCTTGTACTGGACTCAGAGAGACCTCCTGCCGATGTTTTGGCCTTCATTGCCAAAAGGCATCAGCAGGGGTACCATCAGTTCACAGAGCCGAAGTTCCTCATCTGATATATAAACCGGTTTCGCTATTTAAAAAATAATTACAGAGCGTTTTATCGCGTTTCCTATCTACAGTACTTTGTGTGTGTGCGCGTGTTTCCGATACATGTTCGTTATAGCGGGGTTAATTTTCGCGTTTGGGCTGCCAGATTAGGTTCGTTATAGCGGGAAATTCGTTATAGCGAGGTTCGTTATAGCGGAAACATTTCTCATACATTACTCTATATGTTTCGCCGGGCTGCCGGCTTTGGTTCGTTATAGCGGGAGGTTCATTATAGCGAGGTTCGTTATAGCGAGGTTGCACTGTAGCTTCCTCCTGCTCCGTTTTCAAAGTTCGCTTTCGCCTTTACCCTGATTCCAGAGGTTTTCTAGAGAGTACACAGCTGCTCGCTTCTTTCTCCGCGGATGGGTAAAGCCGTACTTTGAAAACGGAGCAGGAGGAAGCTATACACATTGTATACAGAGCCTAGGCTTCTAGGTAAAGATATTCTAGACATGGCTGTGCTTTCGACAGGCTTTGGAAAGAGTATGACATTTACAATAAAGAGAACTCGACAACGCACCGTGATTTAATTCGCCATTGAAAAGTATTATTGTCGACCAAATTGCAGAGATGCAATCCGGCTATTGACTTCACGACCGTTGAACTAGGAAATAATCAGAAATCCGCCTCAATACATTTATGCAACGGTCGTCCATTTCTTTCGGCAAACCAGTTCACTAAGCTTTCCCATCCAATTGGTGCGGCTGTGATTTTCAACTCCAAAACGAGGCATCCTTTCGATTGGACTTCCGGTGTCTCGACAAAGTGTGAAGAGGTGTTTTGGACGGCGAAATGCGAGGTGACAAAAATCATTTCTCGGTACTCGTTGAATGTTTGGTCATGAAACTTGGAGGGTACGTAGCAAGGTGATCTGTCTACGGGATCCGGAAGTATCACGTCGATTGAGTGGATTTAAGGGTCATTTTTGCCGTGGAGATGACAGGTATGTGACACGCCATCGCGATCGGCTTGCCGGCCTTTCCTCTCTTTAGGTAGAGTGAATCCAGGTTTCCTAGAAACTCGTTAAATCGGCCCCCAAACCCCCAAATTCAAGACACAACAACTTAGTCTTCATCAAAGCAAGTTTATTGTGTTATTCATTTGCCATTTAGTGCAATAAAATAGCAGATATTCTAGATGTTTGAACCTTCGTAGTTCAACTGTCAAATAAATTCAAACTTTGAGCTTGGGCTGCCTGTGATGTGCCTTGAGTTAAGGTTCAACCAGCGCGGTTACTGCGAGTCCTGGGCACGAGACCAAACGCTCTCCCTACCCTACAGGGAAGAAATAAAGAGTCGACAAACAAATAAACATACCTCAGTCCTCAGGGGATGCAGTTATGTGTTGAAAAGTTTCATACGAGCGATCTAAAACTAAAACCATAAGAGTTGGAGACTCCATGGCTAGGGAAGCAACTTACCTAAATCTTGAGCGAGAGCCGTGACTGAACTAAGACAGTGAGAAAACTTGGGAGGAGGCTGAAATGGCTGGTTGGCAACCAGCGGCATCGCCGAACAAAGTAACTCTGGTAAAGCTGACGGGGCAGAGTATTGTATGCAACTGCAGATCGACTTTTTAAAGAGGCCCTTCGTGGTAAGTGGTGGAGCAAACAAGTTATCTAAATTTTACGTCGATTTGCAGTTCGATGAAAGTGACATAAACATCAACTACTTGGAACTTATAATTGTACATTCGATTATCTAAACTCAGTTTTGGAATTTGTAGTGTCAGGCTTTCAGTTTGATCCAGCTAATCTTCCCACTCTTATGGTTTTAGTTTTAGATTGAAAGAAACTTTTCAAAACATAACTGCATCCCCTGAGAACTAAGGTCTGTTTATTTGTTTGTCGACTCGTTTTTCTTCCCTGTAGGGTAGGGAGAGCGTTTGGTCTCGTGCCCAGGACTCGCAGTAACCGCGCTGGTTGAACCTTAACTCAAGTCACATCCGTGAAGCCGTTCTGTACTTGAAAACGTCGTCCAAAACAATCGCTTCTTCTGATATTCGACTTAACTGGATTTACGCTACGAAGGTAGTTTGGTCATTGGTTTATCTTTGTGTGGTGTTGAAATTGTGTTTGAGATTTATTTAGATTCCGATATTGAGGATTTCGTTTTCGGTTTTGCCACCCGACTGGCTTGAAGTTGCCGACCTTGTTATCCGTTATAGTTTGAATTTGAATTGAGCAGTCTTAAAAGTAGGGGGGAGGGGAGGGAGGGTAAAAAATGACAAAATCACAAAAAGTACGTAAAACACGTTTTATTCTCGTTTTCACTTCACAAACAATATGTAAACACGTTTTATTATAGCTTTCACTTCATTATTGTGGTTTGCCTATGCTCAGAGAAAGAGCTTCTCGTTTCTACTCTCTCGTCACAACATTTACCTACAAGTTCTTCAATATCGAGTTCTGAGAAAACATGGTCTCCATAGGAGTTTTCTTTGACGTTTAGAGATTTTTTTGATCCTGTATTCGTCCTCTGAACCGTTTTTTATGCGAGCTTAATTCTTTTAGGAAGGAAGCAGCTGCTTGTATCGCAACTCTTCTGGTTCTCCAGACTGCTGCTGCGGTGCTAGACTGCTCTCTATCTGTGGCATTTTGAAGCATCTTGTAATGTTGGTATCAGGTAATCGGAGGATTTGAAAACTCTTTGAGAGACTCAAGATGGGGCGAACGCAACAAGCTAAAACCGAACTGTCTACATATTTATTCTAAAGTGGTACTGTCGCAGTCCGTTCCATGGAGAACTTTGAACAAAAATAGCTGGTTTTATTAATTTCCGTATCTGAGAACCAATTGACAATTTTACCAACATTTTGCATTGCTATTCTCAGCGGTCTTACCCAAGTACGAATAAGAGGGCACAACCTACAGAATCACCTCACCATTTGAGCGAGGTCGCCAAACCTTCGACATCTGGTAGTCCTCTCGTCTGTGGTATTATGGCCAAGCAAGTTTTCCACCCACCATAGCATCCATTTATGAATGTCTTCGCTCCCCAAGTACAAACCGAAGACCCTCCACCGGCTCAAGCTAACCCAGGTGTTAAACTATTTCCGTTCGTGTTTCTTTATTTTGTCGCCGTTCTCGCGTTTATCGGCTACTTGTGTGTATAAAGTCATGGGATGTGTTTGGCTATTTGTTCCCTCGTGGCTGTTATTGGCATGCTTATTCTAATGCATGTGTTTTGTGAGCGGTCTCGGCGAAAATATTTCTAAGCCGCTCTTCTCGTATGAGTCATGGGATGTGTTTGGCTATTTGTTCCCTCGTGGCTGTTATTGGCATGCTTATTGTAATGCATGTGTTATGTGAGCGGTCTCGGCGAAAAATGTTTTTAAGCCGCTCTTCTCGTATAAGTCATGGGATGTGTTTGGCTATTTCTTCCCTCATGGCTGTTATTGGCATGCTTATTGTAATGCATGTGTTATGTGAGCGGTCTCGGCGAAAATATTTCTAACCCGCTCTTCTCGTATAAGTCATGGGATGTGTTTGGCTATTTGTTCTATCATGGCTGTTATTGGCATGCTTATTCTAATGCATGTGTTATGTGAGCGGTCTCGGCGAAAAATGTTTCTAAGTCGCTCTTCTCGTATAAGTCATGGGATGTGTTTGGCTATTTGTTCCCTCATGGCTGTTATTGGCATGCTTATTCTAATGCATGTGTTATGTGAGCGGTGTCGGCGAAAATATTTCTAACCCGCTCTTCTCGTATAAGTCATGGGATGTGTTTGGCTATTTGTTCCCTCATTACTGTTATTGGCATACTGTATTGTAATGCATGTGTTCATATGTGAGTGGTCTCGGCGAAAGTTTTCTACGCCGTTCTTCTCGTATAAATCATGATATGTGTTGAGCTATTTGTTCCCTCATTACTATTATTGGCATGCTGTATTTTAGTGCATGTGCTATATATGTGAGCGCTTTTTGCGAAATATGTTTCTACTACACTCTTTCCGTGCAGATCGTATATCGATTTGACTCATTGTTCCTTCATTTGGCAGTTCGTTGCCCCTTTCCGCGTACGTCGTGGTACACACTTGGTTTATTTGGCTTGTTCATAACAACAGTTTCAATTATTGTGCATTGGTCAAGTACCTCTCGCTAATTGGGTATTATCTTGCTTTCCATTGCAATTATCCTCACTGGTTGTCCCGCTCAGTGTTCCTGTTGTGCCCTGGCCTGGCATTCATTTGTTTATTACCGTTTATTACCATTGTTTCAGCTGTGTTTCAGCTTATATTGTTTCTCCTGCCTTTTTTGGTAATACTACTCCGCATTCCTCAATTTTTGGGTTACATACTTTCGCCACGCCTTTTTCATTTTCTCGCTCGAGGGTGACAGCTTTAAAAGGGGAGTCTAATTCCCTCTCGGATTACTGAGGTTTAAGGCTGTCATCCTCTGGGCTGCGCTATTTTTTACTCGCTAGTTTCTTTTCCCAGCGATCATCTAAGCGTTCAAGCCAAGCTCGCTCTTTCATTACTGGGAACTAACTCAGGGGTTCGACCCGACTCGCGTTACCGACCGTTTTCTCGCCTGGATTCGGCATGACGACAACGCCTTTACGCACGCGCAGCCCAGGGATTGGCAGCTGGTAATACCCACATCTCTAGATTTCCTCAGTTCTATGCTTAGTGGCCACGATGTGTCTATATGCTGGCCTTCAGGGACCGCAACAGTTTTGTCACCGGAGGTTCTCAACAGGACCGTCGCAAGCGTAAGTCGACCTTTTTAGTCGTTTTCAGTTCTGGACCTCTGTGGGTCTCGGAGGTTTGAGTGTTGGGTTGTCCGGCTTTGCGGGGTTTAGGTTATACAACCATGTTATGATCGTTGGCATTCTAAGATGACTGTGGCCGCCGGATATCCGTAACTCAATGAGTATGGGTGAGACCGATGAGAATAGGATACATTTGACAGCGAGCGAAGTTTGTTTTGAATACGCTTCATAAACCAAATCAAAATTGGCAGGCTGTCACACGTCTACTCTTATTGGTCAATTAAGAATGGGTTACAATTAACGGGAGCCATGTGCGTGGTGGGCGGATATTCAGAAACCAGGGGTTTTCGTACAGGGTATATACGGTACATGGTAAAGGCTGAATCACGTGACCAAAATCCTAGAGATTTTAATCACGTGATGTGGGCATCCAATATGGCGGCCAAGCTAAATATGGAAATGTTTAACACGTACGTGCCTACAAACCATGGGTATCCCAATCCGGAGTGAGCGAGATGTCATTAACGGTATTTCCACGCGGCGTACGATGTAGTGAAAACAGGTCTGCTAAACGGCTCGAAATAGAGTTTACTTGGATAAAGAAACAGTGGAAGGGTGTCACAATGCTACTAGAATGTATCTAAGCTAGAAGAGAATCCTAAAAAGCCGTTCATTTTACGTTAGCGTTGAAGCGAAGCGATCGATAACACATGCTCAGGTTAAACGGCTTCTCCTGGCTTTCCCACTGATGAAACTTACCAGAAAACTACCCAGTAATACACTTATCTATTGCTCTACCTACACAACGTGGCCAATAAAAAGAATTGTTAGGCAACCTTTGCGTCATAACCGAAGAGCCAATCAGAATACGGGACAGTTCAGCCTTTACAAGGGTCTTCTCTCGGAAGTAGCCGCCATCTTGGATCTGACCGAGAAGACCCTGGTCGCGAGGTTGCGCACCACCCCGAGAACAATTTCCTTTCCCCATTTCCGCCATCATGGATTGGGTGCGCAAGGCCTCGTGGTCTGATCTGAGGCCCAAACATTTTTTTGCCCGGGGAGGGGTGGGGTACTTTTTAGCCCTTGAAGCCCTTACCAGACCAATATTTTTTTACGACCCCGTTCCAGACAAAATGGCAAAAAGGTACCCTGTTCCAGGCAGAAACAACGAAAACATACCCTGTTCGAGGCAAAATGGCAAAGATATCCTATTCCAGACCAGGCTATCGTCTGATATGATACGCGCGAGACATTGTGCTCCACTCGCCACCCGAATCATAAACACATAAACGGACTCTGCATTTGCAGCGGGAGGCCGTGAATAATTCAAACCGTCCCGAGGCCCTTCCAAAAAATTACGACCCTGTTCCAGACCAAAACAGATTTATATGCCCTGTTCCAGGCGGCACGTACCCGTATAGCTATAAAAGTATTCCCCCCCCCCCCCCCCCTCCCCACCCCCACTCAACATTACGGGACACTAAACGGACGCAACACACCGAGTTAATACCGAGTTAATACTGTGTAAAAAAAAAATACAGCCCGAGTACAAGCTTATCGCAGCCTCTAGTTACCAATAAAACGCACATAAGTAACGTCCCATTCACGTGAACCTTTAATTCGGATACCCCGTTAGTACGGACACGTTCTGTGGTCCCTACGAGGTCCGCATTAACGCAGTTCAACTGTATATTAATGTGATTCAGGAGAACTAGCAGATGTTAAAAACCTTTCATGATAACATTGATATTGGTGCTTGTGTGTGCATGTAAGCTCTTTCTTCCTTTATATATAGGGGTTGTTAAAATATGAACATACGAGGCCAGGGATGGTACGGTAATTTTTTTATTAACATTACGATGGACCATTTTACATTTTACAATGAAAAATATGCAAGCCAAAAAAATGCATGCTAAATAGAGTCGCTTCAACGTCGGTGCTGGTGATTTAGATAAATTTAACTAAAATTAGTTCAATCTAACCGACGTTGGAGCGACTATTATAAACTACTGTGTAAGTCTTAACACTTAAAGTATTCCAAATATGAAAATATTCCAATGTGTTGTAGTCCGCTTGGTGCAGCCTGGACATCACTTATTACATAAAAGCATGCTGGTAGAGACAAATTACCTATTTTAAAATTCTAAGTTATATTTGAAGCTTATCAAAGTGATTTTACAAAAAAAAAATTAAAGACTGCCGTACCTTACGCCACATTCAATACCCGCAGCAGTACTCATTTTCAGGGCAGGAATTTTGTTCAAATGCAAATTCAACAAATCCACATTCTGACTTGCACTCAGTCTCTGGACGACCCGGTGAACATCCGGGTACGTATTCAGTAGTGCTAGGCTTCTCGGTGGTATAATCCTCATCATTCATGTCTGAAAAACATATCACATTCATGACTCAGTATTTAGGTTGCAGGCATAATCTTAACTCAAACTAAGGCACTTGCACAAAGCCAAACAATGCACAATCGTGTCGAGTTTCACATGGCTGCCACGTGGTCATTAATTTATAACTACGTACACTTGAGACTAGATCAAAGGAGCGGCTGCTTTCGCTCAACCTCCCGCTTCCCCAAGCCCTACACTCCTTAATATCTTTCGTCCCTTTCAGTCTTCCTGTTTACAGCATGTTTACTAAAGCGGCTCTCCAAATTCTTGCTCTCGAAGGATCCAGGAGCCGAACAGGGAAAATCCCCGTGGAAAATAAAGGTCGAGAACACATGAGAAATATCTGCAAGCAGGGTAGAAACCCACACTAGAGATGGACGTGATGTGAAGGAGACTGAATTCACACTCTCAATATTAGGGTTAAGCAACTACGACGACATGGTCTAGGACGACGGCATAAAACAATAGCCATAATTACAGAATACTTTAAATGCACATGAAAATGCACGCAGTCATCTATACATTTTGACCGTTCTCTGCAAAAACATACGTGAAAACACCAAATTTTACGTTCAACGGAGAACGCGGACGTAAAGTAAATCACACTGTTTATCGTTCGGTCTGAACGGAACTCTGTCCCGATCACATTTTTCGAAAATATGTTCTAAAAAGGCACTTGAAAGCAACTAAAGGAAATAGTAAACATCAAATCTCAGGAGAAAACACTTTTCTACGTTCAGTCGTCACAGCCGTCGTCGTCCTGGTTGCTGCTCCATATTTAGTAGCTGATGACAGTCTCTAGCCTCACTTCCATGCAACCGGGTGAAGGACTTGACCCTTTGCATAATATGGGTTCCTGCATGAACTAGGCTGAGATATGTAACTGGATTATGCAAAGGCTCTATTTAACAATGAAAGTGCGAGCTCGAGGTTTCTATTATACAAATAGACAGCCGATAGTTCCGAGACAGACAGTCTATTTGAATTGCGTTATTCAGTTCAACACAAAATTGTCTTTCGTGCTCAGCGGGCACTATTATACAAATAGACTGTGTCTGTCGAGGAACTATCGGCTGATAGTTCGCCGCGGAAATTTGATGTCATATTAAAACAAACATAAGCCCGAGAACGAAGTTCGAGTTCAAATGTTTGACTCGATATACACTTTAACAAAACTACCCCAAACAGGTTGTTTAGTTTCGAATGGTCAGTTTGAAACTGTTTAGCGCCAGCGAGCATGTTGTATTAACGGTATTATTTTTAATTTGTTTAGTTAAACAGCTTTTAAACTTGATGTGAATGGGGTATTAGCTAATTTTTATATAATAAAAAGTCCAGACCTCCGACTCTAAATTCCCGACGTTCTTGTAACTTTATTTAAGTGTCAAATGTATTTAGCTTTGCAACTAATTGGGGACACTAGTCCTACGATTTTACATCCTTATCCGAGAAGACGTGAAGGTCTAACCATTTGCAGTTGTTTCACAAAGGCAGCACCTTCTACTCAGTTATTTTAAGACCCTGAGTATTGGTCCGGCCGGGGTTTGAACCCGCGACCTCCCGCTCAACAGACCGGAGCTTAACCACTGAGCTAACCGGGAGTTCAGGGGAATTTACAAACAATTTAAGACCGAATATTAACATTTTATATTACTGATACCTAGAAATACCTTTTTGATATACTTAAATATTTGCCCATCCTCGGAGACCCAGTGGTAGTTAGTGAACGTCGGGCCGAAAACGGACTCTATTAACACAATAGCGCGAACAGCTCGTGAGAAATGTCTTAAGGACACTGGATGTTTGAGGTAGCTGTCCGACCACAGGTATATATCCCAAGCTGACAATAAGTGACTCCGAAATTACAGTAATGTATGGGGTTTCTCCTACTTGTTTTATTTAGCAAGGAATTGAAATCAAATCGATATTTAGACTTCACCAAATTGTTTCTTGTGTCGTTTTGTTCCTCTGTAGAAAATCTGAAGCCATTTCGCCTGAAATTGAACTAGTAAATTAAATCGCCATAACTCGCTCAATTTCAGGCGAAATGGCTTCAGATTTTCTACAGAGGTACAGAACGACACAAGAAACAATTTTATTTCAATTCTTTGCTAAATAAAGCAAGTAGGAGAAACCCCATACAATCACTGTAATTTCGAAGTCACTTATTGTCAGCTTGAGATACCTGTGGTCCAACATGTAGCTGTCTTATACATGATAAAATATTGGGCTGGCACGTGACCCTAATACACACATTTGATTGGTAGAATATTTGTAAGGTACAATAATATACACTTATCAGATTTATGTGAACAGCTCGTGTGAACTGTCCAATACGTACTGTCTTACATGATAAAATATTGGGCTGGCACGTGACTCTAATACACACATTTGATTGGTAGATTATTTGTAAGGTACAATAATATACACTTATCAGATTTATGTGAACAGCTCGTGTGAACTGTCCAATACGTAGCTGTCTTACATGATAAAATATTGGGCTGGCACGCGACCCTAATACACACATTTGATTGGAGCGTTATTTGTAAGGCTATAATAATGGTTCACCACCAGATTTCTTACCAGGAAACCTTTTAGGCAGAGCCTGGCTGACTGCAACAAGAACGACCAAGATAAGACACAGCTTTACTGTCAGCTTCATGATAATACTGGAATTTGAAGAGAATATCATGTTAGATGAGGTCAATATAGAGAATAATACATGGAATTTATCTTCGAATGTTCAACTCGATATCTCACGAGTGAGCGTAGAGAACAACCATTTCGTCCAATCAGAAGAGCTTAAAGTAATAACCAAGAAAGTTCAGTTTTAAACTGTTTCCCACATAGAAATTTGGTCATATTAAAAATCAATTACGAGTGCGTTCACTACTGACAATTCAAAACTGTAAAAAAAAAACGGGACAAAATAATATTCTTGTTAACATTTTCGTGGATTTTGGTGTCTAAGCCAATGCGCCAATGAGGTGGAAAAATGAAACAATACACAATTAGCACCTTTCTACATTCCTTTGCTGTTGGACTACCAAGTTCTTAGCCTAACCTGCGCATGCTCCAAAAAGGGTTACACAGTATGTGCAAATCCGGGGGGTACTTATGGACCGCCGATTTTACGTCCTTATCCGAGAAGACGTGAAGGTCTAACCGTTTACTGTATTGTGTCAAGGCAGCACCTTCTACTCAGTTATTTTTAAGACCCCGAGTGTTGGTCCGGCCGGGACTTGAACCCGCGACCTCCAGCTCGACAGACCGGCGCTTAACCACTGACCTAACCGGGAGGCGGTAGTTTGGTTTCTTTACAATGATGGACATATGTACTTTGCTAACGAAAAAGCATTGATATTTTTGGAAGTCAAACTACTGACTTCTACCTTGATTAATTATTCATGAGGACAACTCAGCTAGAGATGCCGTACTTTGAAACCCCGTCGAATACTCTCATGGAGAGTTAACTACACTTCAAACTCCGAGGGACTTTGAATTCAGGTACGGATGCTTTATTAAACAGTTCAGTATCCAACGGTGGGAGGTCTCACAACCAATCACATACTTCCTCTCAAAATGTCAAGGTAATACTCTTGTCTTACACACCGCCTCTCCATTATGGGACCTGTTTTTGTGCACACTGCGCATGTCCGTGACGTCACTATAGCGTCGAATTCTGATTTTACGCTTTTCATCAATTTCACACAAGTCTATAAACACGTACTCCCGCGAGAGCAACCGCACAATCGTTAACATTCTGTCTTTTTATTAATGGACGTTTTTTAGCTTCCTCCTCTCATTTAATCTCTCCTAATCGATACTGAGCAAATGAATGTTATTGAAGCTCCCGAGCTAACAAATGAATGCTGTGTAAGCATTCTCGACGAGCTACTGCTCCTAGAGAAAGCACAAATAATATATAAAATAAAAAAAGTCAAATTATTAAAATTACATTCAAAGGCAAAGCGCGGACGAGTGACGCCAAGATGCACGAGAGACCAGACGAAACTGATTTCCCTTGAGACGCATTAATTGTACCCAATCAGGACGTTAATATGCTTATCAGTAATTAAGCGAGTGAATTCTTCTCCGGCCGGTCTCAACTAAGACCAAACGAAACTGATTTCCCTTGAGACGCATTAATTGTACCCAATCAGGACGTTAATATGCTTATCAGTAATTAAGCGAGTGAATTCTTCTCCGGCCGGTCTCAACTAAGACCAAACGAAACTGATTTCCCTTGAGACGCATTAATTGTACCCAATCAGGACGTTAATATGCTTATCAGTAATTAAGCGAGTGAATTCTTCTCCGGCCGGTCTCAACTAAGACCAAACGAAACTGATTTCCCTTGAGACGCATTAATTGTACCCAATCAGGACGTTAATATGCTTATCAGTAATTAAGCGAGTGAATTCTTCTCCGGCCGGTCTCAACTAAGACCAAACGAAACTGATTTCCCTTGAGACGCATTAATTGTACCCAATCAGGACGTTAATATGCTTATCAGTAATTAAGCGAGTGAATTCTTCTCCGGCCGGTCTCAACTAAGACCAAACGAAACTGATTTCCCTTGAGACGCATTAATTGTACCCAATCAGGACGTTAATATGCTTATCAGTAATTAAGCGAGTTAATTCTTCTCCGGCCGGTCTCAACTAAGACCAAACGAAACTGATTTCCCTTGAGACGCATTAATTGTACCCAATCAGGACGTTAATATGCTTATCAGTAATTAAGCGAGTTAATTCTTCTCCGGCCGGTCTCAACTAAGACCAAACGAAACTGATTTCCCTTGAGACGCATTAATTGTACCCAATCAGGACGTTAATATGCTTATCAGTAATTAAGCCAGTTAATTCTTCTCCGGCCGGTCTCAACTAAGACCAAACGAAACTGATTTCCCTTGAGACGCATTAATTGTACCCAATCAGGACGTTAATATGCTTATCAGTAATTAAGCGAGTTAATTCTTCTCCGGCCGGTCTCAACTAAGACCAAACGAAACTGATTTCCCTTGAGACGCATTAATTGTACCCAATCAGGACGTTAATATGCTTATCAGTAATTAAGCGAGTTAATTCTTCTCCGGCCGGTCTCAACTAAGACCAAACGAAACTGATTTCCCTTGAGACGCATTAATTGTACCCAATCAGGACGTTAAAACGGTCAGCTCAGTGGTTAAGCTCCGGTCTGTCGAGCGGGAGGTCGCGGGTTCAAACCCCGGCCGGACCAACACTCAGGGTCTTAAAATAACTGAGTAGAAGGTGCTGCCTTTGTGAACCAACTGCAAATGGTTAGACCTTCACGTCTTCTCGGATAAGGACGTAAAATCGTAGGTCCACTGACATGGCGGAGACAATCCTCGTAGGGGACCTTGAGTCCTATTGTTTGTTTCCTGTGGCGTTACGCCCAAATGTTGTAAATAAAATAAATAAAAATAAAATAAATAATGCACTGGTCAAACTATGGAACATTGAATTACACGATCAAAGCGCAATCCAACGGCTTTGTTGGATGAAAATATTGGGTTGGCAAGGCAAACTTCGTCCAACATGTGATCAAGCAAAAATTGTTGGTCCAACATGGGATGAAAAACTATTGAACAATGTTGGACGATCGAGCAGAGTTGGATCGTGCACTGAACCCAACATTAATTGTTCGACAGTTTGCCGGGGCTTACCAATGGAAAATTCAGGTCTCAAAAAGGAATTAGTAAAAGTGGGCGGCTTAGTTTTGATTTCAGTAATTAAACCAGCTAATTATTTTCCTTAATTTTAATGATAGCTCCTGAAACCACAAAACTACTATAGTTACAGCCATGCCCCCTTATTAGTATGCAAGAAATCTACAGGTTTGGGCGGGAAGGAAAGAGAACTAATTATGGCGTGAAAAAGGGGTTAATTACTGAGAGTTTGGTAAAGTTTTGGAGTTAAGCAATGTACGACTCACCCACTTTTTTTGGGAAAATTATTTTTATTTTGATCATGCACAACAGGTTCAACGCGGCGATGAATCAGAGAAACAGTTCTCAGCCGTTCTTTGTCTTTTGAGTCACAGTACCTTCTGTGTCCATATGTTATGGAGTAATGCAGCTTTGCATGCATCAGGTTCGGGACTCTTTAGCATATTTTTCCATGGCATTCTGTCCTCGGTTTTGGTCAAGCATAAATTCGATCGTCATTGAATAGCTGTTGATTTTGTACAGCTCTTTCACGTACGTTTTCACGATCTGTTTAGTGTTCTCATACTTTGAAGTCTTGGGTTCGGTAGAGTATTCTTGTTCCATAACGTGGAGAAACAGTTCAAACAGTTTCTTTCGCGGAAATTCCTTGCTCAAACGGAGTTTGACAGTGTCGAACACGTTTTCCCAAAACTGTTCATTGGGTTTCCAATCGAGCAGGTCGCCCAGAGTCACTTTTCTTCCTGTCGTAGTTTTGAGTTCTTGGAGCCCTATTTTATATTTTTTTACTGAATGTTTCAGTTGTTCAGTTGTTTTGAAGCGGTTTCAAAGTGCATGCTGTTTTCGCAATTTGGTTTTCAACAATGGTTTTCTACTAAAGTGATAATGCAGTTGTACGCTTGATTAGAGAACCGTTTACTCTTTAGCGATGGTCATGCGATGCATCTGAAGGGGGTTCTTCAAAACAAAACAAAAATTGTAATTGCTCACACGGGTTCTGTTAGAGTTGACCACCCACGTGGATTTTGCCCGTAGCTTTGAGTTATTGGAGCCTGTGGTCATTAATTACCTATCAGTCTCTCACAGGTGTGGCGGTAAAATAGAAATCGAAACAGTGTTTTCAGATCTCGGACTTCATCTGTCTCTTCCTTTTCGATTTTTGTGTCTGTACTCGGGTTCTGCTCTTTTCCACGTGTGGTTTCCATCTGATCGATCTTAATTTTTTCATGGATGGTTCGTTTTCTTTTGGATTCAAAGGTTTCAGGATTTGGCCACTTATCGACATTTTAATGATTTGGTTTATCTGGTATCACTTCAACTGTCTAGTACATCGAAGCTGCGTTTTGTGCATCCATAACTTGTGCATGTCAATCGCATTCTATTGTTGTTGTTTCTTTGTTCTATTGTTTTGTGGCGTTTCTGATTCATGGAACCACTTTAGGCAAAGATGTGGAAGGATTGAAGCTAAATGTTTTCTAGGTGAGCGACACTTTTTGGTTGAGCCATGAACTTATTCTGGAAATATAGTTTAGGCAAAGTTATGGAAGGATTATGCTTTCTAGGTGAACGACGCTTTTGGTTGAGGAAAGTACGAGATTTTTGCACCAGAATTAACACCGTTCCTAACCAATTATCCCGGTGTGGGTTTATTTATTTAGTTACGAATACGACATTGCTTTACATTACTGAGCATTCGGAACTATTTTCAAGAACTGATTTTATCACGCAATAGTTTCTCATGATATCTTTAATTCTACATGTTATCATGCCCTGATAAGTCAGTATAAGGGTCGCTTAATCATTGTGAAACTTATTATGGATTAATTCGGAGAAGCGATTAAAACCCTGGTCGAAAAAGTTATCAAAAAGTTGCTCAAAGCGGATGACGAGCTTAACCCGGTTCAGGAATGCGCTGTTGGATGTCAGGATTAATTCATTTTGTAAACCGCAAATCTCGTCAACACTCGCACCTTGTGGTTTTAAGAGTGTTCAAGCAGTGAAAAATAAATCGCCTGATCTGTCATCGGCAGGACACCATTCTCCTTGTGTAGTTCCCTACTGAAAATTAGAATAATAGTTAAATATTCGATTTACCGCCGAAATAGGCGCATGAATTTCAAGTTTTGGCGGGCAACTTCGCAAGGTCAATTTGTCTTTGGGACAGCAGTCGATAGTAAAAGGCGATGGTATCCCTTTAATTCTACGACCTTGTTCTGGCTACGAAATTGCTTATAATTATGAAGATCAAAGAGCTGTGGCAGGCAAAAGGCCAGAACAAGACTTCAAAGATCTTCGACTCCGGCTGGCCGCAAGAACTCAGTACGAAGTACTTCTACGTTAACACGTACTACGTGGTCAGTCAGGTACATCGTTTGAATTGGTATTTGTTCTGGGAAGGTTCGCTTAATTCCTTACTTTGCGCGAATATTAGCCGAGATGTAAACTCTGTGCGGATGACTTCAACAACGAAATAAAAGATTCTGACGGCAATCACACCAGAAATTGTGAGCTAACACCAACGATTCGCAGTCTTCAAGACCAGTTTCTGAGCTAATTCTTCAATGGAAAAGTTTTCGTATTACTTTTGACTCCAAATAGAATATCAATAATAATATCAATGATAACTTAACTCATTCTGTCTTCCTTTGGTAGTCAGTTCATTTTGAACTGTTGTTATCTGGAAGTAGAATACCAGTAATATAATTTTAAACGCATTCTGGCTTCCTTGGGTAGTCAGTTCATTTTGAACTGTTGTTATCTGGAAGTAGAATACCAGTAATATAATTTTAAACGCATTCTGTCTTCCTTGGGTAGTCGGTTCATTTTTAACTGTTGTTATCTGGAAGTAGAATACCAGTAATATAATTTTAAATGCATTCTGTCTTCCTTGGGTAGTCGGTTCATTTTGAACTGTTGTTATCTGGAAGTAGAATATAACAGTAATATAATTTTAAACGCATTCTGTCTTCCTTGGGTAGTCAGTTCATTTTGAACTGTTGTTATCTGGAAGTAGAATATACCAGTAATATAATTTTTAATGCATTATGTCTTCCTTGGGTAGTCGGTTCATTTTGAACTGTTGTTATCTGGAAGTAGAATACCAGTAATATAATTTTAAACGCATTCTGTCTTCCTTGGGTATAGTCAGTTCATTTTGAACTGTTGTTATCTGGAAGTAGAATATCAGTAATATAATTTTAAATGCATTCTGTCTTCCTTGGGTAGTCAGTTCATTTTGAACTGTTGTTATCTGCATGGAAGTAGAAGTAATATAATTTTTAACGCATTCTGTCTTCCTTGGGTAGTCAGTTCATTTTGAACTGTTGTTATCTGGAAGTAGAATATCAGTAATATAATTTTAAACGCATTCTGTCTTCCTTGGGTAGTCAGTTCATTTTGAACTGTTGTTATCTGGAAGTAGAATATCAGTAATATCATTCTGATTTTCCTTGGGTAGTCAGGTCAATTTTGACCAAACAATTTGGATTTATAGCCTGGATTAAACGTTGGTGACTTTGCAAAGCTAGCTGCATGTTAGTGCTAAAAGGTGGCGTAAATCTACATGGTAATAATTCCCACCAAAACAGAATCAGAACCGTAAAGTTTGGACTGAAAACAGCCACGACAGAAAACCTTGACCTGCAAGACGAAATGAACAAGCTCAAGCCACTGATTGACCGACTCAAGCCGACATGCACTTCGCTGCTGCTAACTCTGATTTCGCTGAAGGGTTGAAGCGAGAAATGTGACACAGTTGGATAGCTTACAGCTAAAAAGGCAGCTTTTCGCTGCCTGAGCGTTGCCGAGATATAACTTATTTCTTCAGTTCTAGCGACTTCGGCATTTAAGTTTACCAAAATCAGATTGATTTAAAGTTCGGGAAGTCCTGGCAGCGTAGCTGGATCCAATTCACCAGAATGCCGTGAATCTTATTAGCGAAATTCGAAAGCTGTTGGAAGTTTTTAACGCAAACTTTGTTCCATGAAATGTTCTGAAAGTTGTTACTTTCGAATGCCAGTAAACAAGTTATTTGGAAGTGTTGTACACGCAGGCCACTGTGTGGTTATTATAGTTTATTTTTAGCGTGCAATTTGGTCCTAGGTTTTAATAACTGAACGGAAATTTTACAGGATCCGATATCCGATACGTTTTCTGTAGGTAGCAGAGCTCCTTCTCACATATCGGACACCGCTGTGCGATTTCTAGTAAACGACGGGGAACTCGCATTCCTGAACCGGGTTTAGCTCGTGATGCTGTGAGAGAATAGGTGATTAATGACCACAGGCTCCAAGAACTCAAAGCTACGGGCAAAATCCACGTGGGTGGCCAACTTTAACAGAACCCGTGCGGAGCAATTACAATTTTTGTTTTGTTTTGAAGAACCCCCCTCAAATACATCGCATGACCATCGCTAAAGAGTAAACGGTTCTCTAATCAAGCGTACAACTGCATTATCACTTTAGTAGAAAACCATTGTTGAAAACCAAATTGCGAAAACAGCATGCACTTTGAAACCGCTTCAAAACAACTGAATAAAGAAACATTCAGTAAAAAAAAAATATAAAATAGGACTCCAAGAACTCAAAGCTACGACAGGAAGAAAAGTGACTCGATCTGGGCGACCTGCTCGATTGGAAACCCAATGAACAGTTTTGGGAAAACGTGTTCGCCACTGGAGCAAGGAATTTCCGCGAAAGAAACTGTTTGAACTGTTTCTCCACGTTATGGAACAAGAATACTCTACCGAACCCAAGACTTCAAAGTATGAGAACACTAAACAGAACGTGAAAACGTACGTGAAAGAGCTGTACGAAATCAACAGCTATTCAATGACGATCGAA
This sequence comes from Actinernus sp. WN-2022, assembly GCA_030867875.1. Lineage (NCBI taxonomy): Eukaryota > Metazoa > Cnidaria > Anthozoa > Actiniaria > Actinernidae > Actinernus > Actinernus sp. WN-2022. The sequence goes on from JAOWCC010001589.1 coordinate 133,973,881, forward strand.
TTTATGCTTGACCAAAACCGAGGACAGAATGCCATGGAAAAATATGCTAAAGACTGTTCCAAGACACATTGCTGTTTCACGGCCCAAACGTGATTGGATGTACAGTAATGAAACTGCCCCTCATATACTTTATTTCACCTGTTTTGTACGAGTACCTTGTTTTGGAAACGGGAGAAAAATTCAAGAGTCCCGAACATGATGCATGTAAAGCTGCATTACTCCATAACAGATGGACACAGAAGGTACTGTGACTCAAAGACAAAGAACACTGAGAACTGTTTCTCTGACTCACCGCGTTGAACCTGTTGTGCATGATAAAAATAAAAATCATTTTCCCAAAAAAGTGGGTGAGTCGTACATTACTTAGGGAGCGGTCATTAATTACTGGAGGGGGGGGGGGGGGAGGGCCGGTAAAATATCTAAAACGAGGACCCAAAAATCTTGTCCCTCCCCAAAACATCAGCCCAAAAAATCTTGGCCCTCCCCAATACATCAAAAAATGACGTCTTTTTTTTAAAACAAAAGAGGAAAGCATTTCTTTTGTTTTATTCCTGAAAACCTCGTTATCAAGCAGAATGTTTGAGGTCTCGAACGTTGCACATTAGCAGCATCCAGCACGCGCTGATTGCTGGCTAAGGGACATTTCCAAGGTGGAGCTGAATGGTCGATTGAAGTAGCCTAAAACTATTTTAAAAGTTTCATTGTTAAAACAGGCGCCCAAAAATTTGTGACCCTCCCCAAATCGAAGCCCAAAAAATCTTAGCCCTCCCCCTAAATTTACCGGCCGGCCCTCCCTCCCTCCCTCCCCCCCCCCCCCCCCCCCCCCCCCCCCAGTAATTAATGACCGCTCCCTTAACTCCAAAACTTTACCTAACTATCAGTAATTAACCCCTTTTTCACTGTAATAAACGAGACCTATAGTCCGATGGAAAGATGAGGTAACAATGATTTTAGCACTAAGCCTGTAAGACTCATTGAGCTTGCCTCTTTGTTGCCCCATCTTGATCTTACCATGTTTTGTTTTGTTTTGTCATTCTTTATCCCAAGAGGAAATGCAAATTGCTATAGCATTAAAAAACAAAGCACGAATCTGATGTCACTTTAGTATTCTTATTGCAGATGCAGATGTGGCTTTTATGTTAAAGAAAGAACAGATCGAAGAAAGTCAGTTGACTTTCGAGTTATGCTCGGAACGAACTTCTAATTCTCTTTCACTTCGTTCAGTACCCTGGTTCCAGAGGGGCTCAGGTACGAATATACTCAGTGTAACGTGCCGCGATCGAAGGAGTTTTGATTCTCCGAAGGGGCTTTGTTTTGCGTGACGACCGTTCGCTCGCCCCGACGATTTCGAGCCTCTGGTATTCGATTCGTTCAGCCGAATAGAAAACATTTCTATTTATAAGCAATGAGAACACAATAATGTGGAGGGTAGCCGTCCAGCACGCATTTATTAATGTAATGGTCTGGTTACAAGCTATTACTAGGATGAACACCGTGTACGGACACGTATATCAGTGATAACAGTAATATAAAGAATGGTCTGTAAAGTATCATAAAAAGGTAAAATAACTAAGTACTATTTTAGTCAAGGGCACCCAACGAAGTTTTCGGTTAAAAAGCTGTTCGGGAGATTAAGTTAGCCTAAAACTTTCGGATTTGAAAAAATTGTCCCTAGAAAATTGTTTTCTGAAATACTGGCTAGAAAATTTGTTTTCAATCCCTAGAAAATCATAGAAGAAAAGGGAGACTAAAAGGTTTCCCCTAAAATATTCGTACGTCCCAATTCGTCTGATCAATAGAGTCAGAACAACACATTTTCATTCCCTAATAATTGCCTATAGGAAAAAAGAATCCCTACAAAATTCGTACCTCCAAAACTTTGCAACATGAAGTTACTTGGGCTAGAAAATTCTTGTTTCTGTTCTAGACTACTAACAAATTCGTAGGCCGGCAATATTTTGCCATAGTATTTTCGGTTGACGCGATTTCCACCTAGAAGATCCGAACAGCTAATAGCTTTCTATAATACGTCAAAAGACATAATAGGCGCCTTAAAATGGCTAGATAAGCTGCAGACAACTGGTTTCAAACGAATTTCAAAAAGTACTCGTTGGGTGCCCTTGTTTAGTGGGAAGGCTGCCGGACACGAAAAACAAGGGGGGGAAATTACCTGCCTTACTGCAGGAAAATAACCTGGAAACGTGTTCTCCAACCCAGTGTATACCTGTCCGGAAAAACTCCTGGAGATTAAGGGTAGAATCACAAATAGCAAAGATTTGCAAAATCATCATGAGTCGCAGCGGTGGTTCGAGAATATCCGTTTCGCGCCAAATTTTAACGGTTAATGCAGACGTGATTGCTCCAGCAGAACGTGAGTACATTATAATACATTTGAATACTGAGTATTGTTGAACACTTGAATAAGATATCTGATACATAATAGCTCTAAGGTATTCAGTGAAAGAAACTTCGATTCATGAGAAGGTCAGTCACCTTGAACTTTGAACAATGGACGCTATTATGAATTCAAGCATATCATAACAAAACGACTTCGCATGAATTAATGCAACGACAGTCGTCTGGGAAAAAACATTGTACCACGTAATGAATAATAAAGAGACGATTGGTATATAAACGATTCTCCTTCAATTCCTGAAAGAGAAGAAAATCGCTTGTAATAGAAGGGATTTTTTGCGCGAACAGTCTCCTTTCAATCTCTGTAACTTGTAAAAATACCATGTGAGCGCTCAAAGTACCACGGGAAGACCTTTCAACCTCCTTGAGTATGCGTACAAAGGCGTATAAAGCCCCTGATTAGCAGCTAAAAGAAATACATTTTTCTTGAACCGAGGCGTGACCACAGGCAGCCCAAGATAATGATTTTTACAAGGAATGTATGGGAATTTTTAGAAAAAATCTAAAACTGTATTAAACTGATCAATAAAGTCATGAAATCTTACTTGTGTGTTTTGAAGTTGTTGTCTTCATCACTGATGTGTTTATTTCTGGTTTGAGGCACTTCTGGGTTTTTTTCTCCCCTATATATATAAATATTGAGAAGGCCGGAAACACGATGAGATGCCATTAGTCTACGTGGCGATTCTTCGAGGCCTCGTAATTCTTCGAAAATCCAAACTTTCAGCATTTTACCTCCAGAAACCCTTTCTTACATTCCTCTAGCACTCATTTAATCGATCCATCGCTTATTTCCTCGCTTTCTAAGTACTCATGCAAATTCGACGGTTTCTGCAGCCAACCTAGCATGTAACGCGTAACGATCCGGGAGTACCGTCAGCTTGACCTTTCTTGATGGGCTGCCTGTGCTAGTTGAACCACAGGCAGCCTGTGGTTGAACGTGGCTTTTCTTCGGGAGCAGTGACGAACGAGTAGTGCCGAAGGAATCCAACACATCCGTGTTTTTTTCAAGGAGATTCGGAGAACGAAGTCATTGTGCTCATTCCAATCGACCAAATCGCTGAACGGTGAAATCTGCAGGGCAGACCCACGAACTTTTCAAATAGAAATACAAGGCATATCAGCCATTAGAAGAGGGTAATGGGAAAGGACAGTTTTACTTTTTATTGAATCGTCAATACCCTGCGAGCAGAGGTTTCTCATCTCTTTGCCTTTCCTGTCGCCGAAAGAAACCTCTGCCACGAAACGATTGCTTTTCGCGTTGAACATGCGCACTTACAACCTCCAAAATCTTAAAGGTAAACCACGTGATAAACCAGTTACCAAACCGGTTTTACCTGTTGATATCACTCGGGCATGACTTTTTAGCGATCTTCGCTGGTTTTGCAAGAGCCCACAGTATCCTTCGCAGCCGTTATTTATGTCGTCACGCGTTTGTTGTTTGCCGACGATTGATACGAACGGTTCTTACTTTGCTGAACTGCACAGAAAACCTTGAAATTACCGTTCAATAAATCTACCTTAATTTATCCAAAAGAAAGCTTTGATTTATACCTTCGAAGAAGGACATTAATTTTATTTTCTCCACTGCCGTTTATAACAATAGGGAATGGACAATCTGAAATCTACATACAATGAATCTACAATGTTTGCCGTCTCGTTTTTTTTCGGCCAATGGCAATCCAGATACCGTGGCGCACCGTGGCACACCACTACAACATTTCGTTCACGGTTTTTCAGACGCGGTACGGTTTCGTTTACTCAACAGGATATTAAGTAATGGTTCTTATTATACGACTTGGCGTTTTCGAGTGCAAATATGGGCTAGAACGAACAGGTTTGGACAGGTTTATTCGATACTTAAAAGGTTTTGTAAGTGCGCGAGCCAATCGAAATGGGGCTGTTTGAGCAACAGCCAATCCGCTTTTAGCGCGCGAAAAAAACTTTTCTGTGCGGGCCCACCCTCAACTGAGGCTGAGAGGTAGAGGTTTCTTCTCTCGAGATTTTCTTCAAACAGAGCAGTATAGTAAGGTAAGCGAAAACAAACCTTTTTTGTTCGTGTTAGCCGTCGTATAATAAACAATTTATTACACGAAGAGTTGTGTAATTCGGCTGAAATTTTTACAACTGACTCGTAAAAATACCCAACCGTATTACACAACTTTCCGTGTAATAACCTCTTTGTATAAGAACTGGAGCAAGATCTATTGTTCAATTCTGCGGCAATGAATGTGATTTCACTAATCCCACATAGTAACACACTGCTTTATGGCCTGCCAAAATTTCTAATTCAACGGTTGCAACTCGTGCAAAACTGTGGAGCGCGTCTCGTTGTGGGAAAACGTAAATATGACCATATCACACCTGTTCTTAGGAAACTCCATTGGCTACAAATAGAGGAACGCATACTTTTTAAAATATTACTTATAACCTATAAGGCAGTAAATGGCCTGGCTCCTTTTACCGTTTTATATTAGCAATATGCTTAGTTTTTATATTCCTGCACGTAATCTCAGGTCTGCCTCAAAATGTCTTTTAAATATACCTAGGTCTAACCTGAAGAGCTACGAAGGATAAGAGCTTTTTCTATAGATGGTTTGCACTCAATCCCCAGAGATCCAAATGACAAAGAGTATGGCGGCCATGTTGGCGTACAGAACAAAAGAAGCTGACGAAGAATCACACCAACATGGCGGCTATGACGTAACGTGCAAAGGGTCTATTGCAGCTCCTAGGCTAGCTCCTCTGCTATAACTGTCGCTCCTTGCTTCACTGCTGCTGCATTTCAGGCGCCGCGTCCAGGGCATAGCCCTTTCCATTGCGCATATTGTTCTAGTAAGTATATTTGTTTTGGATTTTATTTCATATTAATTCTCTTTGCATTGATTCCAATTACTCATTATATTTTGTAATGTTGTAGCTCGTGCGTTAATTTTTTCCCATACTTTCTTTCCTTTCCATTACGTTTTATTTGTAACATAGAGGGCCGCATGTTAGATAACTGTGTAAGGTTAATGTGTCTTCCCTCTGTAAATAAAGAATATTGTATTGTATTGTAGGTTATGTTCCAGTGACTCATTTATTTACTAGTGCTTTTATATTATCTGGCGCCATTGTATTGTGTCAGGAGTCGGTCAGTCGGCTAGACTATGTTACTATATCATATTTGTTGATTTCATGTAAGTTCCGCGGGTCCCTGCTCAGTAGTATATAAATATATAATCAGAATAAAGGTGAAAGAGAAAATACATAAGCCCTGAGTGGGATTCAAACCCACGGCCTCGGTACACTAGTCCGATGCGTTAACCACTACACCATCAGGACGACCACGCTGGAAACGCAGCCGACTTTGGGTTTTTGTGGTACCGTGAGTTTTCCCAGGCATTTTCTCTTTCGGGTTCGGGACGGGAAAGCCCATAACTTCCGAACTAAGCTTTCAACCTAAGGATTATTAATGATTCACAGGCACATACGTCCAACCAAGGAATCGCTTAGCCAGAAGGATCCGAAAGGATTCGAGCTTATTATAAATTTATATATTAAGTATAGAGAGAAGAAATCCGTCCCTAATATAAATAATCAGAATAAAGGTGAAAAAGAAAATATATAAGCCCTGAGTGGGATTCGAGGCCGTGGGTTCTAGTTGAAATAAAAAAAACTGTAGAAAATAATAATACAGCCCGAGTATCGGCTGCGCGCAGCCTCTAGTTACCAATAAAACGCACATAAGTAACGTCCCATTCACGTGAACCTTTAATTTGGATACCCCATTAATACGGACACGTTCTGTGGTCCCTACGAGGTCCGCATTAATGGAGTTCGACTGTACATTCATGTGATTCAGGAGAACTGGGAGATATTAAAAGCTTTTCATGATAACACTGATATTTTCAAATGAAATTAACTTTTGAGACTGTACACAAATTGTGATCAAGCTCTCAGTTTAGAGTGAATCTTTCAAAAAAAAAAATTACAGTCAAAAGTTTTAATTTCATTCGAGAATTATAGTCACCTGTACAGACTGGAGTTTTCAACATTGACATTGTACGTGTTTGTGTGTAAGCTCTTTTTTCCTTTATAGGGGTTGTTAAAATATGAACATACGAGGTCAGGGATGGCACGGTAATTTTTTTATTAACATTACGATGGACAATTATACGTTTTACAATGAAAATATGTCGCTCCCTCCTCAAAAACCGATTTGACCCTGGAGTTCGTCAGAATATTTAAATATAAGCCTCTGGCTTGGGAGACCCGGTAACGGCTTCCTGTATCTTCGACATAAAGTAAACCATGTATTTGATTTTTTATATGTAAGCCATTAGAGAGGCTTTTTCCTGCCGTTAAATCTTAAAATGCATGATAAATAGAGTCGCTTCAACGTCGGTGTTGGCGATTTTGATAAATACATACAGAGGTACGAGGCTTTGGAACAGTCTCGGTAACGACCTAAGGTGAACTGCATCACTTAATAGTTTTAAAATTAATCTTTAAAGAAACACTGAACTACTGTAAATAACTGAATAGAATAGGTTAATTAGGTTAATTAGTTTTATTATTATCATTATTATTATTATTAGGATAGAATAGCGTAGTTATAAGCACGACCACATCAGCAACGCTGTAAATTTATCGTGGGTAAATAAATATTATCAGCGGTCAAACGTCTGTGCGTGCGTATTACGGTCAGTCTGGTGGGCGGCCGCACGAATTTCCCGCGCAAAATTTACCTTAAAACGTATTACAGTGAACTTCTACCCCCAAAAGTTAAGAAAACTACCTGAAAGTTAAACTTTTTATTTTCACAGTCGACGGGAAATTGAACAATCTTCAAACTGTGAGTTTACCAAACTTTTTCATAATTTACCAAAAAAGTTCTCAAGGTTTGAAAACGGGTGTGTGAACAGTGACGGCCGCCGGCTCGCTTTGAATTTGTTTTGGAATACGTTGTTGTTGCAAGACTTTTGACGCATGCGCAGACGCTTGACCGCTGTGTTGATGGATAAAGTACTTTTCTAACGAAATGTATTTTCTAACGATTTGGAATGCACATCGGTGTGCGTATGTTGTGTTAAGGCGTTGCCAGTGCCACGGTGTTATGATGTACCTTGGGAAATAAGGAGCAGTATATAATGAGTTGTTTAGTTAGTTGATACCACTCGAAGGTGTCTCTAGCTATCTTTCATATTGTTTAAAAAAATGGTGTTACGTTCTTTGCACTATATGTAAACTGATAGCAATAAACGAGATGCCCATCCTGTCATAACTTGTTTTTACATGTGTCATGTAAATAGTTTGAAAATGATTTGTATTCGTTCGGAGTACGCATAGACTTCTACCCTTCATTAATTATTCATGAGGACAACTCAGCTAGAGATACTCTCATGGAGCCGTTGACTACACTTCAGAGTCAGGACTTTGAATTCAGGTACGGATGCTTTATTAAACAGTTCAGTATCCAACAGTGGGAGGTCTCACAACCGATTACTCACTTCTCCTCAACTCAGGGGCATTCAAGTGCGCCTAACGTTTATTTTGTTATCATCAATATCGATTTTTGAGTACTTCTGTGATTCAAGTTTTGGTTTACAGAGAATATTATATGTTCTACGCTTGTTTGAAATCGTGAAAATGTTACCTTTCCTGACCTACAACTGCGTAAGTAAAAGCCTGGGTCGATCCCTGGGTAGACGTCATATAATTAATTCGACTTTGCAATCATTTGAAGAAATACTTAATTATAACATGTTGACTAAAATGATTTTTGTCTTTACTAACAACTCACAAACAGTGTATATTCTCTGTAAATCGATGTTGTTGTGATAGAAAGACGCCATGGAGAATGATGCATTAATGTTAAGTATTTCTTCCAATGATTGCAAAGTCGAATTAATTATACGACGTCTACCCAGGGTCAACCCAGGCTTTTGCTTACGCGGTCATGGGTCAGGAAAGGTCACATTTTCACGATTTCAAACAAGCGTAGAACATAGATTCTATGCTCTGTCACTGCGCTCCGCCGCATAGAAAATATTTATGTTGTATATTCTACATACGCATCAAGCGAGGCGTGTTAGGAGGATGCCGACCAGTTATGACAAGTTTATTGCCGTATAAACATTACATATTAATGTTAAACTAAAGACGAATCGCCGGATACGAAAAACCAGGTTAAAACCTCACTTTGAGGAAAAAACTATTCTGGAAACGTATACTCCAACCCTATGCGAATTCGCCAAGACCCCTGGAGGTTAAGGGTCATCAAAAAACTTACTTACATAAACAACCGCTGTATAAAGCCGGGATTACATAGTGTCTATAAATTTTGGCTCGGATAACCGACCGTGTAAACTGGCTGGCGTCAAGTGAAAGATATATGCAAATATCATCTTAAATAACAACTCCAAGTCCTTAGGGAAGAACACTAAGTGCTAATTACGAATGCCCAACAAAAATACATTTCTATGCTCTGTCACTGCGCTCCGCCGCATAGAAAATATTTATGTTGTATATTCTACATACGCATCAAGCGAGGCGTGTTAGGAGGATGCCGACCAGTTATGTCAAGATTACAAAGCTCGCGGTGGGAATGGTAATAGGAATATAAATATTGTAGTCAGTGCAGAATTAAATGCCTAAGTTAGCAGTCGCGAGCTACTGTTGTTTAAGGTCTACACGGCAATACAGTTCTTTGGCACTATCGGACTTCCATCTGCCGTGTTTTTTAATAATATGCTCGGGAACACCATTGTTCGAGGCTGCGGAAGCGCCACCTATGCTAAAGGAATGTAAACCAATACTGCTAGTATCAACACCAATGGCCTTCAGTTTTGCTAGTATTACCTCTCTGGCCCTAGAGTAGGAAAGGCTAGATCCCGACCGAAGCGAATAACCGCGTGCTTTATTGTAAGCTAATTTTTGGAAAACAAATTCACTGGAACTAAGATCACGTCGGGCCATGCACGCGTACCTGATAAGCATGCTATGTGGGCAAGTCGGATTCCCTGTTTTGGTGATAACCCTAGTACAACCTAATTGGTACTGATCCGTTTTGCTTCTAACTATGTGGATTGACATGTAGAATTCATGAAAAGTAATATCGCACCATTTAAGGTTACTTAATTCATCAAATCGCAAAAAACCTGCAAAAGACATTAAATACAGGGCAACGTGAATGTCTTCAGCAGGAAAATAAATGACTTCAGGAAAAGTTTCCGCCCAGGGCTTCAGTCTCTTAAAGTAACCACCGTACGACTTCATGGTGTTGGGAGCCCTACTCTGGCTGAGGAAGCTTGGAACCTGACGGGCAAGCAACTGCAAGGCTGGATGGCGAAGTGTGAAAAGGCCTTGTGACCTAGAACTTGTAATAGAGATGGTAGGGAATAAGGGTTGGAAATGGAATCACTGCTATGCCAAATAAAAACAACATTCCAAATGTATATAAGACATAAATACAATATAAGTACATAAGTACATGAATACAATTTTATTATTGCGAATAATTTCTAACAATAATTAAAACTAGAGAATATGAAAAAGCATAATCTGGTGTGAGATACATAATCACGACGAAGACATTATAACAATAAAGCAGCATATAGCTATTATAAGATAAATCATAAAAAAGCAGGCATAGGCCGTGATTATAACTAAGAAAGCCTCCAATACCACATAATCTGGCAAAGAACAATACTAAATGAAGCAAACTATGCATTATATAATATCTCTCACAACCTATGTATAACGAACATCTCCGCTATAAAGCGGTGTGCAGTACATACGAACAGTAAATGCACAAATAACCACAATATTCCGCTATAAAGCGGTGTGACCGTACAATCGCGATGTAGTCACATTCTTACGCTATAAAGCGTTGTGCATTCCTATATGCACTATTAATGACAAGACCGCTATAAAGCGGTAGTAAACTGAGCAATAACAAAAAATATTTTTTAGGAAGCATCTAAACGGACAACTAGTACAGCTGAATGAAAATTGCATGCGCTGAAAATGGTAGGAAAACTGAGATGCGACGAATCAAAAATACCTCGAGGGTCAGAAAATTCAACAATGTGTGAAACTGAAGACCTAGGCACACCTGAAAGGAAAAGAAAAGGCCAAAAACTAGCCGATTGCCATTTGGGAATCACCAGTGTCCCCGAAGCATGAGAAAACTCAAGGTGTAAGATGGTGCGGATGACCAGATAAATAGGTGGAACTAACCAATTGTTAACACCTCGCCAATTAGCACTAAAAGCATCAACTCCTTCGCACCCCGGGCTCCAGAACTTGGAGAAAAAACGGACGCACTTAGCTGAACTCGAAGAAGCAAAACGATCAACATCGAAAAAACCGTGAAGATGGCAGATATGCTGAAAAAATTGCAGAGACACGGACCAATCATCGTAATCAACAACGCGACTCATATAATCTGCAAATTCATTAAGGGACCTAGGAATCCATTGTACCTCCGGCGAAATATTGTGAAAAACACAGAATGTGTATATATCCACCGCAAGGGCATGGAGTCTGAGTGAATTGCTACCTCTAACGGAAATAGACGCTGCGTTCATATTGTCCGTGAAAATCTTAACTGCCTTATTACGCAAAGACATCTTGAACGACTTCAAACTATAAAGGATAGCAAGGAGCTCCCTAGCGTTACTATCAGAAGTTATCTGGGTAGAAGAGAATGCTTTATAGAATAACTCGAACTCGTCCCTATCGAGATATAGAGCATAGCCACCGCAGGCGTAACCACTAGCGTCCGAATAAACTAACACAATCGGAGGCGAATACTCAACGAGAGCTCTACCGTTGAGCTTAACGCAATTATGAATCTAAAATTGAATTTCCTGAAGGCACTGCGGAAAAAACTGATACGCACTCATGTCAAGTGGAATATCCCAATTATCATGAAACTGTACAAAAGACTGTAAGAATTTAGACATTAAAAGGGCGACGTTACCAACTACGAGTGAAAGGGAGATGATTTTACCCACGACTGAGGCAACGAACCGAGGAGAGACTATAGGAATTTTATGCTTAAGCTCTATGAGAGAACTAACAAGCTTCTTAATTCTCCGTTCAGGAATAGAAACAAAACCATTACGTAAATGCCAGAAAAAACCAAGCCATTCCATCTCTTGTGTAGGACACCAGATAGATTTTTCTTCGTTGACTACGATTCCAGCATTATGAAGACTCGTACTAATAAGACGAGACATACTCTCAGCCTGTGTACGACTCGGAAGGCATGCCGCACCGTCGTCCAGATATAAAACCAAAGGAATACCTTGTGCTCGCCAATGCCGAACTAGAGGACGAAAAACTTTCGTAAAGAGATAAGGTGCCGAGGACAGGCCGAATGGTAGAACGGTAAACTGAAAAAACCTGGGTATGTTCGAATTAAATAGCGGCCACTGAAAACCCAAGTAGCACTGGTTAGCGTCACAAATATCAATGTGATGGTAGCCTGATTTCATGTCAAACTTAAACATGTATCCTGATAAATGGAGGTACTGAAGAAACAGTTTAGAATCTTCCATCTTAAATTTAAGTTTATAAATATGCTGGTTAACGTGTCTGAGATCAAGTATGAGCCTACGTTTGCCCTCAGAATTAGTGGACACAGAAAGAGGATTAACCACCCTAGGTGACGAAAAAACTTCAACAACAGAGCCTACCCTGAGTAAGTCATAAATAGCCTTGTTAACAAAATCAGTGCATGACAACGCTGATGCGTTGTTCTTAAATGTCGCACTAGGTGGCAAAGAAATAAAAGGAATCTTATAACCGTTCGAAATGACATCTAAAATCCAGGCAGGTGTTCCTATATTAACCCAAAACTTAATATGAGTTTTGAGACGATATTTAAGTATAAGGGGAGCTATCCCTTGCTGGTACTCATGTAAATTACATTTCAAGAACTGTTCGAAAGAGGAATCGATAATGTACTTATCTTGCGCTAGGAGTTCGTTGAATTCATGTTCGATGTTGGATCGTCCTGGAACTGGAAGCTGATCTCTGTTACAGGTTTCGGGGAGAAACATCCTATGGCCTCCAAGAACGTCAGATGCGTCAGCCTCGAGTGGCCCCCAAAATGAATCCTTAGAAACGATTTGGACGGAATGGGGGAGCGGAGCTGTACTGGCTTCCAATGGGAGAGGTTTTAGCAAGCCTGACTGGGCAATCACGCCACCAATGTGCAAAGGAACCACAATATCTGCAGGAGCCCCTAGATTCCTGGAACTGCTGGCCTCGTGGGTGATACATTGTGAGGCTAGAAGAACGCTGGTTCTGGGTCTGCCATTGCCCTTGTGGGCCACGTGACCAGGGTCTGTTGATACTGTATGGAGAAGATTGTCGACTTCTTTCTCTAGCTTTTTCAGCATTATTACGCTTGGTCCTTGAGCGAGTTTGCTCGCGTAAGGCTTCCCTCTCAGCACTACGTATCTTCTTGTCGTCTTCTTCGTTTAAAGCAACAGCGTTGGATTCGTAATGCTTGTATAAAGCCGGGATTACATAGTGTCTATAAATTTTGGCTCGGATAACCGACCGTGTAAACTGGCTGGCGTCAAGTGAAAGATATATGCAAATATCATCTTAAATAACAACTCCAAGTCCTTAGGGAAGAACACTAAGTGCTAATTACGAATGCCCAACAAAAATACATTTATTCTCTGTAAACCTAAACTTTCTTCACACTGAGAAGTACTCAAAACTTGATGTAGAATCGATATTGATGATAACAAAATAAACATTAGGTGCACAAAGTCACAAACTCAATACCTTGCTGTGACAGTTTTCATGGAAACGTGTTATGTGACCTTTGAACTCTAATTTTAAGGAAAATCGGGAAAAGCCTCCTGGAGGTCGGTAAAAGTTGTTAATATAGCGGGTATTTTCATACAAGTAAATCAAGGTTAGTGCACACGTTCCGCTGCTCCAATTTGAAAAGTTGGTTATTTTAATTGGAAGGCAATTTAAGGCAAATCCTTAAAATTAAGGTTGAAAGGTCACATTCCACGTTTCCATGGAAACTGTCACAAAAATGTGTTAAAGGTTATGACTTTATCAAATCTGTCAAAGTGTCAAGACTATATCTCATAATCACAAAGAGATAGACCACCCCCTCTTGATTTGCGGCGGCCATATTGGAGACCCACCCCTTAACGCCCATGAGAAAACGTCAAGGTAAACTCTTGACGCATACAGACCGTCTCACCAATGTGGGACCTATTTTTGTGCATACTGCGCATGTCCGTGACGTCAGATATAACGCCGAATTCTAATTTTACGCATCTGGTCAATTTCACACAAGGTTATAAACACGTACTCCCACGAGAGCAACCGCACAATTATTAACATTGTGTCTTTTTATTAATGGACGTTTTTTAGCTTCCTCCTTTCGTTTAACTTCTCCTAATTGATAGCAAATGAATGTTATTTAAGCTACCGAGATAACAAATGAATGTTGTGTAAGCTTTCTCGACGAGCTACTGCTCCTGGAGCAAACACAAAGAATATATATAACATAAAATAAAGTCAAATTATTAAAATTACATTCAAAGGCAGAGCGCGGACGAGTGACGCCGAGATGCACGAGACCAGACGAAATTGATTTCCCTTGAGACGCATTAATTGTACCCAATCAGGACGTTAAAACGGTCAGCTAATGCATTGGTCAAACTATCGAACATTGTTGAATTACACGATCAAAGCGCAATCCAACGGCTTTTTGGGATGAAAATATCGGGTTGGCAAGGCAAACTTCGTCCAACCACAGGCTTCCCAGACTCGACGTATATTTCCCGCTTATTAGTCTGTTGGGTTACCTGTGGTTTATCGATTAGTTCATAACGATCTCAGAAGAGTTTAAATAATTGCTTCCTGTGAATTCTCTTTTCCGATTCCTACGAAATTAATCTTCAATAATAAAAGATTGATACTTAATGAAGTTGTGTGAGTGATTTTTTGGCGATTTGGGGCCTTCTAAAGCAGTTTATTAGGATTCGAAATTTGACCGTTGGCCGAGGCTCTAAGAAAATATACAAGGTAAGCAACTCGACCTCGCCAAAGCACACACTTACCTCAAAGATCACCCAAAAATCGGCACTTTTCTTCCTCGCTCGCTATTGAGCTTTCGGCACAGAAGGAAATAGTTATCAAGCAACATCTCACCAGAGATTTAGGAAAATCCATCAAATTTATCATCGCCAAACGGCCTCCTCGAGACCCCAAAAGCGCGACCTTCCAACGATCTGTAAGAACCAGAATGACCCTACCCAAAACGATGAAAATCTCCTTTTTACATGGGGGAGACGCAAGCGCAAAATTTTGCTTCCGCTTAGGGAACGTATGCAAATAATCTTTTTCATGAAAAAAGGAGATTTGCATCGTTTTGGGTAGGGTCGGGAACATTTTGGACCGCTTTGGTCATTCTGGTTCTTACAGATCGTTGGAAGGTCGCGCTTTTTGGGTCTCGAGGAGGCCGTTTGGCGATGATAAATTTGATGGATTTTTCTAAATCTCTGGTCAGATGTTGCTTGATAACTATTCCCTCCTGTGCCGAAAGCTCAATAGCGAGCGAGGAAGAAAAGTGCCGATTTTTGGGTGATCTTTGAGGTAATTGTGTGCTTTGGCGAGGTCGAGTTGCCTACCTTGTATATTTTCTTAGAGCCTCGGCCAACGGTCAAAATTTCGAATCCTAATAAACTACTTTAGAAGGCCCCAAATCGCCAAAAAATCACTCACACAACTTCATTAAGTATCAATCTTTTATTATTGAAGATTCATTTCGTAGGAATCGGAAAAGAGAATTCACAGGAAGCAATTATTTAAACTCTTCTGAGATCGTTATGAACTAATCGATAAACCACAGGTAAACCAACAGACTAATAAGCGGGAAATATACGTAGAGTCTGGGAAGCCTGTGGTCCAACATTTGATCAAGCAAAAATTGTTGGTCCAACATGGGATGAAAAACTATCGAACAATGTTGGAACGAGCAGAGTTGGTCGTGCACTGAATTCAACATTAATTGTTTGACAGTTTGCCTGGGCTTAACAATAGAAAATTCAGGTCTCAAAAGGATTAGTAAAAGTGGACGGCTTAGTTTTGATTTCAGTAATTAAACCAGCTAATTATTCTCCCTAATTCTAATGCTAGCTCATGAAACCGCAAGAACTAAAACATTTATATCCCAAATTCGCGCCCTTTTCCCAATATTTCAATGATATTTTATTTGCATACAAATATTTAACTTGATTGAAGAAACGGAAAACGGACCGGAAAACTATAACAACAATTGAAAGAACGAAACCAAGCTTGTTTGAGTTTCTTTTCCTTAGCATGTTATTTATGGGGGGGGGGGATATCGGAGTGGACGCGGCACAAATAACGTTGAAGTTTATGTCTGTAACGTTAGCAACTGCACATAAGTCACTGCTACATCACGTGAAATTCTGTATATTTGTGTATATTTGTGTCTTTGAGGTAGACACGCGGCCAACCGTCAAAACCTCGAGGCCTAATAAACTGCTTTAGAAGTCCCCAAATCACCCCAAAACCACTCACACAACTTCATTAAGTATCAATCTTTTATTATTGAAGATTTATTTGGTAGGAATCGGAAAAGAGAATTCACAAGGAGCAATTATATAAACTCTTCCGAGATCGCTTATGAAACATACCACAGGTAACCCAAAAAGCGGGAAATATATGTCGAGTCTGGGCTGCCTGTGCTTAAACAAACTAACTGAAGCCGATTCCCTGATTATTAGTCGGTAGCTTATTCCAAAGTCTGGGTCCGGCGACTGAATACGCTCTATCTCCATACGTCTTTAGGTTGGCAGTGGGTTCATTGAGTAATTTCTTCGAAGATGATCTTAGACAGCGCGAAGAGGTCTTATAACTAATCAATTCCCTGATGTAATGTGGCGCGAGTATAAGTCAATAACAGCCACTTTAAAAACAATTCTAAAATGTACAGGATCCGGAGCCAATGTAACTTGACTAGTATGGGTTTGATATGATCATGCTTTCTAGATGAAGTAATGATGCGGGCAGCCGAATTCTGAACGTGCTGTAGTCTATCAACTATGGTGTCCCATCGCCGCCAAAAATCGAAGTTTGCATTCTTCATTCAACTTTGTATATTCTTGCCGTGTTTGTGCATTCGACATTCGACTTTGCACATTCGAATGTTGGTTTTCACTATTCGACTTCGAACTTTCCGTATTCTTGCCGTGTTTGTGCATTCGACATTCGACTTTGCGCGTTCGAATCATTGTCGAATGTTGGTTTTTACTATTCGACTTCGAACTTTCTGCATTCTTGCCGTGTTTGTGCATTCGACATTGTTTGGTTTTAGCTCGCGACATCCGTTTGTGTTGATTCGATATGCTTATCTCATTGCATAATTGTTCCGAGGTGTAGTAATGCAATATGCGTGATTTGCCTATTCAACATTCATTGTTTCGCATTCGACATTCATGTTTGCGAAATATCCAACCGCAATCCAGTAAAAAACAGTACCGCGGGCTCAATGTTTTTAAACAAAATGGTGATTGTCTTGTCCTCAGCTCGGGCGGGACTAAATTCACCAAGAAGTGAAAGGTTTCTTGTGACGATGATACTATTTCAACTAAACGAAGGAATTTTGGAATCCAGTTGATTAGGTATACATTAATACGTATCCCCTTTTAAGAACTCGTTGAAAAAAGTTGCCATCCCCTCCCCCCCCCCCCCCCCCCCCCCCCAACCATAAACAATGAACATTCCCAGGACCCTATTTATGAGATGATCACATTAGTTTGTAGATTGTTGTTATTAAAATGGTAATTTGGTGATATGCATAGCCCAGGTGGGAGGGAGGGGGAGGAGGTGAATTGGGTGGCTAGACACCGTACCTGTATTGCAGCATTCATGTTATAGGGGCAATGCATGTTAATCTTCCCGGAAAAAAAAATGACAGCCACCCCCACTTCAAAAATCCTTGATCCGCCCCTGTCTCATATTTTATTCGCGTTTTTCTCAGCAATTACTTACACATGTGATATCTAAGCTTAGTACATCTTGTGTTTAGTCCTTGAAGTTGCAGTGAACTGGATTTACGGTCTTATTAATTTAAATAATTTATGGTAAGTAAATTAAACAAATAAACTCCAAATACTTTCAGTTTCAACTTTTAAAAACAGACATTATCGAGTCCGATTTCTTTGATTGAAAGACATACCTAATCAACTGGATTCCAAAATTCCTTCGTTTAGTTGAAATAGCATCAGCGGCACAAGAAACCTTTCAATTCTTGGTGAATTTAGTCCCGCCCGAGCTGAGGACAAGACAATCGCCATTTTGTTTAAAAGCATTGAGCCCGCGGTACTGTTTTTTTACTGGATTGCGGTTGGATATTCATGCAAGCCGAATTTGCAAACAAGAATGTCGAATGCGAAACAATGAATGTTGAATAGGCAAATCACGCATATGGCATTACTACACCTCAGAACAGTGAGATAAGCATATCGAATGAACATAAACGGATGTCGCGAGCTAAAACCAAACAATGTCGAATGCACAAACACGGCAAGAATACAGAAAGTTCGAAGTCGAATAGTGAAAACCAACATTCGAATGCGCAAAGTCGAATGTCGAATGCACAAACACGGCAAGAATACACAAAGTTGAATGAAGAATGCAAACTTCGATTTTGGGCGGCGATGGGACACCATAATCAACAAGATAGTTAAGGAGATCATGAAGCAAAGCATTGCAATTATCTAGCCTAGAGGATACAAAGGCATGCACCATTATCTCAGCAGTCTCCTGGGTCAAGTATTTCCTTATCTTAGCTAAGTTACTAATATAAAAATATGAGCATTTACAGATCTTTTTAACATGCTCCTTAAGATCAAAACATTGGTCAAATATAACTCCTAAATTACGAGCTTTTTCACTTGGCTTTAACCTCCTCTTCGCCAGCGGTTTTCAATTGAGTGTAGTAAAACCAAACGCAAATTACCCACAGCCAGCCAATCATAGGAGCGAGTAATCACAAGTAACTCGTAAATGGCTTTCCTGTGAGCCAATGACAAACCAAAGCAAAAGCAAAACCAATTTGCATTTGGTTTTACTTTGGATTCTGATTGGTTGGTTTACTTTCTCAGCCAATAGGAGAGCTTAGTAAACGCAAAACCAAAACACTTCCAACACTCAATTGAAATCCGCTCTAAATAACTATTAGTTGTTACTGAACTACACAGAAGCTGAAATGGTGTGACTTCAAAGAAAAGTTTGGCTACCTCACAACGCTACTACAATCGTGGTACAAAGAAATAAAATTATTACGGAAACGAGTAAACTTTATTTTAGCACACAGTTTTATCAAAGAAAGCAGCTTTTTTTTATTGTATGGGCTAAGAAATTCAGCATTCACATTTGGTAATTTGCTTATAAATTATGACGTTTTACTAATAAAATTAATACTTACAAGTTTGTTTGTATTCTTCTACAGCTCTTTTTGTCAAGTTTTGCAGTGTGCTTATCGCCACTCGAGTGATTTCAACTTGCCGGTTTTCAATTTTCAAATCTTCCACAAATATGCGCATTTTTGTCTGTAGATAATGCGTTCGGGATCCTGATAAAGAGGTGCCATTGAAACTTAGTGCATCTGAAGTAAAGTGCAGGTTAGTTTTCATCCTGTGCGGCACCACAGGCAGCCCGAGCCAGAAGCTGAAAGGGGAGACCAGCGTCTGGACTACGAGAGTCCCGGCAGCTCAACAGAATGTCCCAGGTGGTCAAGATCTTCCACCAGCTGCTCCTCCGACATGAAGCCGTCGCTCAGCCGCCAGAACTAGAGGCAATTTCATCCTTTTTCTCACTATGTTGTTCAGGTTGGTGTTTGCCTTTTTGTCCTCGTGGTCACTTACGCTTGTGTATGTATTTTGTTTTGGTCTATCATGGTTTGCGTTGCATCACCGTTTTAGTCTCCTTTGATAGTTTCGCCGGTGTATTTGCGGCCTTCGTTGTAATTCAACTTTGCCCTATATTGCTTTATTCCTTCGTTACTACTATATGTATCTGGACGCGGATTTATGTAGTGCGGTATAAATGTTCTAGTTAATTTTCTATTCTTCGTTTTTAGTCCTTTATTTTGCACGTTCGGCATGTTTTGCCGTTGGCACTTGTGTTGGCATTAGTTTACGTGCTGGCCTCACAAATACGGATTTGTGCAGTGTATAAATGTTCTAGTTTATTTTCTATTCTTCGTTTTTAGTTCTTTATTTTGCACGTTCGGCATGTTTTGCCGTTGGCACTTGTGTTGGCATAAGTTTACGTGCTGGCCTCACAAATACGGATTTGTGCAGTACGGTATAAATGTTCTAGTTAATTTTCTATTCTTCGTTTTTAATCCTTTATTTTGCACGTTCGGCAAGTTTTGCCGTTGGCATTTGTGGTGGCATAAGTTTACGTGCTGGCCTCACAAATACGGATTTGTGCAGTGCGGTATAAATGTTCTAGTTAATTTTCTATTCTTCGTTTTAATCCTTTATTTTGCAAGTTTGGCATGTTTTGCCGTTGGCACTTGTGGTGGCATAAGTTTACGTGCTGGCCTCACAAATACGGATTTTTGTAGTGCGGTATAAATGTTCTAGTTAATTTTTTATTCTTCGTTTAGTCATTTATTTTTGCACGTTGCATGGCATGTACTGCCGTGAGTTTGGCACGTGTTGCCGTGAGCTTTCGTGCTGGCCTCACAAATACAGATTTGTACAGTGCCGTAATGTTCTGATTCGTTTTTCTATTCTTCGCTTTAGTATTCTATTTTTCCACGTTCTGGCATGCTCTGCCGTGAGTTTGTACTTGTGTTGCCATATCTTTTCCTTTTGGATTTTATATCTATATATTTGCTTTGACATATGGGCACCACTGTTATGCACTAACGTAGTGTTCGGAAGTTGATACATGGTCGTTATACGGGTTTGCCTCACGGTCAAGGATTCCTACGATATTATTGATGTTCCTCGGTTAGTGCTTTCTCCTGGTCGTTCTACTTGTTATTTCTTTGCACACTACCTTTTTAGTATGGGTTTTTGTGAGTTTAGCATGAGTACAAGTGTGTTTTTGTGGAGCATTGTTTCAATTTACATAAGTTAGCTTTCTCTGTTCCATTATAACACTATTTGCAGTGCACGTTGTATGTGTAGTTACGACCATTTCGTGCCCGGGCTTAACTTACCATAAGGAGTTTGGGGCTAAGTGTTATTGTCATCATACGTTTAGCATGTAGTTTGCCATGAGCCTATTGTTCCTCACGCATTTATTCTCGCTTAACGCTTATACAGGTTTATATTACGCCATTGGTATTACTAGTTGGTTCGCCTTTCATGATTTAGTTTTTATTCCCCATTCATCCGTACGTTTGGAATCAGTTGCCAGAGTAATTCGCGCGCACGTGCTCCATTTGTGCCGTGCTGTTTTTATTCGATGGGTTAGCCTTTATGTTCTATTTGTTTTATTTCATTCATTTTGGGAGTATACGTATTGTAGCGTTTATGCTGTCTAGTACCCCTCCGCCGACCACCCCTTCCCCAACACCTCCCCACCCCTCCCCCACCCCGCCCTATTCCCCATTGCAACGTGAAAGGGATACTAATTCCCTAGTCGGATACTGACGCTAAGGCTGCCATCCCCTGGGTTTCCCGCGTCCCCACATTCCACTGCAATTAACCCGGCTTGCCTCTGGCAGCTATTCTGGTCGTGCTCCCCAGGGTATGGCACCCTCTCTCCCTTCCCCTTCCCAGTTTCCAGCCTTACTCCCTGCCGGTTTGTCCGGCTGTCTTTTACTCTGGATGGTGCCGCCACTGTATTGACCTACAGAATAGACCTGCTAGTTATTAGTTTGTTGGGCGGACATGATGAGTCATGTGGGCTGGCACAATACCCACACCACATCCTATTACTTGATGCTGGCCCAATTCCTACGCCCTGGAGGTATGACTGAGTTGCTTTCCGCTGGGGTACCCTTACCGCTGGCTCCTCTTCTATCTACTCCGACATAACACCTTGAAGGACTACGTCAATGCCTTTCCTTCCCCGGCCTCGAATTCAGTTTAAATTCGTTTGATACTCGCATAAACCGCTTATCCCGTATAAGTCTGGGTGTGGTGAGTATGGGTGTTTTGAGTATGGGTGTTTTGAGTATGGGTGTTCTCCCTAGCTGGCCGGGGGTATGACTCATGGAGTTTCCTGATCTCGCGCGGGCGACAATGCCCATTCTTATTGCACGAGCTGAAAGGGAATGATGCGAATAGGATACTATTCGCACCAGTCCCTTACAAAGCGAGTATAAATAAGAACTCCACCAAGGTTCGTCGCACAGTTCGCGTCAGGATCACTATCGCCTCTAGTACCGGGATGACCTTCCTCCACTATTGCGTTCGATCATTCCGTTTCGCTCCCATTCCTTTCGACCGAGTTCAGTTTTTCCGTCCCTTCCCCTCCTCCCTGCTGCTTATTCTGCTCTCCTTCTACCTGAACTCGGGCGACAATGCCCATTCTTATTGCACGAGCTGAAAGGGAATGATGCGAATAGTATGGCTGGCACTATTGGAGCATGCGTATTGAACAGGAAAAACGTCCGAGCAGAGCCTGGTGACGAAAATGCATCTTTGGATCATCGTTTTTCAGTGCCTAGTGTGGACGGTCGAAAACGATGTGAAAACGCTAGCTTTTTATCCGTTTTCGGGGAACCAAAAACGGAGGTTTTCAAAAACGTATTAGTGTGGACAGGGCTTAATGCTAGATTCAATGTAGGAGTGCAATTCGCAATTGTATAGCGTCCGTGCAGGCGTCTGAACCGAGTCTAATCCGGCATGGATCAATGTAGGGGTATAATTCGCAATTGTATAGCGTCCGTGCAGGCGTCTGAACCGAGCCTGATGATAGATCAATGTATGCGTGTAATTCACATTTGTATAGCGTCCGTGCAGGCATCTGAACCGAGTCTGATGATAGATCAATGTGGGGGCGTAATTCATATTTGTACAGCGTCCGTGCAGGAGTCTGAACCGATTCTGATGATCTGATGATCTGATGATCTGATGATCTGATGATCTGATGATCTGATGATCTGATGATCTGATGATCTGATGATCTGATGATCTGATGATCTGATGATCTGATGATCTGATGATCTGATGATCTGATGATCTGATGATCTGATGATCTGATGATCTGATGATCTGATGATCTGATGATCTGATGATCTGATGATCTGATGATCTGATGATCTGATGATCTGATGATCTGATGATAGATCAATGTAGGGGTGTAATTCACATTTGTACAGCGTCGGTGCAGACATCTGAACCGAGTCTGATGATAGATCAATGTGGGGGCGTAATTCACATTTGTATAGCGTCCTTGCAGGCATCTGAACCGAGCCTAATGATAGATCAATGTAGGGGTGTAAATTCACATTTGTATAGCATCCGTGTAGGCGTCTGAACCGAGCCTAATGATAGATCAATGTGGTGGGGGGGCGTAATTCACATTTGTATAGCGTCCGTGCAGCCGTCTGAACCGAGTCTGATGATAGATCAATAGCTGCGGTTACACTACCCCAGATAAATTCGTTTACCCAGTAAAACTGGCCCCAATAAAAAACATCTGGGATTTGAATTTAGCTGGGTACAGCGGTTACACGAAGATCGTTGAATATCACGCCCCAGTACCTTTGTGGCGCGAAGGGCTATTGTACTGTCAGATCCTCAAAATTTCATTGGCTGAACTATCTGGGGTCAGCAGCGACCCCTAAGACTTATCTGGGGTGCTATCAGCTATGGAAATATACCTAGGTACGTTTTCTCCTGGGGAATTCGGTTAGACACGAAAACTCGAATTTACCCGGGTAAATTTCCAATATACCTAGTAAAACTGGTCTAGTATAACCGCAGCTAATGTAGGGGTGTAAGTCACATTTGTACAGCGTCCGTGTACGTGTAGGCTCTTCTTCCCCCTCCCAGTCGCCTATTCTAAATCTCCAATTTGTCAGCTGACAGTAAATTCACATTTGTCAGTTAAAATTTTAAAATTATGTCAGCTCAATTTTAATGCATTATTCAGTTGCCGTTAACTCCATCTACACTATTAAAAGAATTGGAAGAGCTCTATTCAGTGTATTGAGTCAATTGGACTGTGTTTGGCGGTCAAGGGTACATCTGCCATCTTTCCCTAAAGTACAGTAGAGTTTGTCTTCTACAAATTCTACCAGCATTTAACGCTCTTAACATCATGCAGTCGTGAGCGACAGTTGTATAACTTGTTGCCATAACAACACAGCAAGAAATCTAAGCCTGGCTTGTTCACTGGAGGGCAACCTGTCAATAAAGAAACCAATTAGATGTAAGCAAACATCCATTTTAAAATAGTTGCAGTCTGGTTCGTAAACCGCTGTTTTCATTTGCCTGACCAGAAAAATGAAACACATGCCTGACCAGAAAAGTGAATCACACGAGAATAGGCAATTACATGATGGCGTCATTTAACTACAGCTTCAAGAATCATTTAAACTCGGTGGTTTTAGTATGTGATGTCATCATGAAAAAAAAACATTTTATTATATAATTCTGCCAACAACGCAAGAAATATGAAACGGTATTTCGGGTGGTTACGTTAAAATGGCTTCCCATCACCATATATGGTACATCATCACCATATATGGTAAACCATCACCATATATGGTAAATCCCATTTCTCGAGAGCGCGCGCAAGGGTTTGGTTATCATGGAAAGAAACGTTCGTTTATTTGCAGAATTTATATAATAAATAAATTATTAGTCGGTTAAGCATCTAATACGACTGTATTTTTACTCGTTATTCGTATTTTATTTTGGCGAGCCTTTCGCATGACTCGTCATACACAGCCGTATTGAAAATTGGCCATCCATATACCATATAGCTCTCTCGTTATTTGCACTTGCTTTCCACGTAAAATGTGGCTGGTAAAAACCTATTCCTCTGACCACAGGCAGCCCAAGCTCTGTATTTGCACTGTGTGACTATTATTTCACAAAATTCTCAGATAAAGAAAATAAACTTACCTTAAGAGTTTGTTGTTGTCCTGTTGTTTCTCTAGGGTCTAGAAATGGCGGTTATGGGGCATTTCTCTCACTTTGGGTTTTTCTCTCTTCTCTGTCTTAAATAAAGGAAAGGCTGCACACTCCAATTCAAACCACGAGGCACTTGAGGCCGATTTTTCCCACGAAAACCCATCCGATAGGCGTAATTTCCTCCGTCAGGTGAAAGGTAGATAGTTTTTCTTACCCCAGAAGTTTACAGACTTGAGCAATCATTATCCTAACTCTTCCAAATGAACTCATTTCTTTGAAAAAGCCCTCTCATTCTTCGTCAGAAACTACGTGTTTGCTGCTATTCGGTCGTGACGTAACGTGGCAAACTCGGCTTTGTAGCCTGGTAGAGAGCTTAAGCATCAACGACGGCGACGGCAGCGAGGACGGGACCTAGAAAAATGTTTGTATTGTATTTTGTATTGTATTTTGCAATTAAGGCTATTGTTTCATGCCGTCGTCCAAAACAATAGCCTTAATTGCAAAATACAATAACTGCACGTGGGAATGCACGCAGTCACCTACATTTCAACCGTTGTCTGGAAAAACAGAACGTGAAAACCCCACATTTTACGTTTACAAGAGAACGCCAACGTATAAAGTAAGTCACTCCGTTTTTCTTTCGGCGTGAACGGAACTCTATGCTTGTCATATTTTTCGAAGATATGAATGTGAAAAGTAATCAAAGGCGAACGAAGGAAATAGTAAGCATCACATTTCGGTAGAAAACATTTTTCTAGGTCCCGTCCTCGCTGCCGTCGCCGTCGTTGATGCTTAAGCTCTCTACCAGGCTACAAAGCCGAGTTTGCCACGTTACGTCACGACCGAATAGCAGCAAACACGTAGTTTCTGACGAAGAATGAGAGGGCTTTTTCAAAGAAATGAGTTCATTTGGAAGAGTTAGGATAATGATTGCTCAAGTCTGTAAACTTCTGGGGTAAGAAAAACTATCTACCTTTCACCTGACGGAGGAAATTACGCCTATCGGATGGGTTTTCGTGGGAAAAATCGGCCTCAAGTGCCTCGTGGTTTGAATTGGAGTGTGCAGCCTTTCCTTTATTTAAGACAGAGAAGAGAGAAAAACCCAAAGTGAGAGAAATGCCCCATAACCGCCATTTCTAGACCCCAGAGAAACAACAGGACAACAACAAACTCTTAAGGTAAGTTTATTTTCTTTATCTGAGAATTTTGTGAAATAATAGTCACACAGTGCAAATACAGAGCTTGGGCTGCCTGTGCTCTGACCTTCTAGACTATGAGACGAAAGAAACCCGATCGAGAGCTTGCCCAGTACTACTACAGGTAACCCAAGCTCTCATGTAAATGCTAATACTTAATAGCATTTGTATGCGGCACTGATTAGAACACAATCATATATGGTATACACAAATCAGCCACACAAAGGTTAAAAATATAAAGTTTCTGAAATCACTTTGCAAGACAGTGTTATTGTTGTAAATATGAATTCTAAATGTTGGTTTGTTGTTTCCAAATCATCAGCTGAACTGAATCAGTATAGTATGAACCAAGTGTACATGATCTACGAACACTACATGCACACTACATGCACACTACATGCACACTACATGCACACTACATGCACACTACATGCACACTACATGCACCCTTGAACAGATATCAGGCTCCATTTTCTTTTTGTGAAAGAAAACCAATTCTGCAAATTTTATTCATAACACAATGCTCTACCATCAATATAAAAAAGGAAAAAAACGTAATGCCTTGGTTGCACTGGAAAAATCAAACCATTTACAGAGCTTGGGTTACCTGTGGCAATACAGCACACACGGATTATTAATACCGCTCTCTCGTCGAGCACTAAAAAACAAAGATTTGCTCCCACGTGGGACGGGAGACGGTGAAGGCAATCTTCGAATCCCCGCACACCTAAGACATCGAGTGGGAGCTGGGGTGGTGCAGTGGTTACGGGCTTCGCCTCTCACCTCTGTGGCCCAAGTTCGATCTCCGGACGCGGCGCCATATGTGAGATGGGTTTATTGATATCTCGCCCTTGTTCAGGGGGTTTTCTCCGGATTCTCCGGTTTTCCCCCCTTCACAAAAATCAATACGCTAAATTCCAATTATATCTGTGAATTAGCTGGGTTCTGGCTTTGATCAGCCTCTATGGTTGTTTCAGGTCCCGTTAGAAATCCAGATTTATTATAATTTGGCATTTTAAACGAAGAGATGAACTGAGGAGATAAACTAAAGTACACTTACCATTTTTCTTAAACTTGACGCAACGCATCAGCTTGTTGTGATAAGACCACCCAGCGCCGTACGTCGTCGAACACTTCCTGTAGATCTTCTTACAACACAGGTTCGTTGGCCAGCCGTCAAAGTCCCAGATGTTGTTCTTGGTGTCCCATTTACGCAACTGGCTGAAGCAGCCGACCTTGTCCTGATTTTTGTGATAGGTTTTACCGATCCTCTTGCAAAGGGTTTTCTTGTACTTCCATTTTTCTATAGGGAGATTAATCGCGTTGTTCTGATCGTAATACAATAAATAATAATGGTATTATGTGAGACAATTTCGATGAAGATTCGAGTGGATGGAAAATACTACTTTTAAGAGAAATTTAGAACAACTTGAAATGGTTCACTGTAACCGAAATAAGCTTTTGTAATCCACTTTACTTTGCCATCCTCTATCGAAAAGGTTTGAAAACCATATCAGGACATTATTTCTCTTCTGTCTCAGAGTGTTATTTTTGTAGTTTTGTTTTAAACACAAAGTTCTGGTATGAATGGTTGGCCCCTCGAAATCTAAATTTCAAATAACCAACTTTGACGATTTGTGCACGCAACTAAAACAATGCTGCACATAAAATCTGAATAACAAGAGACAGGCAGGCCACACAAACTATTTGGGGAGCCATATCTATTGTTCTCTGATGCGTGCGCAACTAGAACAATGCACATAAAATCTCTCTTGGTAAGTCATTCCATTCTCTTGCAGCTGCGCTGCGGTAATAAGGAAGGCAGAACTGATGCAGAACTTGCCAATGTTGGTTTGCGCCGTAATGAAAGGGTGGCAGAAAGTGAAGATTTGTCGCTGTAATCGGCCCTGGCATTTTAACTTAACACTCAAATTTTCGAAAATTAAGGAGCACCCTTAACTTCCGTCTCCATGGTAACCAAATATCTTGAGATTTTAAGGACCATGATACCAGAATAGCTGCCAAGTTTGGTTTACATGGCTTGCTTGACTAACACCGTTTCCTGAATATTCAGCCTCTGACCCAGTCCTTAACATATGCTTGAGCCGAGAAGTCGTTAAATTACTCAATACGGCTGCAGATGAAAAAGACTAGTACTCTTGATTCTTTTTTGTGGAAGGAAAATTACTCTAGTTTCTTAAGAAACGCTTAATGGCGCCTAGCATCACGTACGTGTATTGGCCATCAAATGACAAATGAAATAACATGTTGTTTTCGTCATGTTCGATACAAAATATACATTTTGTAAGAAACAGTTACTTGCTGATATATCACTTCAATAACGAATGAATTGAGCACGTGATCCCATGGGAAAGGCTTTTCTGGAGGGCAAACAATCTTTAAAAACGCCTTTAAATAAATGAAGTCATAATTTTTGCCCTCCAGTACAACCCCACCATTTGGGGCCAACCATTTAACTTCTTTTTTTTTGGGGGGGGGGGGGGTTGGATGCGTTTTGATTTTTAAAAGAAATCCTTCACGCTGCCTTTTTGCAAACAAAATATCTTAATAAAAAGGAACATGAGCAAAAATAAATATCGTACACGCAGCTTTGGGAAAGAAAAAGGGCTGAGTAAGAAAACAAATCATGCACACGAATTACCTGGGGGAAATGTACCTATCGAGGAGTGAACAAACATACTAGATCACCCACCCCTCTCCTAACAAGTTAAATGGTTCGCCCCTTAAAAAGAGTTGCTGTGGATGACGTCATATCCTTATTTGGAAGCTGGGA
Organism: Actinernus sp. WN-2022; assembly: GCA_030867875.1. Classification (NCBI taxonomy): domain Eukaryota; kingdom Metazoa; phylum Cnidaria; class Anthozoa; order Actiniaria; family Actinernidae; genus Actinernus; species Actinernus sp. WN-2022. Next base: position 134,002,398 of record JAOWCC010001589.1, read on the forward strand.
CGAGAGGAGAGAGGAGCCTGTGGACGAGTCTCCTTACCTGCACACCTTTTGGCACACGACTTGGAACACCTGCTCTGTTTCTTGCGCGCAAAGATCTTGAACCTACGAATGACCCCAAAGTTGAAGTATTTACGGCTCTTCTTGAATTCCCAGCCAATCCAACACCAACAACGAATAGGTTTACCTCGCTTGTCTAGCCCGTCGTCAGTCCTGGAGGAAATAACAGTTTTAAACATCGAGGCGACATATACTTCATGGTAGTATTCCGTTCCATATAGTCTCCCTGCATAATCCTTTTCTCCACTGTTTTACAGTATTATGCAGGGAACTATATATACCCGGGTATATACCATCGAGGCGTTGTAATGTCTCACGGGTCAATTCCAAACCTGCCCATCCCTCCCTTCGGGCAGACGTAGGGCATTTGACAACTCAGCCCCTGTGTCGAGGGTGGGGCATTTGCCAGCAAAGAACAACTGGAGGGTGGGGCATTTGTCAAAGCAAGAGCGTCGAAGATTTGCACTCGTTCCAAAGCCCCACTGTAGAGAATTTGCTAGCTGAGCTGACCCCACGGTGGGCATTTACCGGGGCGCTCTGATTCAAAATTGTCAAATGCCCCACAAAGATAGTTCGCTTTCAATTCACGTAGTGTTTCAAAGAGGAAAATTCTCACCGGCTGCTTTGTTGGTCTATTCCTTCACCTTCTGTCTCGTCCTCGTCGCCACTGTCATTTCTATCGTCAATCTGGCCGCTGTCATCTTCGCCTTGCTCGCCTACGTCTTGCCCATCTCGTACTAGTCCCTCGTCGAGCGTTTCTACAGCCCGGTTCAGATCCAGTCCAGAATCCTGTTCGAGCTCGGTCTGCAATATTGACGAGATTACTCTTCCTCTTTCAAAGGCCAGAAATAGAATGGCAGCCAAAAATAAGATCTTCATCGAAGACATCTGAGACGAAAACGGAGAAACACATGCAATTATATATGGCATGCCCGGTTTGAAAAATATAGAGACATTAAATCTACCCTTGGAAATTTGACCCAGAACTGAAACTTAAGATTGATAAGTTGTCTTTATTGTATAAAAGGAGAAAACGACTTGCAAAGTCAAACATTAAAGCAATACTACGGTAAAGTCATTTATTTATTTATGAAATAGTCAAAATAACTTTCTGAATATCGGATTATAAGGCTTGGCTATATCAGTCACTCAGTTTTTAGAATAAAAGTTTCGTACTGATAAATATACGGCTTAGTTCTCGATAAAACATATAATAAGAGGGTTATGCGGTGAACTGGACATGAAAGTAGCCGGGGAAATTATTCAACAGAGAGCCGAAATGACTGATAGAAAAAGACAAACCGAATTATCAACTTAAACGAGACACCTCATGCCGGCATACCTTGATCTCAATCTTCCAGGTTTTTTTTGCTCGCTCAAATATTTCTATCTCCTGTAGCTGCTATTCGTCTTGTTCAGTAAGGCCGGTTGGCTTCAACTGATATACACTGCAAGTCGACGGTACTAGTTATACTTTTTCTCCGCCTCGTTTATTTAGGGACACATCAAGATGAAAATAACCGGTCACTAAATTTAACTAATACTACATTTAGAACTAATGACGTACAACCAAATACACCCGACGCAACAGTGGCATTTCTGTTCACTAATTATTCTGGACAGTTGTTTTTCATTTTCAGAAAGAGACATGTACAATTGACTCCGTCGCCTGGTGGACATGTTGAGCCCCAGAGGATAACAACCTTTGAACTCGTTCTGAAACTGTTAAGTTCGAGGCTGACCTTGTAGTAGTATTTATTTATCCACATTTCACAGAGTGCATGAGCTCGAAGCTCGTTTAAATGCATGCGTGCAAAACGTTCCACAAGGCGGCACCGTCAATAAAGACAGGCACGTGATTTATGATAACAATGTATTATTTGAATTGAATTCTACGACGAAGGTGATGTCACTACACTTGAGCAACGGAATATCGTTGTTTTTTTCAAAAATGTTTACAAAAATAATTTGCTTAAAATGTTATAGATAAAAAGACCGGCATGCATGCCCCTTAAAACTGTACAGCGTAAGTGAAATTGAATGAGCCAATAACGTAGCTTCTTTCTGTGCGTATTCCTAGCCGAGAGTATATTTTAAAATTAACTTTAATATAAACCAAAGAAATTAGTATCATCTTCAACTTTTCAAACTTGCTTCACATTTAAGATATTGTATACGCGGCAACAACGTAACAGTTATGCAAAATTATCACATTGAGGCCAGTATCGTTGTTGACTTCGACAGTAGTAAACTTCCAGTGTGTTCGAAACATGAACCCGAAATCGGCAGAACGAAGAACTTGCGTCAGTGCTGTGTTTTACAGTGGAAGCGATCTATTTTTGTTCTTTGTGAAGGTTTTAGTTCGTACTTCTGTAAGTCATGCATGTCAATCGTAAAGGTAATATTGGCATATTGTTTATTAAAAATACCAACGACAGAAAATAATTTAGGAATGCTTTCAGTGTCAACTTCTATACCAATGGTTAGAACGGCATCGAAACCCATTGGTAAATGTGCAAAAGCTAGACAGGGGTGGTGCAGTGGTTAAGCGCTTCGCCCCTCACCTCTGTGGCCCAGGTTCGATTCCCGGACGCGGCGCCATATGTGCGTTGAGTTTGTTGGTATATCTCGCCCTTGCTCCGAGAGTTTTTCTCCGGGTTCTCCGGTTTTCCACCATCCGCAACTCCAACACGCTAAATTCCAAATCGATCTGTGGATTAACCGGGTCCTGGCTTTGATCAGCCCCGATGGTTGTTTCAGGTCTCGTTAGAAATTCAGAGTCAGAGTTTTCAGAGTTCTAACGTGCAAAGACAATGTGGTAATCACAAATAATGATTTCCTTTTATCCTTGTCATTTTATCTGCATTTGAGTTGCACTGAAGTAGCGAGCCAAGTAGTCACGTGCACGTGTTTCTCAGTACGATTTAATTATGGAAAATAGGAGGTAAGTCCTGGAAATCAAACTTACGATATACGATTCAATACTTGTTGATACCTTACTGTCAGTCTAACCTCTGGTTATTACAGTTACCTTGTACCTTTATCAAATTGCTATACCTGTAATTTTTATTCACTGTTGTAAACCGGTACTAAATAATAAACTATACAGTGTACTATGAAAGTATATCGCACTTAAAACAGCTGACCAATATCAGTGACTTTCCGGAACTATGGAGACTAAAATAAATTGTTCCACCATCGACTTCGAGTGGCAAAATTTGATCTCAATATTTGGTTTACTTTGTTAATGTTGTTAATGCCCCACTGCCTCTAGTTTCGCTTATAATTAGCACGTTAGTTCAAGTCAAAATAGCCATGGGCTGACGTAGTATAGTATCTACGCACGTAGAAATATCGAGTCAATTAGCAACTTTTTACGCGAGAGTGCAATTATTGACCATTTCTCTACCAATGTAAAACGTGCGTGAAGAAAGTCAGTAAACAAAAACAATTCCCATTGTAGCGTTCAGAGATCGTAATTTAAAAGGCACAGAGATCGATTTTACTTACGTTTTTAAAACGGGTTTATGCGCGGAAAATGTTTGCTTCTATATTTTCACGTATACGTTTTCCGTACGAAGAGAAAAATGCAACAGTGGAAATCCACCTAAAAAGGCAAAAACAATTCACACTTAATGACGTCATAAGGTGCTTTACACCACAGGCAGCCCAAGCTCTATTTTTGTGTCATGTAAAAGCAACTCATTGCGAGATTAAAATGTACGAAATCAATACAGTACTCGAATAAAGATTATATTCATCATCAAAGTTGTGTTTTTGATTGTCCTGTGCACTGCTAGGTGATTTTAGACACTTTCACAAGATTTCTATTGGGACGGTGAATTGGAAATCTTGTTAAAGTGGCTAAAATCACCCCGGGAGTGCACAGGACAATCGAAAACACAACTTCGATGAGGTATATAATCTTTAGATTACTGTATTGATTTCGTACATTTTATTACTTTTGTAAAATATCGCAATGAGTTGATATTAAATGACACAAAAATAGAGCATGGGCTGCCTGTGTGTACACTGGCTTCAAAACATATATCCTGGAGAGCAGTTTTCTATGCTTAATTTCGAAGATATCACATTACCCGGAGTAATGGGCTCCTGCATCTACGTACTACTTAGAAATAATTAATAACATTTAACCGCCTCACTAGATAGCTCAGTTGGTAGAGCATTGCATGCGCGGCTAACTCTCTATAAATCTCTTGTCCTTCCCTTACTTGACTATGCCGATATCGTCTGGGGAGATAAGAATAATACCGTCCTCATGGATCACCTTCAAGTTCTTCAGAATAATGCTGCTCGACTTATGCTCGACTTTCCCTCAAGCTCTTCTGCATCTCAAGTACTCAGTCGAACTATTAAACTGGAAACCACTGTACCTTCGACGGCGCTATCATCGCTGTATTACTATCTTCAAATGCTTAAATAGCATGGTGGACTTCAACTTTGAATTAAAGAAGAATCACGACTTTCATACATATAATACACGCCGTCAGCACAATCTACATTCGCACGTAGGAATTGGGGACAGCAGAAGTTTACCTACCATGCACTATTAGACTGGAACTCTTTAGACTCTGAAGTTATACAATCAACTACATTATCAATTTTTAAATCTTACTGGCACATAACTTAATTTCATAATAATCCTTGTTCTATTTCTATTTTATTTCAACCATTTAACTTTCCTGTTTTCCATATATTAGTGAAATATATATTTTTAATACAGGACCTCCCTGAAAATCACAAATTGTGAGTGGAGCTTTCCTGTCAAAATATTATTATTATTATTATTATTATTGTCTAGCTAGAGTGCGGGAGGTCGGGGGTTCGAGTCCCGGTCGCGTCCTTGGGCAGGGACATATATAAGCCGTTGGCCTTGTCTTCTTCTATCTACTTCTAATCAGTATTTGAAGGGGACATGAAAGAACCTGCTGTGCTACTCGAAAAAGAGCAGGGAGTTGTCACCCGGTACAGCAGCCTGGCCATTGTACTAACCACAGACTAAAAAATTGTGAACTGCGTGGCAGCTATCAGCGCCGTATAAGCAGTCTGTAACCTCACTGACAGGATGTCAGTAATTGTAAAGCGCCATGAGACTGTGGTGATATGGCGCTATATAAATATAGCCATTATTATTATTATATTTCTCCCATACGCTGTAGAAGGGACCGTCACCGAGAGCTCAGTCGAAAATCACACTGAGTTTAGTCGATAGGAAGCCTTTTTTTAACAACAACAAACTTTTAATAGACAATCAATTTTTACAAATATTATTGTCACCCGCAATTAGCGGACAAAGAGCTATTCTAGGCTTGCATGTGACGTCATCAAAAATCTAAACTAAACGTCCTACAAAGCTGTTCTTTGTATTCACTATTCTTAATATTTATGCGCATATCTAATTCACTACTCTAAAACGAGGTCATCCCCGCATCAAGGATGCCGCAACGTACATCCTAGTTCGAAAGGACAATTCAGGTTTTTTTCTTTTGTCTCCAATGGATAGGAGAGGAACACAGAAATGTTCCGTCCGCGAACCCATTTTGCTTTTCAGCTAAGCAACGATGCGGGGATAGCCTCGTTTTCGAGTAGCTAATTATATGCGCATAACTATTAAGAAGAGTCAATACATTATAGACATCGATAATAAAAGTCTACACAGAAAATTTCACGTCGATTGGGTATATTGTTCCCGAGTAAATAAATTTTGAATTTTATATCAGAACGACCCAGCGTGTTTTCCAGAATTATGTCAACAAACATTTTTTTAACGCCATAAATAATTAAAAGTGGCATTCAAATAGTTTTGAAGTGAAACTCAATGATTTTGATGGGAAATTAAGCTTTATTTGTATTTTCGATTCGTTTTATGGCCGCCATCTTTGTGTCCCAGCGAGGGACACCAAAATGGTGGCTGTATACAAAGTACTGTAACATTGTCGTACATTCATTTATTTCTGGTAGTTCTACAAGGTCCACAATATTATATTTGATTATATCAATGCAAACGAATTTTCCGATCGAGGGTCGTGACGATGTAAACTACCGGTAATACAGTACAGAATCTTTTCTGATCGGCGATCGATTGTTTTCTCGTTACCAAGTGTAATGTATGTCGAAAGTCCAAACAGCTTGCTCCATGTTTTTTGCTCCAATCTCGATTCCAGAACTGTTTTGGTCTTAATGCCCCCCCCCCCCCCCCCCCAAATTAAACGTCCATTGGCATTGGACGTCAAGAGGGGCACTAACCATATGTCAACGGTCCCTAAAAAAGAAAATTAGCTACATCATCAAGTCACTGTAGTCTCCTTTTACCTTATTACAGTATTATGGATTTTAAATTTCAAGAACGTCCACACGAATTGGACTAGCGCTCAGCGATCGCAGCACCTCGCTCACCGCGGCGGTTTGCATCTCCTTGTTAACTTTAAGGTCGGCACACACGAAGGGAGAAGTCCCAGGGACAAATCTCTTGCTGCGTACACACAAAGGGACAAGTCCCCTCGTGTGAACTAGGAAAAATCTTGTCATTTTGTTTGAAGGGACAAGTCCCGGGGACAAAATGTTGTCCCCACGACAATATTTTTCCTAGTTCAGACGAGGGGACAAGTCCCAAGGACTTGTCCCAGGAACTTGTCCCTTTGTATGTAGCGACCTTTATAAAACCCATGCAGTGCAGTTTCTGTCTCCACGGACACTCAGATTAACAGAATGTAGTGATCCTTCGTCTTAACCTATTGCCTACTGGACCAATTTGGGTTAAATTAAATTAGCCGGAAATTCCGAGTCCTAACTCAACCCTCCCCCATCAGTCCAAGTTTGGCAGCCCCAATCAGTCCCAGAGCCTACAAACTTGTCAGCGGGAACCCTTCAAACGAGTTGCTTCCGCTGACCAGTTTGAAGGCTCTGGGACGAGATTGGGCTATCCCCAACCTCGTTCCCAGGGGTCTTTACGCGCCCAATCAAAGATGGCGTCGAAAGTACCCCTGGTACTGGCTGGTGGGATTCGGCCACTGATTGGCTAGACGTTTCGCGCGCGCGCATTGGATAATTTCGAATAGCGCGTGCATTTTTGATTTGAAAAATAAACTGATGTCGTCTTTCACATTGCGCGTTAAAGTGCCCCTACGATCAAATTTTGACATATCAATGTTTTTGCATATTCATAAAGTAGAGTTCATATATTATTACCAGTTCAAATTGTTTTTCGATACAACGACAGGAAGTTCTATTTTTTTAGCTCCGAATATTGAATCTACACGTCCGCCATTACTGGAAGCCGTGCCCTTTGTTCAGCTTTAAACAAAGGTTTATTCACCGGAAATGATGTCATACACTTAACGCTCGCCTGCAGAACACAACGCCTGGAGGCATATTTCTACTAAAAACGTCTTCACGTACATAAGAAGAAAGTTATATTTATCTTTGCGAGATTGGCTACTTTTTTATGCACGCTATTTCGCGCCACGAGGTTGTCGTGTTAAGTGTATGACATCACTTCCGGTGAATAAACCTTTGTTTAAAGCTGAACAAAGGGCACGGCTTCCAGCAATGGCGGACAGGATTTTACCGGTAAACTCTCCTAAAATTTGTGGTTTAAGATGCCCATTTGAGAATATTTTTTACTATTTCGGATATTTCTAATACTGATTGACCTATAGACACTGAAAAAGTGGCAAATCGAAATGGTAAATTTTCGTCGTAGTGGCACTTTAAAATTCGTTGAAAACTACAAATTCACCACAACTTGCCTTTTTAATACTCACTTCGCAACTGGGTACAAGTAGAATAATGTACCGTTGCAATTCATTGGGATCACACTTCAACCGCTAACCGTTCTTCAGCGATGACGAATCCAAGATGGCGTACTGGCTAATATAAAACTGGGGGAATACCATGTCAAACTTGTGTCCATTACCCAGAATGCATTTGGAGGTTGGTGCTTGAAAATCAGGCGAACAGAATACAGTGGAAAGAAAAGCACAGTTCGTAGTCAGTGTTTTGAGCAAACGAACTTGGCCCTTCCCCATATCAAGTCGGAGTTGCAAGCGAGAGGTAGTCATTACGCACTTGTAACCAATACTGCACAGGGGGGGATGGGGGCGGGATGGAAACAAACTGTATCAAACCTTTGGCCCCAGCCGTAGTTATATTTCTTTGCGGTTTTCGAGTAAGCAGGATTAACGTGATTGCCTCTTCAATTTAAACTGGACAACTATAGGCCCCCGTGTGGGGGAGGTTTCTTTGCCAAACTAGAAAGGTTTAGGATCGGATAAGCCGAGGTATTTTGTATTCTATTTTATTTTCATTCATCAATAATATTCACAATTCTTCATCCAAATACAATCAATACTGATTCATCTGGAAACAAGTAACGATCAAGGGATATTTTTGTTTAAAGTATATAACATTAACATTGAACTGCCACCAAGAGAGCACAAACACTTAGTCCGTAGAAAATTGTTCACACAACATAGCCGTTTAAACAAAACAGTTAGAAATCCTTTAAAGTATATATTACACACAAGTAACATTTGAATATCAACAAATATCTGAACACAGTTGATCCACATCCGTATGCTCCGTCAGCAGAAAAAAAATCACAAAGCCGCGGGTCCCGGGACAACAGTTCTCCGTATAAATGGGCCCTGAGTTTCGTGTAGTGGTCGTACAAGACTTCAAAGAAGTCTAACAACTCGCGATGCCGTTGTGAGCCTTGACGCGACCTGTCTGAGTAGAACTAGCAACTTGATGCTTTCTTGTTCGGATGAACAATTCCAGTTCTTTTCTACTTTGTTACTTTCAGCTGCTTCTTTTTATTCTGTGAAGGGAAACAAAGCGAAGCTTTATAAAAAGGGTCTCTCTCTCAACCAGAGTGCATTGCACGCATCATTCTGTTATTGTTATTATCCGGAAACTTTCAAATATCTGCCTGATGAATCATCGTGCCATTCGTTTGAATTTTCAAAAGTCACCAGCATACGTTGAGAAGTAATAAATAAAGCATAATGTGTCACATACTTTCTGTTGCTTTCACTAGATTTTCGCGAGATCTGAATTTCGGGACCCTCGTAAGTGGCCGCCACTGGAATTTCGGCGCGCAATGCACACTGGTTGAGAGAGACCCTGTAAAGGGGCAGTTGAGTCCGTCCCGAAGCGCGCAAAGGATTATTTTCCAAAGGTTCCAATCCACTCCACCGTACCGAAAAAAGATGGCGGCTTGTGCTTTTACCCACAATCCTTCTCGCGTGAAAAACTTTAAATCCGATAAAATCGCTGTAGAGGTTTTAAATCTTAAAAACAAACCAGTACAAGTGCTGTTGTCAATCCACTGTTATTGAAGAGAATAGATGATTTCTACGTATTATTTTGACCGTGTTAGGTTCGCAAGGCATTGTGGTCAAATGTACAGCCGCCATCTTTCTCGGTAGGGTGCATTGAAGACGTTAAGTCACTCTTTTCACCTGGTGACCATCTTGGATTCAAAGCGAGGCAATCCTTTGTTTTTGCCAGGTGAGCCTCATTTTGACTATCCCTCACTACGAGGCTGACCTGGCAAAAACAAAGGATTGCCTCGCTTTGAATCCAAGATGGCCACAAGGTGAAATTCTCTGAGTAAGCTTCTCCGCCGTTTGAAATTTGTGGAGAATCAAACCGATAAATGGAACTACTGGCAATGCGACAGAAACGGCGCTGATTGGCTAATGCAGACCGGATGTGCGGGGGCAGAATCAGCTGGGGCCGTCTCTGCATGCCTGAATTTTTGAAACCCTAGCAAATGGCCGCCAAGCGAAAATTCAGTTCGACACGTGACCCGATATTTTCCCTCCACCAGGCATAACATAACCTACCTATTATTACTGACTACCTATTGACCGTTATTAATTAGCTTGTTAATGGCTATGTGCCTCAGTTAGCCAATATGGGTATTACAGATAGCCTATTTCTAAAATATTGTAAGGTTAAATGGTACGAATTAACAAAACTTTTTGTACCTTATTGACCGTCAGTTCGGACTTGAGACCCATGCTGTTAGCCATTTCTCGCACGTAGGCGATCTCCTTTACGGACAAAGTCGCAGGGAACAGAAACTCTTTCACAGTCTTGTCGTCCTTGAAATTTCTGGATCAACAAAAAGCAGATTGTAAAGTTTACCACGTAGCATAAACAACATTTTCAATGAAACTTAAAATCGCAGAACAAATGGGAAGCCTTGGCCAAACGGAGTCGCAAGTCCACGCAGGTTTTTTTAACGTTTGGTCAACCAGTTGTGACTTGCGCTAACTTGCACTGACTTGCGTTCACTTTGATCGAGCTCCAATTTGAGCCCAAGTCAACGCAAGTTGTTTGCAAGTCTGCTGTTGTTTTAAAAACGTTCTGAAGCTCAAGATTCACTTTTTCTAATTCTCAAGACTCGGTGGAACAATGTACAAAAGCAATTCTCGATCGGAACAGCAAAAGAAATCATAAAGAAAAAGAAACGAACAACTCCATCACTTGCGTCAACTTGCGTGCGGTTGTTTTGTCACCCCTCGCAGGTTAAACGGCAATCAACTTGCGACTCCGTTTGGCCATGGACTTTAAGTACGAGTAATTACAGGTCATCAAGTTACTGGAAAGACAGAAGTTCACTATGTTGCTATTAGGAATGGAAGCTATCCTGGTATTTGAAAACACAACTGATAGTATGGCTGGAAAGGGCACTTGGAACTTTTCAAGTATCCTGGTTAGTTGAGTGCCGCTCTTGTGTGCGTAAACCGTCTACGCTATTTAAATGACGTAAAGCCGTTTAAGCTATATAAATGACTTAAAGCCGTTTACGCAAAATAAATGACGTAAAGCCGTTGGCCTCGTCTCCCGGCACAATAGCCTAGTATTCTGCATGAGGTACTAACAATCACTCATGATTGTAAACTGCACGGCAGCATACTGCGCTACAATAGCAGTCTGTATCACAATACTTCCCTTGGGAAACGACCAAAATAGACCAATAGAACTTGTAAAACTTTAGTGAGAAATACTGCCCGTCTTCACCTAGCCTCATGTAAACAACGGTAACAGCCAATCACAGCGCGCGTACTACTGAATATACTTTATAACAACCAATCAGAGTGCGCATACTATTGAATCTATTTTATAACACCCAATCAGAACGCGCGTACTAGTGAATCTATTTTATAACAGCCAATCAGAAGGCGCGTACTAGTGAATCTATTATATAACAGCCAATCAGAGCGCGCGTATTATTGAATCTATTTTATAACAGCCACTCACAGCGCGCGTACTATTGAATCTATTTTATAACAGCCAATTTGAGCGTACGTACTAGTGAATCTATTTATTTTTTAAGTAACTCTGTAACTATCTAAAATATCTATTCAATACCGTGAACAGTTAATTTTAATATACTTTGTCCAGCAATAACACTAGTATTTATCTCCAAGGTCGACGAGTTTCCCATACCCTCACGAAAACACTTTGCAAGCTAACAGCCCTCACGTAGTTAGTTCTGAATCAAATCAAAAATCTTAGAGGAACTATTTTGGAGCTCTCCCTTGGGGCCCCGGGTTAGGGTTCTTTGTATTTCAGGGTAGTTTGCTGAAGTTCATTGTTTCGACTTTTTGTCTTCTTTGTTTTACGTCATCTGTGTTCCCTCGGGGTGTTTAGTGATTTATCACGGCTCTCATATGTGGCTCAACACTCTCGATGCTACTTATTATCCACCAGAATACCCCCACCCCCACCCCCCCCCCCCCCGCCCAAAAAAAAACAACACTGAATAAACCCATATTCACCACTTACTTCAATCTCGTGCACATGCTATTCTGAACATCTTCCGGAATGTCTAACGTCACGTCCGACTTTGCCGCACCTTAAAAAAAAGACATGGTGGTGAAAATATCTGAGCATGAAGCATGAACGTTGTTGAGAGTTACTTTGCGTTTACAAATCCAGTGTTCTAATAGACGAGTTCGCCGGTCAAAGGTGCAAAAGTGTTCAATTTATAAGGAAACGTGAACATTTCTAAAGTATGGAGGTCTAGCATCTGGTGAATATTTACCCAACAACATCAAATTTCCTTTCCTGTCATGTGTCAAGATTGTGTACATTTTAACAAGTCTATGAAGTTAAAGGTAATAGCCCACTTCCGCGATACGCTTTACTTGGCACGCACGAAGGTTTCAATACGAGGCTCCGTGTTAAATTAAATAAATTATTTCCACAGACAAAAGAATAAATTTAATTTAGCACGGAGCCTCGTATGGAAACCTTTGTGCGTGACAAGTAAAGCATATCGCGGAAGTGGGCTATTACTTTCCTACTGTTCATATGGGGGTGACGGAAGAGAGGGGATTACGTTCGAGGTTGACACACAATAGACTCGGGGTGCTTTCATTTATATCAAACCATCTGCTTATATAGAAATTTAAATAATGGCACACGTGGCCACAGGAAAGACCGAAAAGAGCGGGAAAAGTGGTACGCGCGGCCACCGGAAAGACCGAAAAGACCGGGAAAAGTGGTACGCGCGGCCTCCGGAAAGACCGGGAAAAGTGGTACGCGCGGCCTCCGGAAAGACCGAAGAAGAGCGGGGAAAGTGGTCTACCCCAACCGGTAGCCCACGTTTTCCAAAACTTTTCGAACGAAATCACGCGTACCATTTGATTTTCCAATCGAACTTTCCGATTTTTCGGTGTACATGGTAAACACCCGAGTAGAACGGAACCTCTCGAGACCTGTATTCTGATTGCACCCATAACACTATACTTCTATTGTTTTTGTACTGCACTTTCTAAAGGTTAGGGTATTTGCTATTGTTGGGTAGGCCAATACTGTCGCTCGTTTCGAGAAGTTCCACCCGACCCAAACACCCTCAGTCTGCCGTATTTCTTACCACTGTTAGCAACGTTTAGTCCACTAAGCATTCGCACACACTGTTCTTTCTCTATTATGTTAAACTTTTCGACTTTCCTGGAAATGAGAAAAAGAAGAAACTAAGTGAAGGAACTTTGTAGGACCTTTTCATCCGCTTTGTCTTCTTTAGTCATCATTATTATGAGAGTAGTCTCAGATTTTCTCCAGTATTCATTGAAAGTCTACTCTGCTATTCTGAGTACTTGTTTTTGTTATAATTTATGAGAAAGTTCCTTGACAGTGCACGTAAGCCTACAAATGCCCTCAAGGACAAACGAAAATAAAGCATTCCAAATGGCATATCATGATCCAAACGATGTTCTTAATTCAAAAACTTCGACTTCAAAACTAGTCGAGCAAGTTGAAATGCTATTGCCTTGTACTCGACACTGATTGGCTCAGATAACCGTAAGTTGGAATGCTTTGTTTTCGTTCTGCAATGTGATTGGTTCTCGTTGTCTAAGTGATTACAGTAGTCGCACAATGTGCTTTCCATAGACCATATGCAATACTCTGACATAGGCCTGGGATCGAAACATGAAAGCGAGGTCAGTCGGTTTAGTTTGTCTTAATCATGGCCCAAATTTAAAAGTTTCTGGCTTTTATATAAGTACCCTATTACCATCGTGTTTTAAGAAATGTTCCTAAACTTTAAAATGTTGGGAATAGCTTTAAAACCTTGTTCTCTTATTTCGGTGAAATTAGAATCCTAATTACTCTGTAGGAATGAAAGCTATGGCACTCAAATTTAATAGAATTACCTATTTTTGCATGCTGTTTTATCTGACAAGGTTGATTTTCTCATGTGCTGTCCAGTGTAAATAAAAACAGAAATATTCCTGAATATTGCATAAGGTCGATGGCGCTTCCTAACGTTGCGGAAGCAGATTTGAGTCACAACATTACGGGCTGTACATCACGCGTACTTATCGAGCTCAACCAAGGCGTCCTTGATCTCCTTGCTGTTGGCACAGTATCGTCGCGCTTTTATGAAGTGATCCCTTGCACGTTCGAACTCACTCTGTCTCATGAACGCCTGGTAACAATTGAAAGCAACGTTATTAAGGGACCAATCGTTTGTCACGTCGCAGGGGGCGTCGGTGTTTTTTTTGCGGGGGACAACATTTTTGTAAAAGTGGAAAATGAAGGGGGGTAACTTTTGCTCTTAAAATAATTTATGGTGGGTAACGTTTTGAGCTTTTGGCCGACAAATGTGTAGGAAGGAAGAGAAATCGGAATAGGAGGTGAACTTTCTCATGCAGTTAAATAATTTCAAGAAATTCAAAACAGTAAAACCACAGGAAATACAAGATTGAGAAGAAAAGCAAGCAGACAAGTAGCACGCCATATTGATTACATTGTAACCTGGCAATAGTTCGGATGTGTGGGACTGGTGCTTAATATTTATTCTCAAGGGGAGGGGTGGGGGTAAACATTTCTATATCTCATGTCAGAGGGGGAGTTGGTTTAAATACTTTCTTTTTTCGGGGAGGGGGGTGCCGTGCAAATTTTCGGGGGGAAAACACTTGCTTACTTGCTCGACTGTTCTGAATTTGAAATTCAAATTTAGAATCCCAAAGGGCGAAAAGGGAAGGGTCTTTTCTCTTTATAGTGCGGGTCCTTGTTTAATTTTTTTTTGTACTTAATTTTATAAATTAGTAAACTCAGTGAATTACAAATTAGGAAAACTCCATCCTGTTAGAGTTTTAGGCTTAGCTTTCAAGAAGTTTTGTTGTTGTTCGCGAAACATTTCACATACGTAACTAAAATTAGAAACAGGGGTGGTTGCCTTTGTTTTGTTTTAGTTTCGGCGGGAAACTGGCGCGACGCGCGCGTGCTGGGCACATCAAAAGCGCATGCGCGTAACATTTTGCCGTGATGTCCATTCTCGACACCAGACCCTTCTCTTATTTCTTACTGCGCATGCTCGACGAAATAAGAGAAGGGTCTGGGGTCGAGAATGCCGTGGTGTCCATCAACTCTCTCCCGGTTATAAGCCCCCTTTCTCTGCATCCCTGTCCTCACCTCTTTAAATTGACTGAAAGAAGAGTTTATTATTGTAATGGAATACAAGTAAATTGAAAGGTATCATAAATACATTTTGTGTGGATAGTGGAAAGGCTAGTGTCAAACAGCGTTAAAGTAGTTTTCTGTGAACACATTTCGTAACGATATAGACCC
Source organism: Actinernus sp. WN-2022 (assembly GCA_030867875.1). Lineage (NCBI taxonomy): Eukaryota > Metazoa > Cnidaria > Anthozoa > Actiniaria > Actinernidae > Actinernus > Actinernus sp. WN-2022. Next base: position 134,017,569 of record JAOWCC010001589.1, read on the forward strand.
ATTCGAAAAATGGCGTCCAATTTATCAAGCTATTGTCCTGGTAACGTGAACACGAGGCTAGTCAGTACACACAAACGATTTTGAACGTGTAAGCGAGGCTAGTCAGTACTAAACAATAGTTAATTAAATTGGACGCCATTTTTCGAATGGGTCTATGTCGTAACGTATACCAGGTCATCTCGGTTATATAAAGCACCCTGTCGTATAAGCGGAATTTTACGGTATTCAGAGCGCAAGTTTGTCGTTAATTCTACTCACATTCTCACAAACAGCCCACAAAACATTTATTGATCTAACAAATTATGTTAATTAATGACGTAACTGTGACGTCAACCCAATCAGGTTTTTTTTCCACATTATGACAAAACCCAAAATATAATCGAACCGCATTAGAGCAGAATTTTAGGCAAGATACGAAAGACACCACGGTAAGGCATTCGTACTCAGAAACTGTTCGAAATATCAGCACATATTTCCACGCTACAGGTAGGTATTGTTGATATGATGTTCTCAGATCGCTTCACTTGCCTTTCCCATTTTATAAAACGCCTTGGCATTCTTGGGATCGATGTAGAGGACCTGGAACACAATAGACAGAGTACAACATTACACAATGCTCCTTCAAGTAACTGACCCTTCTTGCGCTATGTCGAGTCCCAGGAGAATAAAAACCTTGTTTTTGCTAGTCTAACCTCGTTCTGAAACTGCTCAGTGCGAGGCTGCACGCAAAATCTACTAATTCTATATCGCCAACATGACCACTGTGTGAGTAGACTGTAGAATCGGTCGAGACAAGAGAGCATATGTAAGAGAGGGAATCTTGTAGCGTGTGGCGTGCGATGATAATGTCGAATAAAATCTATTTTTAGTAACCGGAAGCTCTCAAATCGAGAAATATTCTACTGTTCACTTGATGTAGAATCGATATTAGTGATAAAAATGTTTGACAATTAGTTTATTTTAGTATTATACACGACCCACAAGCGGTAACGCTTTAATCTTTTATCGTTATTGTATCGTATTGTAATCAGCTAGAATATGAGGAACCTGGCCTGCCCAGTAGATGCTCACCTTTCTTGCGTACTTGATCACCCTGGCTAGTTGTCCCAGCTCTAACGAACACTGCGCCATGTTGCTGTACAGTTTTAGCAGCACGTGGTTCATCATCCGTTCTTCATCTTCATTCTGCAGGTTGCACTCCTCCAGTAGTTTGATCGCCTGTGCGGGTCACGTCACGTTTTAGTCGGAAAACAATGCTTTAGTCGCATTGGCGACTGTATAACGGTCACAATTTAGAGCACTATAACTGTGGCATGGTCTACTATATGGCAGTATTTACTTCATCAAATACACAACGTTTCTGGCAATATACGAGTTAGGGCTGCCAGCATCTTATGCACCTTTTTCATATCTCATTTCTGCACGGAAAAAGGGCTGGTAACAATGGTTTCAGAGCGAGGCCAGTTGTCCGAAAGATCGCAAAAATTGGAGCCGGTCAGAATTATTTTACTTTCTGTCAAACCACCTTGTTGTGTTCTGTTGTGTCATAAAGAAATTAACATTATGCTCCGGCATCGACTGTAGATTGTTCTCTTCCTGCAACAAGTTGGGACAACTGGCCTCGTTTTGATGCCTTTATGAATAAGGTCAACACACTGAACATGCAGTACAAACTTGATATTAAACCGTACCCTCATGTATTTGCTGAACGCTTTTGGAAACAGCTTCCTTTTGTAGAAGTCATTTCCTGCCTGCAAACGAGTTTAAAGTGGGGGTAGATATTTCAATACTCAATTCAGTCATTAAAACACAAACAAACAACTAGTTACATGTGCTAAGTTTACTTATCATACGACCACTATTAATACAAGACACGTGATGGGAGCTGTACGTGTTTGACGTGTACGGGCCGGAAAAAGCAGTCCGGCGCTGCTTGTTGTTTTGCTATTATTATCAAACTCATTAATAATTTATGAAGCAAAACAAAGGAAATCACGAGCGATAAGTGATCTATAAATCTAATACAGATTTCGTCCTGATTTACATAAACTTTGTCTTCGATTTTCTCGGCCAAAATAAGTCGTATCGCCAAAATAATTGAAAACATGACACTCTACATCTAGACGTTTGATAAGTGCGATAAAGAATTCGCATCCGATCTTTATGAGATTTAGAAACTCTTGCTTTCAGCTCGAGTCTGTAAATCCCATAAAGATCGTCCGCTCATTCTTTATCTAGTACTTACTTAAAACACATTACGTGGTCATATGATAAAAACTTATTGACTGAGTTAGGTCGCACCAGACGGGAAAATATTAGACTCGCAGTCATTTTGTACGGACTTCACTGTGCTCGGTCCATACGTCATGACTTCAAGCCAAATATTTTCCCGTCCTGCCCTCCCACTCAGTCGACAAGTACCTAATATTACCTCACGATCACCATTGGCAACAGACAGGAGATGCTCAAATGAAGCCTTTCTTCTCTCATTCTATAAATACATTAAAATAGAAAAGAACCAAAGAACATTGTGTGATTTGTATAAGTTCAAGTTCAAGTTCAATTTTATTTTGCACTATTTACAAGTTCAGTTTTAACAATTAGTAGGAAAAAGTGGAGAAAAAATAAAATAGGTATTCAAGGTTACAATTTCCAGGAAATGTGCGTAGTGGCCAAAGGAGCAAAAGCTTTCGAGTTGGCCACTACCATGAAGAAACTAAATGAGGAGAATTTCCAAATGTTGCAGTCACTTAATTTTTTTTTAAATACATATATGATTGAAAGTGAGTTTAAACATGGTTGAGAAAAGGAACGAAAAAATGGAGTGGAAAAAAATATATATATATGTATATATATAAGAGAGATAGGAAATTTCTTATATAAAAACCTTTGTACAATAAACCCAATCTAAGAATTAATTTACAATAAATTTGGTAATACTGATAATCTAAATTTACATTTAATATTTACAAATACAATGCAAATTAGGTCTGGTTTTCAAGTAGAAACAACTTATATTGTAATTTGAAGTTGTTGTGGGTTTGACATTTGATCTCAATTGGAACTTTTTCCCATATTCTTGAGGCCAGGGATTGAAATCTTGATAACCCATAATTTGTTTTGGAAGCTGGTCTGTACAAATTTTGATTAGCAGCATATCTGGTATTATAATTATGGATATCAGAAGCTGATGTGACTAGATTAGAGAAGACAATTGGAACATCTTTTTTAACATATTTGATTTTATAAATTAGGGATGAGATTTTCATTTTAAAAATATTGTCAAATTTAAGAATTTCTAGAATCCTATAGTAAGGTGTGGCACTTTCTAATTTATTAGCAAAGAAAAAGCAGCGAACACATTTATTTTGTTTTGTTTTAATCTTAATTAATCTAGATTGGGTAGCAGTACCCCAACTCATCAGGCCATAGTTCAGATAAGGAAAAATAAGGGTATAGTACAATTGTTTTAGCATTGTAATGGAAACATAATTTCTTAGTTTATATAAAATCCCTATATTCTTTGCAATTTTATTGTTAACATGCTTGATTTGAGGATCCCATTTTAAATGTTCGTCAATAAAGACACCTAAATATTTTATTTGTGTTTTTTGTTCTATGTTGCAAGTTGTTATTGTAATTTTTGTTTTTTTTCTAGGAGTGGTTATTAACATATAGTTTGTCTTTTTAAAATTAATTGATAACTTATTTGCTAAGCAAAAATTTAGTACATTGTAAAGCTCATCATTTATGACTCTTTCTAGTTCAGCAGGGCTAGTTGAAGAATAGAAAATATTCGTGTCATCTGCAAATATTCTAAATAGAAGCTTTTTTGAAGAGTTTGGAAGATCGTTAATATATAATAGAAACAAAAGGGGCCCTAGGGTAGATCCTTGAGGAACACCGCATGTTATACTTTTTAAGCCAGATTCAGTACTACCTATTTTTACATATTGTTTACGACCGTCAAGATAACTAGAGAACCATGCATGTGGTAATCCACGAATGCCATATTTGTACATTTTCATTAAAAGAATGTCATGGTTAATAGTATCAAATGCTTTTGAAAAGTCTAGAAAAATTCCACAAGTTATCTTATTTTCATCTATTGCAGTCTTTAAATTTTCCACACTTTCTAAAATTGCATGCTCAGTTGAATAACCTTTCCTAAAACCAAATTGATAATCAAATAATATATTTTGTTTTTCAAGAAAAAATATCAGCTGGTCATAAACTAATCTTTCCAAAACTTTGCTAAATGAGGAGATAACAGCTATAGGCCTATAATTTCCAAATTCTATAGCACTACCACTTTTGAATATTGGGGTAACTCTTGAAATTTTAAATATTTCAGGTACTCTTCCTGTTAAAATAGATTCATTGTATATTTTGGTAAAAGGGATGGAGAGTGGTCCACTAGCAATCTTAATGAGTTTATTAGGTATATTAATGCATGTCTTGTTTTCATTTAAACTAGCAAATAATGTAAAAACTTGTGTTACTGTTACAGATGATAAAAAAAAGCTAGAAGATGGAGAATAGGAAATATATTGGGTAGGGCTGATGTCAACATTTCTTAATTTACTTGCCAGATTTGGACCTACATTTACAAAGAAATTATTAAATTGTTCAGCTATATCAGCCGGATGAGTTAGGGTTTTATTTCCATGAACAATTCTGGTAGGAAAGATCTGGCCCTTAGTTTTTCTTTTTATAAGAGTACCAATAAGTTTCCAAGTAGATTTGAGATTATCTTTGTATTTTGCAAATTGAGTACTGAAATAGTCTCTCTTACTTTTATTTTTCAAATACGTTAGCGTATTCGAATACTGCTTATATTCACTTTTTTTTTGTATATCTTTACTAAGAAAATGTGTTCGATACAATTTTTGTTTTCTCTTTATTGACTTTAGAATCCCAGTTGTGATCCATGGTTTATTTAGCTGTTTTTGTTTTCTCTGAGTAGCCTGCTTCATAGGAGCATGCTTATCAACAATGGTGTTTATAATATTAATTGCATCCCTAGCTTTTTCATCTAGGTTTTTATTAGGGTTCAAGATTTCATCCCAGTTTATCATGTGTATATCATTTAAAAATATATCACGTTTAAAGTTTGAATAATCTCTATAGTATTGCTTACTACTATTTTTGCTAAGTTGCAAATTAACTATACAGAACACTGGTAAATGGTCAGAGATGTCAACAGTTGCAATTCCAGCTGTTAATTGAGATATAGGTGAGTTGGTATATATATGGTCAATCAATGTTGATGTATGGTCAGTCAATCTAGTAGGTTTAGTAATTATAGGAAGCAGATTATTGGTATATAACATATCTAAATACTCTTCAGTTTGTGCATGTGTATTACATTTAAGAAAATCGATGTTCATATCACCAAAAATATAGATCTCATGTTTGCTAGGATTCAGCACTTTTATTATATTATTAAGCTGGGTTGTAAATTCACTAAGATCAGCAGTAGGATGCCTATATATACAACCAACAATAATCTGCTTTTTATTCTTGCCAACATCAACTTGAGCCCAACAAGATTCAACAAAATTCATGTCAAATTTAATATCAGGCCTTGGAGTGGCCTTCAGATTATTAGCTATGTATAAACCAGCACCGCCAGCATTAGTTACAGAATCGGTATGAAAGAAATTATAAGAATGGATATCAATATTGATAACAGTTTTATCATTCAGCTTAGTTTCGGTTATTCCCAAAATATCAGGCTTTAGATCTAAAGAGCTGAGCACTTCCTCTAGGAGATTTAAATTTTTAGCTAGGCTTCTAATGTTACAATGGAATATTGAAAAGGATTTTAGACCAGACTTATTCATTAGCTTATTTAATTTAGGAATTGAATAATAGGCAGAGCAGGGGGCAGAGAGCATTAGATCGGGGTCACATTCATCAGATTTATCTGGGTTAGAATTACAAAAAAACTCATAGAGGTCAAAGTCACGATTCTGAATATCAGACCAGCAACCAAACAATGCATTAAATTCCTTATCACTAAGTGAACTGAACGGCAGAACACTTACGTTTTCTTGAGAACCAGCCATCTTGCATACATTTAAAGTAGATTTAGAAGCTGAAAAAGTTACAAGTTTGCTTGGCAATCTAGAAATTCACTGAATTGCTCGCACGTTATAAATGCCAACGGTGGCGAAGTGTCCGTTTCACGGAGCATGATCTTCCCGTTGACAGTCCAAATATATTTCCACTTGTTGTCCCTCTTAAACTCCTTTACCCTGCCAAATAATCGTTTCCTATACGGGGTAAGACTCTCATTTATATGAATTGAAGCCTTATGGCTTAGGACTGGTGACTCTGGTTGCTGCTGGATAGTCGGCAGATCCTTGGTTTGTTTGCTGCGTAGTTTAGCCCGTTTGCTGTAGATTTCATCTCTTTTTTCTCTTCGTATGAATTTGACGATTATGCGGTCCTTCACCTTCTTCGTCGGGGGGAGGCGGTGAGCGATAGAAATATCATTGGTGTCTACTTGAACATCGATTAAAGCCGCCATTTCCCTCACCAATTGAGCTGGATTATCAGTCGGCGGAATTGGAATGCCAGTTATTTCGAGCGAATCTCTTCGCGTGTATTGTTCCATCTTGTCAAAGCGTAATTCGAGATCGTAGTTATCGTCATTCAATCTCCCCAACTCTTCTCCGATTCTTTCAACACTTGTTTCCGAAGATCTTACTTGTTTCTTGATCTCCTGGACAGTAGTTAGTACACTGTCATATTTACCGGCTAGGAATCGCTGCGAAGCTTCGATTTCAGCGAATTTCTTGTCCAGTGATCCGATACTCTGCTTCAGAAGATTAGTTTCCTTCCGAATTTCCTGTCTTATATTAGGCAGAAACTCGTTAGTCCACATCTCTCTCAACTCATCCTTCGTTAAACTCATTCTTTACGGTAAATAGGGATTATATCTCTATCTTGACCTCAGTAAAGTAAAATTATTAATGTTTCAGAAGAGCGACCGATCGAGACCTCCGGTCGCCACGCGGCTTACATGTACATGTAGCTACATGTAGCTACTGACAACAAATTACTGATAATCTACCGACAATGCAGCCTAGTTCCAAGGTGTTTGATGTCACAAACCAGTACAAATCACAGGGATCCCATTAACTCAATCAGAAAAATTACCATCCAGAACACCGTAGACTAGGCTGCCGACAATGCATTTGGTATGTCTTTTGAACTATTATGTGGAATGGTATTGAATGGTAATCAGTTGCAGTGACAAAGTTTAATGTGTGACTGTATAGTCTGCCACAAAACCTACTTGGCAACATACTATAAACTTGCTGAAAATATCACAGCATGTACATTGTATTTTGGTTTGCATCTGAACCACATGCAATAAATAATGTGGTATGGCATGGAATGAAATAGCAGCTAGAGTGACAAAATGCATTCACGTTACTAATCAAGTAGACTTGAGGCTGAATAAGAAGGATGGTTAAAGAGAAAGTTAATGACAGAGTTACATGTACAAGCAACTTACTTTTGGAAAGTTGGAGAGGTCTTCTGCTGGTCCGTGGTCCACAAATCCCAACAATTCAACTTCCCACATGACTAAAGAGATGACAATACAATGATGCATGTACAATATGATAAGTTAGCCACTTCCTAAGGGTTTTTCAATTAAAATTAACAACTTAACTAATAAAATATAATTACAATCTACATTTTGTAAATTATGACGTGTGACTATAACTAAGGTACTATAAGACTATAGAAGCATCATTATTTACTAGATTTAAAATATTTCTTAAGAGACCTTTTGAAGGTTGGCAACGAAGTGACATTCTTGGCTGAACCTGGAAGGCTGTTCCAGTTTTTGCCGCACGGTAAAAGAATGATCCTTGAGCAGTTGAAGTTCTGCATTTAGCTAAGTTAATTTATTTGTAGAACAAATTCTACTGGCCAGGAGTATTTGTCATACAGTATCTTGTTTTTACTACAGAACTGAAGGAACAAAACATGCAATCTGATTCTAACCTGTCGCTCCTGGTACTCTTGGCTGACAGCCAAGCTCTTTGAACACATATTCTTTATCGAAGAGGAATCTGGCAATCTCTCCTTTTCTCATTGTGGACACACCAATGTCCAGGCCAGCAAATGCACCTATTACAGTACATCATTAATCTACATATAATGTATGACATGTAATATTCATGTACATGTGACATGGATTGCAGTTGGGTGTTCCGAAAACTAAGACCGTGAAAACTAAGTCCCATGAAAACCAAGACCCTCAAAAACTAATACCTTTAAGACACCCGTCTTAGTTGTCATACATGTAGTTCACAAACTAAGAAATTCACGGAAACTACAATGTACTTTGACAAAATAATATAAACAGACCATTATCGTAACGTTTTCATGGAACGTTTGTAATTTCCGTTCACAAATTACTACTGTGTAAATTCAGTAGTATTCTTTATCGCTACTTAATTACATCAAATCCGATTGGAAGTGTACATAATTACATTTTCCATATTTTCTTGTCTTTTCGAACTACGAAAACTAATAACCCCTCTTAGTTCTGGAATTTTATAGGAGGTTCTTAGTTTGATAACATTCTTCGTTTGAACTTATGTTCATTGACATATTGACATAAAAAGGAAATGCAAGTGTACTAAGTTTGCCATGGCTTGCAAGTAAATTAGTTGTAACATGTACATCTACATGTACTACTGCACGTAGTGAATGGATGTAAATGGCTATAAAAACAACTACCGAATTTACACAGTAGTAATTTGTGAACGAAAAGTACGATAACGGGCTATAAACGTTCCGTGAAAACGTAACCGTTACTGTATGTAACGGAGCTCCTGCTCCTGCACTAGCGGAGCACCATACACCGACAAAGCGAGCATGCGAAAAAATTGCTTGCATTCGATCGCATCCCGAATCCCTTCTCACAGTTGAGGAGGATAGGCTATAATCGAAGGCCAAAGGAAGCAACGAGATGAGCACCATACATAGAGCATGAACTACGAAAACTAAGAGGAGGTCTTACATGTAGGTCTTAGATTTTGAGGGTCTTAGTTTTCGAGACAAGGGGCACTCTTATTTTTTTTCCATTTACCAGATAAGTGTACACTCTATATACAGTATTTTAGACTGTGTATGATGTAATCATGGTTGTCAGTAAAAGCCGGCTGTGAGGTTAAAAATAGCCACCTGTTTTTCCCAAATTTCCGGCCATTTATGATATTTTAATCTACTCTATTGATCTTGTAACCACCTGTGAAACACTATGTAGCCCCTTGTTTCAATTTCTACTGACAACCCTGTGTAATATATTATACATTGTATGTGTGGCAGTACATAGCCTGCTAAACCAGACATATTTTCTTCGAAATAATGAGAGTGAAAAATACATCTTCATAGCACGCTAGGCAGTACAGGGTCCAGTTTTGAACCTAATTCCGATTTCCAGGTCCAGTTTTTTTGTAAAAATATGGTGAATGCTGGGTTATAGATGATTCAGCATAATCAAATGGTTTCTGTTTCTCTGAAAACCAGATCCAGTTCATGACCCTATGGCCGCAGGATGTTTTCCTTTGCACTTACCAGCACCTAATCTCATCTGTTCAGGTTTTCCTCTAAATCTTGACGAGTCATAAGGTTCATCACAGTATTCTTTGTACCCATTGGAATGGACTAAAGACAGAATGTGTCCACATGAAATAAGAAGTTACGAAAATAATTAGAACAAGCAACATGTTTGTGAGGAGGACTTTCACCGGGGGGTACTTCCATATAAAAGGAACGGGGATGATCGTTGTATCTTTTAGGAGTTAAAATTGTGGGCTGTGGTATCGCTTAGGGTTAAAAGAGCGAAACCAAGAATTTTATGTCAACATGGTATCTTTTAGGGGATACGAAACGTGAAAGCATTTGATGCCTTTGTCTTTAATATTACAAATAAACTCATTGATTTTCTATGTGTTTTTGAATGGTATCTTTTAGGGGTAAATCTAAGCCACGGCAATGTCCCAAATTGGTATCTTTTAGGGGTAAAATTGATTTTTTTTTTCCTGACGATCATCCCTGTCCCTTTTATATGGGAGTACACCCCCCCCCCCCCCCCCCCCCACGATTTTCAGCTGAGGGTAGAAACGATAGGTTTTCTGCTGCAGCAGACTTGTTAGCCAGAAATCAATTTAATTAATTATTACATATTGTAATTGGCAAGCTGGTACACAATGTAAGTTTTCACATACATGTACAGTGTTAGTTTTCAGATACAAGTACCATGTAAGTTTTCAGATTTGCTCCTATGCAGCATACATTGTATGTAGACTGTACCTTCAACCATGCCTACAGTTAGGCCGAATAAAAAATAGATGTGGTTCTGGTTACACTTTTAAAAAAAAGGTCAGTAAAATGTAGGTAGCTCCTAACTTTTTCTATTTTTTTTGCATGGGTCTGGCTCTTATTTTTTCACAGATTTTAAGAAAAACATTATAGCAACTCTCTAATATGAAGCTTGTAAATGCAGGGTTCAAATTCGTGCTTGCTAAATGCGAATTGGTTTTAGAAATTGCAGGTAGAAAAAATAACCACTCGTTTTTTTCTGTGAGTTGACATGTAATCCAGAGACTACATGTATATGCAATACATTTTTTTGTATTTTGTAGGCTATGCAAATATGTTTTTGACGTTTGAACCTTGATATCTAAAATAGAATATAATTTCACCGATCGTATTAGCTTGCATCATGTTGAACCAGTCAGGGAAATGTTAGAGACTGGTAAGAAATATTGGCAGAAGGAGTTGAACATGGAACTAGGGTATTGTTTAAAATACACTGGCATTGTGGTAAATAGTTGGTGAAATTTTAGTTTGTTGCTTTTTTGTTTATCTTTTTTGTTTATCTTTTGTTTATCTTATCTTGTCACCACAACAATTTGTTATCTTCTGGCTTTAAAAATGAAATTCGTTGAAATTTTGGTCAACAAAATTGTAGCAGGGGAAATCGAGGCTTGGTCGGGTAACCATGCAGAAACAGAAACTTAAGCTGGGGTTGTTTTCAGATACCCTGTACATGTATAAACATTTTCTTACATCTGACAGTAGCTGCCCTTGGTACAACTGGTCCTGTTCCAGGCTTCAGGATTTTTTTTAGTACACCACGGTCTCCACTTAGATCTTCCATGTCCTGTGCCATTTTTTCAAATGGGGTCTGATATTTGAATGAGTGGAAATTTATGCATTAGTTAAAGTGCCACTATGATCAAATTTTGACATACATGTATCAATGTTTTGCATATTCATAAAGTAAAAAGAGTTGATATATTATTACCAGTTCAAATTGGTTTTCGATACAACGACAGGAAGTCCTATATTTTTAACTCCGAATATTGAATCTAAACGTCTGCCATTACTGGAGGCCGTTCCCTTTGTTCGGCTTTATACAAAGGTTTATTCTGACAGTGGAAGTAATGTTATACACTTAACGCTCACCTGCAGAACACAACGCCTGGAGGCATATTTCTACTAAAAACATCTTCACGTACACAAGAACAAAGTTAATTTTATCTTTGCGAGGTTGGTTACTTTTTTTATACACACTATTTCGCACAACGTGGTTGTCGTGTTAAGCGTATGACATCACTTCTACTGAATAATGAGAATGGCTTCCAGTAATGGCGGACAGGATTTTACCGGTAAACTCTCCTAAAATGTTGTGGTTTAACTTGCCCATTTGGGAATATTTTTGACTATTTTGGATATTTCTAATACTAATTGACCTATAGCGATACTTACTGTTTGTAAACACTGACGTCATTTATATATTTGCATATATAATGTGGTTGGCAAAAAAACCCGCGTGTTTGTATGACTTGTATGGGAACTAGCGATTTAGGCCTCACAAAATACATCTAAAGTCTCAATTCTGCTTTCAAATCTTAATTCCTTTATAAGACTTATAAGTTAAGAGCATATAAGCTTTGATGAAAGGGCTTGCTTGCATTTTGGAAGAACAAGAAAGTAATTTGGCGATGAATAAGCACCGACCTGTGATATTTTATAAGCAACTGACTGGGTTCACGCTTCGTTTCTGCCAACCACAGAATGCAACAAATGTGGCGTGACTGGCCTGTGTGACGTCACAGTAAGTATCGCTATTGACACTGAAAAAGTGGCAAATTGAAATGGTTATTTTTTTCGTCGTAGTGGCACTTTAAAGAGCAAAAAAGTGAGAAAGGCACCATAGACCTAAACACATGTGGAATCCCATTATAATGACCCCGGTTATGATGAAGTCCTAATATAATGAACACTCATGTTTTTTCAGCCTTGTAAAAAAAAATCTGGAAAAGCATTATAACCAGGAGTCATTTAGAATGATCAAATATAACGAACCTATTTTTCTGGGTCCCTTGGCACTTCATTTTAACAGGCCGTTAAATGATCCCTGGCCATTAAATGAACCTAGCCATTAAATGATCCCCAAACCAGACGTAAAATCGTTCCTGGCCGTTAAATAGTCCCCAAACCAGACATGTACAGTAAAATCATCCCTGGCTGTTAAAATAGTGATCCCCAAACCAGATTTAACATCATCCCTGGTTGTTAAATCAAAAATGGTCTCCAAACCAGATATACATGTAGAATCATCCCTGGTCGTTAAATGATCCCCAAACCAGACATAAAATAATGTTCTGACCAGTGAGCTGGCTATCCAGTGGATTTAGGAATAACTAAACAAAACAAATTCATTCAAAACTCAGTTTAATACGAGGGAGTTTGGCTGGATTGTCCATAATTATTAATTAAATTTCCTGCTATGGGGATGATGGATAATCAGACTAGATGTGTTGAAGTGTATTGGAGGTTCAGTGCCCAGGCTGTAAGTAGGGTCAGTGCACGAGAGCTTGGTTGACTGGCAAAAGGCAACCAACCAGTCCAGTACACTGGGTCACACCAAGGTGGACATGAGAAAAAGGAGGGGGAAATCTACCCACGAGAAATGCTAATCAATCCCAGAAACAGCAAACGTTGAACCAACACTCGCAAGCAAAGCAAAGCGCAACTGCGAACAACCCACCAATTTCAGCAAACAAAAGACCATAAGAGATGCCAGCCCAGGCCCTGTGAACTGCACCACAGGAAAACCAATTGTGCTTGCATATTTAACCATGTCTAATTGCATTTAGTCTAGAATATATAACAAAACTTTCATAAAAATACGAATGTGCCATTTTGCACAGATTTTGGTGGCATGGCAAACATTAAACTACATGTACCTTGCTTGTGTTATGCTCAATTGTGTATTATATACAATGTACATGTATATCATCTTTGTTCATTCTTCTAAACATTGCACCAGTTAGGAAGGAATATTGTATATTTTAGTAGATTTTAGCTGCAAGTCTTGCAATGTCTTACTGCCTTTTAATAAATAAAAATAAATAATAATAATAATAATATATAATGTATACATGGCACTTATTCATAAAACTGCCCTAAGTACTTTACAATACATTGTCTAATAACAGTGATAATAAAATGTAGATAAAAATTGATAAAATATAAATAGATGAATATACAAATACAAATTGACAATTACAATGTATGTAATGTAAAAATGTAGAAAATCAATTGCACAACATTAGAGCAAGTCTTAATTTCCAGTGGAAGGTTATTCCATACCTTAGGGGTGTGAACTGAAAAGGCTTGATAACCATGTGACTTTCGGTTAAATGTGGGTACTCATAAATAGCTACATGTAACTAATGATATGGAACAAAGTCATCTCACCGGTTTTTAGTGTTCAATAATGTCAGTTAAGTAACAAAGAGCAAGTCATGATCAGTTCAATGTCTTAAAATACTATGTTGCTCAATTGGTAACCAATGTACAGTACCGCCCAGAAACATATGTACATTTGTTCGCGAAATTTTCGTGAGCAGATCGCGTGCAGTGTTCGCAATCTGTTCGCATTTTTTTCGCGAACTGTTCGCAATTTGTTCGCAAACTGTTCTCAAATTGTTCGCAATTTCTTCGCGAAGGCAAGGTGTTCGCGAACAAACATCGCGAGCATATACAACTGTAGCCCAAAAAATTACACGCACAAGAAGTCCCGCAAAAACTTCTTGCGGCGCCAGAACCCGCAAGAAATTGCAAGAACACACAAGAAGTTTAACGAGTTGATAACTGCCTTTTTGCGGCACTGCAAGAACGTGCAAGAAGTCCACTCAATGTTTTAGAACTTCGAGATGCGAGTACAGCGCACGCTAATTGCTAATTTGTGTTTTGTTTACATTTTTGCACAGCAAATTATATCGAGAGCCTTTCGGTAATATTTTTTGATGAACTCATTTTCAAAGACAACGAGATGTATCTTAATATTTAGCTTTCGTTTATGGTAGTGTTTTGCTGCACTCTACGAAATATCGTGCGAACTCTGCGAATATTCGCGCAAAACTTCGCTTCTTCGAAATGTCGATCCTTCGAAATTTCGATCCTTGCCTGTCCAAGATCAAGTTACTTTTTCCGGCTCACTCGGTCAATTCGACCAACCCGAGTTGTAAACTTTATTCTGACTTTGATTAACTGAACTTTACGGCTCACTTTCAAACGGTACAGGAGGACAACTGTAGAGTTTACTTCAGTTCAGTCAGTATAACTTTGAACTCGAATCGAAGACCGATAGAGTAATAACCGACATTACTACAAATCACACGTCCCAACTTCGGAAGTGTTCAATTTTGTAAACGTTATCCGTATATCCACAATAATATTCAGATCCGTCAGCCTTCCAGATCTTTGTAAAAGTCATTGCATAAAGTTTTCAAGTAAATTTGGACCATGCAGTTATCGAAATATCGTGAGCCGTAAAATAAACAAAACAACGGCTGCTCGCTTAGTTCCCTCACCGGCAGTGCGTCAGGCCCGCTTTAAAGCTTGACTCACTCGCTGAGCGCAAAGCATAACACCAAATAAACTTTTGCTTCAGTGTAGTTTCACATTTACGGCAGATCCTTGTCTTGTTACTAAGTTTCGGCAGAATTCATTGTAAATGTTTGCGTTTTAAAATTTCAATTCTTCTTGGAGTCTGAATTTCCACGTGCAAATCAGTCAGGCGTGAAAGTGTCAGTCTGAGTTTTTACAGAACATTAACAGAGTTTCGAAGCAACGTTTGTCGTATCGAAATACGTGCAAAAACTTCTATACTCTTACCAGAAAACTTCTGCTGGGAAAGTGCAATTCCTTTTGAATTAAAAGAGCTTTAATGCATCGGATCGGATCAGTCAGTTCGCGTATTCAATGGATCCCGCGGATCAGAAATGAGACACGCGTCTGGCTGACAGTTACGATTGACGGGGACTTTTATTATATAAGAATCTTGACTTTATGACGCCTCTGGTACGCAGGGTATTTACTAAAACCATCTTACTGTACGTTTGTAAACTGTTTGTCATGAATTCGAATTTGTCACGCGTTAATCCCGGTGAAAGAAAGGTTAAAATACGAAATTGTGCAATGAACACGCGTACGCTTCGAAATTTCGTCGAAGTTTCGGATCACGATATTTCGATAACCTTATCCGAATTTTCGTTTGACAATATGGGAAATTATATCTACAACACAAGCGTGATGGCTCGATTTCGTAGCTTGAATAAGTGATCATCCACGGAGTCATATGACTAGCGAGATGAATGTCAATCCCCTAAATTCAGTTGAAGGGCTGTGTGCAACAAGGGCATAAGTGACTCCTGATCACATTCTAAATTCTCCCTTAGAAAACAAAGAATTTGAAGGAGAATTTAGAATGTGATCAGGGTCACTCATGCCCATTTTCAGTTGTGGCCGCAGGTTCAAGGTAGTTTACCAAATCAATAAATAAAAGTAGAAAGACAGCTGTTTACCTGAGAATCATTACTGTCACTATTTGAGCCTTCATCTTCCTCATCCAAGCCAAGCACTTCATGGTTCAGCTGTTGGAACATCTGTTCAGAGTCAAAATAATTGGATGCATCTTCTTCATCACTGTTATGGACTGTTGTACAAAAAAGAAAGGTCATTAGCAAGCTGCATGCATATACATAGTGTACACGCAGGGACGGATTGGGTGGCTAGCCACCCCCCTTTGGGCTGGTTGGACTGGCCAAATTGCAGCATTTTACAGAGGCAAATATGCATGACAGCCACCAACAACCCCCCCCCCCCCCCCCCCTCTGCATGTTCCCAAACAAAAAATATATGCCAGCCAACCCCCCCTCTTCAAAAATCCTGGATCCGCCCCTGACATGTATTCATTAAATAATAATAAAAACATTTATATAGCGCTATATTCATGAATTGTTCATAGCACTTTACACTACAGTAACTATATTAAAAACCTAAAATATTAAATAAAATAGTTAATGTCAAGTAAATTAAAGTCAATACAAATATATATCTACATATAGATAGATAACTAATGATCGATACTAATATGCTTCCTTGAACAAGTAAGTCTTCAATTTAGATTTGAAAAAATTAACTGATATGCTCTGCCTAATATCCAGAGGTAACTTATTCCAGAGCTTAGGGCCCGCGACAGAAAGGGCTCGATCTCCATAGGTTTTAAGCTTTGCAGTAGGTTCAACAAGCAAATTCTGCGATGTGGATCTAAGAAGACGCGGTGATATCCTATACCTAAATAATTCACTAATATAACAAGGCGCAAAGCCGTTCAGTGCTTTATAAACTAGCAGAAGCATTTTAAAAGTAATGCGAAATCGTACAGGAAGCCAGTGCAGATTGATCAGCTTAGGTGTTATATGGTCATACTTTCTCGTTAAGGTTACTATGCGCGCCGCAGAGTTCTGAACTAGTTGGAGTCTATCTAACAAGTACTTGGGAAGGCCATACAACAAAGAATTACAATTATCTAATTTAGAACTAATGAAAGCATGAATAAGTATTTCAGCCGTTTCCTGAGACAGGTATTTCCTAATCTTGGAGATATTCCACAAGTGATAGTAGCATGATTTACATATTTTCTTAACATGTTCATCTAAAGTAGCACTCTGGTCAACAATGACTCCAAGGTTCCTAGCCGATTTCGTAGGAAAGATCTTCTCATCACAAACTTGAATGAATTCCAGTGAAGGCCTAGGTCTATATCTAGAGCTAATGAGTATTAGTTCAGTCTTATCTTGAATCAATTTAAGACCATTGACAGTCATCCAGTAATCAATGTCTCTGACACATTCCTCGACACATAATGTTACAATCTAGACAGTGAATATGTTGTAACAGAACAAGTAATCAGTTTAAAAGATGCAATGAAACTGCATGTCACCACAATATTAGGTAACAGTGATTTTGTGCATGAAAATGAAAAAAGGTGCAATTTATTTTTGAATACATGCATCCCTAAGGACACAAAACAGCCAAATTTAATGTGGCTACTACAAATTAAATACCCCTGTTAATTTTTGAAGTAATAATTTCTACTTCTTCAGTCTTTTACATCGCATGTAAACAATATTATTGATCACAAAGAGAGAGTACAGCCCAATTCAAATGTCAAACTTTTCATGCACCAAATCTAATTATATAAAAATAAGCTGTCTAATTACATATATCTTTCGTTTCAATTGTATTTGGCAGAAAAGTTCTATGTTTGAATTAGGCCTTAGACATGTCAAACTGACCTGACCATGTAGCTAATGACAGTCTATTACAGACACCAAAAATAATATATTTACATGTAGTACTAAAATTCTGACAAACTTTGATTTGATTCTTGTTCAGAGACTCATTGTTTTGGTTTTACTTTGTAGGACTCAGTTTTAGTCTGGACCTAAAATTGTTAGGCAGTTTGTAAAAAAATCACTAGGATAATCAAGCCACAACAGCACAAATGTACACCTGATGTATTAATGCATCTCAAAACTTACAATCCTGATTAGGGTCCAGCTCAAAAAAAGAGCCCTCCCCTTTCCTCAGTTCAGTCAGGTCAACTCCCTCCTTTAGATTCACAGCATACCTGTTAGGAACCTTGGCAAAAATATAAAAGAAACAACTGAATTAATTACTAACTTGTAAGGAATTAAATTACATACATGTAAGTTATTACATGTACTATATAATTACATGTATGTCATGAATGCACAAATATATGCAAAAGAACATACCAAATGAGACCATATTTCAGATAGTTACAGTCAAAAGGCTTCCCATAACCAAGGTTTTTGATTATTATGGAAAGAAAATTTCACTTCTTGGCAGAATTTCTGTAATAAACAATCAAAATATTGGTATTTTGGCTTGCCTTAGAAAGGCTTGCCAAAATATGGGTAATACCGGAGCTACTAAAAACCTTGCATTTTATTGTGGGACCCCTTTCGGGCCGCACTATAAAGAAATCTAGTGTGTCTGTATCGTTCTATTGTTGTTTTGTTGGGGTAACGAGCCAATAACATAGCAGGTTGTTAGTCATTGTGGCCCGACTCAAAAAATACACAGTCATATTAGATGCTTAGTTGACTAATAACCTCTAGATAACATACAAACCTGGTAATGGAAATACATATTTACCCTGATTCACAATTAATTCCTGAAACCCTTCAGTTTTTTGTATTTAATTTATTTTATTAGTAAGAATAACAAGAGACTGACATTACCATTTAGATTTTGACCAATCATGACAAGCTAGTCTCTCATTAGCATTGGTATAATACATATACATGTACGTCATCATGTACTATTTTAAGGACTACATGTATTAACCTACATGTATTGGGCTGCAATAACAAGGTTATTTTAATGTCAGTAACTTGTGACAGTCTGGCGAGACAGGATTGCAGTTCATTAGCATGTTGCATTCCCTCCCACCTCCCTGATTATACCTACACTACCATAATTATTTATTTCTTATTCAAATTTAGAAACTCCTCTGAGAATATCAAGATAACCATCTAAATTAGAGCAACAAAAGAAGATTCTGGTAGTGTAGATACATGTACATAAATCCCTGGTCAAACAGTTTCAATATTAGTACAACATTTGTTGAAACCATGCAGATGTTGAAACCATTTTACCAGGCCAATATCAGCATTGTTGAAAGCATGTTGAATAGAATTTAAATGCATTCAAACTTTGATATGAAACCCAGGGACCTTCTTTGTTATATGTATTTGTTTGCTTTTAACAACCATGACCATGCACAAAACACAATAGATATTGGAATATGTTAATCAATCAGCCAATAGAAGTGTGACAGTGTGGGTTCAGTCATTCAGGGGATGAACTACGAAAGTGCACAACCTTTTGCCTTACCTCCTTCCAACATAAATCAGTGCCTTGTTAGCCCCTTTGAAGCTTGCCAGGTTTCCTAACCCTAACCCCTCTATTAACTATGATTCAGGCAATCCCTTTATGTAGGATGACACGAATTTTTACCAAAAATACAATAGAATACAACACAATACAATTCAATACAACAATAGAATGTAACACAATACAATACAATAGAATACAATTTGGTAGCAATTGGTGTCGTCCTACATGAAGGGATGGCCATGATTCAACATCTGTCCAACATGTAATTACCTTCTATTGTTTTCGGAAACGACGAATGGATGTTGAAACCATTTGACACCCATGCTTTCAACATCCTTTCAACATTATGTAACAAAATTAATGTTCTACCGATGCTGAACCTGTTTCACCATGGCTTAATACATCATCATACAGGATCAACCACGGTTTCTGGGAAACCTCCACCCCTCCCCCACACTTCACCCTAACCTTAATGGTTAATCATTAATAAAACGATGCATATCCAAGGGAGGGGTGGGTGGGTAGTTTCCCAGAAACCGGGATTGAGCCATCAGGCATACATGTACAGTAGGCCTATTAACCTAAGGCTTGTTTAACCCCAAAAATTAATGGGATTTGTTAAAAATATTTAATTGCAGATTTACTGGACAGAATCTTTTTAAATATTAGTGCTTTGTATCTCTTTTGACAAGACTAAATTTGTTTAGACTATTAATCTGGAATGAACAAACATTCACCATTTTATAAATTCCAGAATTTTTTTTGCATAACAATTAAGTAACAGGGAGTTAATTCTAACTAGCAAAATCAGCTAGCTTAAGTGTTATGAATATCGATTGAACGACTGAAGATTAACATGACTGGTGCATCTCCTTACAAACGTGCATCAAACGAAGGCCAAAGTCCTCCTCCAAATATAGGCGCTATAAATTAGTGTTTACATAGTTCTTCATTGTTTTAACTTGAATAGTTCTTCAATACTGTTACTCTTAATGCAATTATTATGTGGTACATTGGTCCTGTGCCACACTTTTCTTATCATTCTGTCCTAAACTCAAAGATGTTGTTGTTGTTAATTTGAGATACATGTACATGTCCTGTCACCTTCGGCTTCGGTCCACGTGCGATTGCATTTTTGGCTACAAAATCGCACGTACGTGACTTATTCATTTAAGAAGAAACTAACAAGCAAGCTTTACTCACATAGCCGTCATTGCCAGACAACATTAGATCCTCGAATGACTCTACTGGTTCTGGATCGTCCATGGTTTCTGGTACGGTGCGTCAAGGTGATTGTGCTCAAGTTCTGCTCGTTGTAAATGCCATTGATATCCCAGGAGACTTTTCGGCCCCGAGAGGTATTTTTTTAAGCGATAAAAGGTCTGGGAAGCCTGTGCTGCTGTTTGACTCGCTCTTTCCATTTCTGGCACCAACCATGACCGGTAAAGGGCCTATTATGCGGGTATCAGTGGCCATCCCGAGGGGGCGGCCCCCGGGCACCCAGGGGCATTTGTCACAGCAGCCATGACAAATACATGCTAAAACCCCTTGGGTGGGGCAGAAAATTGTGACAAAAACCCCCACCCCTGGGGCAACCTGGGCAACATATTATAAGTATTAGAAGCTAAACGTTTTAGAAGTGTCAAAAATCTTAATAGTTTTATACAAATATTATCCTTTATTTCTTTGTTCTGTCTTCCGACAGTGGATGGCTTAATTTAATCTCTTAATTTGAATGATAATGATATGACTTCACTCCTCAAGGACAAAGAAATCGAAGAACGTGTCCTGTGGCGAAAACCGCTGAACGTTGAGACAGCAGATTACGTGCAAACCCCGTGGGTATGTTCCCGGGGTATTTTGACGAAAACGCAAAAGCGCTCTAATGCCCCGCGTGTGGGGCATGTTTTTGCTACAAATCCCCTGCTAAGCCCCTGGGTTGCCTGTGCGTGGGTTGCCCGGGGGCCGCCTCCTCGGGATGGCCGCTGATACCCGCATTACACTAACATTAAGAGGAGATATTTTACAAAACCGCGTATTGCTCGCGCCATTCTTCCCTCGTCCAAATATATTGCGGTTTCCCAAATGAAACGCCTGCATTGCAGGTTAAAATAAAGACTGAGTTTTGTGCCGAGCTAAAATGGATTTTAGCAAAGATATCACGATGTTTGTGTTTCTTTTTGAATGGTGAAAGTCAAATTGGAGTGTTAATCCAAAGCGACAATTAAAAAAAAAACTTCTCTCGTCAGGGCTGACCGAAACCCCCGGCTGGAAACCGAGCCTGGCGGTTCGGCAGTGGCTGACTAAATTATTTAATAACAAAGAAAAGCAAGAAACTAACTCTAGAGTTTATGTTATTTGTGTTTGTAACTAATAAAATAGTTATTAGAATGTTAATCCAAATTCAAATTAATAGTCTACAGGGCTAGTTTTTTGGGTGCTTT
Source organism: Actinernus sp. WN-2022 (assembly GCA_030867875.1). Taxonomy (NCBI): domain Eukaryota; kingdom Metazoa; phylum Cnidaria; class Anthozoa; order Actiniaria; family Actinernidae; genus Actinernus; species Actinernus sp. WN-2022. The sequence goes on from JAOWCC010001589.1 coordinate 134,039,333, forward strand.
TTTCAAATATTGCGCGACAATTAGAAAATCTATATTAAATTATTGCTCCAATAAATAGTTCACCACTTCGTCCACTAACTGTTAAATTTGAGCCGCCGTGGTGAAGAACTAGGACTTTAGATGTGTGGGTTTCGTATCATTAATCTACTGATCATACGCCGAACCAACTGCACTTCACTATAAAGTATGTTTCTCAAGACATGACTGATGTTCAGCTTGGCAAACTACTCAGTTTCGTTTCAGTACATAAAGTGATAATTAGCCAAAACATTTGGCTAATTCGGGGTTTGTTGTTAGAAAAACTTGAAGGATTTCCTAGTAAGTTGTCTTGCATCTTTATGACGGTTTGACCCGTTGCTCCCTTAACTAGTAAGGTGTTGGCCTTGCCCAACTCTAATAAGTTCCCATCATAACATTAATACATAATAGGTCAATATCTTCATGCTGTTGTAACGTAGTAAATAGTACCTTTCTTGTTATCCGTAACGCAACAAGTTGATAACAGTTTGGGTTTACCGTCGGACCGATCAAAAAAAATGATGAGCATGCAGTCATTCTTATCGGAAGCCCTAGTTATGGTTTCCGCAGAAATTTGAGTATTGTCTAAAATTCAAGTCTTGGTGGGCGCAAATTAATTAGAACTTGACATTGCCTGGATATCCTGTTAAGGCAAGTTATTACGCAGTTGAAATTACGTGGTGGAAGAGCTGTGATTTAATCTAGCTAGTTTAATATGAAAGTTATTCAAATTATTCAGACTGGATACTACCGGACGACTGGCGCGAAAAAATAATGAATGATCGTGAATGTCACTGATAATGGCGGGGCCATCACTGCAGTTTTGGAAGTCTTTTTCACAGAGTCGACGAGAACTGAAAGAAAAAAAATTAATGAAAAAAATAACTCCTAGAGAATATGGATGAGGATATGGAACTGGCGAAAACTCTTTTGTCTTGTGTGTTGTGCCCGTAAGCCAAAACGCAGGGCAAGAAGGAAACCCAGATGAACAATTGATGGTGGAGAAATGGTTACCGCTTTCATAAATCGATTTCCAATAAGCCCTGACTGGCTAAGTGCGTCCAAGTTTAGTGCGTCTCGTATTTATACTACACAGCTTAGACGTCTTAGACGGCTTAGACGTCTGCTAAGTGCGTCGTTCGGTCGCACTTAGCAGACGAAGATAAATTTAACTCCGTCTGTCTTATTTCCCGTTTTTACACTAGACGTCTTAGACGTCTGAGACGTCTAAGCGGTCTCCAGTCTCCAGACCACTTAGACGTCTCTAGTATAAAAACGGCCAATGTCTAAATTAGGTAGAAATGTTCGACCTGTTTAGCTTTTAATCGGTCAGGTTGTTTGCCAAAACGGGGCATGAGTCATACACCAAAACATATCTAGAGAGAACATGCTTATAGTGCTACCCGATTCTTAAGCAGCTAGCGCTTGAAACGTGAAACTGTGAATACAATAAATCATCATAGGAAAATAGAGTCCTGGTGCCTCCTGTTCTGTTGCCCCCATTAAAAAGCGTACATCGTACAACAAATTTTTAAACATAGCCAATTTGCTCTTCGTTAAAATCAGGCAAATTAATGTAATCCGCAGGTGGTGGCTCTTTTACGTCCGGTTCAGACTGATTTTGTTTAACATTTTCTAATTCGAATGCTGCTATATTCGATTCGGATTTACATATCAAGTAAAAAAATTGCCAATCTCGTCTTGCGATAAATTGTATCCGGTTGATTTGTAGGATTAATTATTCTGTTAGGAACAGTGCCATCTTCAGCTATGCAAACATCGAGTATCTCTCAGAGAGATTCTGCCTATATAGGAATCACTAAGCCATTACTAGTATTAAAGGAAGGTATATTGTCTATTATAGGGAAAACAATTGATTTCGATTCTGGAGGTAAAATAAATGTTGCGCCGGTTAGCATGCACGGAGTAAATTTTCTCCTCGACATTAATTTCTTCAGTTATTTCCTCATTGTTAGTTGGACTCTTTGCTGTGAAAGGCAAAGTTTATTATACACGAATCAAATTTATTTGAGGAAATCCCTTTCTAAAATGGCGTCATACATTAAGTTTGCGATTACATATGTTTCAAACGGAAATACATTTGCTCCGATGGTAAAATTTACTACTGCACTCCCTAAAACTTCCAAAGATTCTCCGCCTACACACTTCACACTAGGTTTCGCAGGGCTTTTTAAACTCCATGGTAATCCTGTTGTAAGTGCGTGTTCCATAATGAGGCACCAAATTTCTAGATTGACAATTTTTCCAGGAATAGTCGAAGTTTTTAATAGTTGTACTTGAAAAACGTATACTATTTGAATTTGCAGCTTCCAGTGTAGTCTGTTCATTACTTTCCTCGCCATTCAAAATAGGGCATAGGGATGATCTGGGTATTTTCTCGGTGTAAGTAATCCAAACTTGTAGGGTTCCTGAAAGTACAAATTGAACGGCGACACTTAGAAATTTTTAGAACGAAACTACTCACAAGTGCGCCACCCTCAACTATATAAAAAATATTTAGCGTTTGGGAACAATTAATCGAAACAAACCCGAACCCTGATTTTAAACCAAACCTCAACCGTCACTAACCCTCACCACTACGCCACGAGGGACTGATTTCGCTGACCGATGACCGCTTTTTCAGAACTTTTATCTTACTTTTATCTTGCTTTTATCATTAGCATACACTAATTGTTATTATTGTATTGTATTCTTAAACACGGCTGAAAATGATTTGCAATTCAAATATTTGGGTTTCTTACACCGAGAAAGAACCATGATCTGTTAATATCTCTAGATTGTGCATTTTGTAGTGTAACAAATTAGTACGTTTGTTTAGCTTACGAAACGATTTCCTCTGGAACGCTGTCATTCAGTATCTGCAAAATATACTGAAATTGTTATCACCCGTTGATTCTGCCGTATTAATTTCAAACTGTTGATAGGAACTGTTATCGCCATTTGCGATTTCTTTATAGAAAATACATGTTTCATATTCTTGAAAATCTTTATTTTCGTAATATATTTCATCTGGGTGAACTCTTATATCTGCCGCTTCTTTCTTTTGACAGTCATTTTCCATAACATCGCTTGAAAAGTCAATAAGGTCAAAACACTCAATTGCTGGGTTTAAGTTTCTTTGTGATAACGTCTTCAGATAAAATTATGAGATAGAAACTGAAACATCGCTCTGATTATTACTCGTACTTGTTAATGGTTCATTCGGAATATATTCTGGATATTTGGTGAGGTTATAAAATATTAACATTGGCAACTCGGTGCAATTATTCAGGGTGCTTCTGGTTCAGTGGTAGAATTCTCGCCTGTCATGCGGCAGGTACCGGGATCGTTACCCGGATTCTCCACCGATTTGTTGTACGCTCTTTAATGGGGGCAGCAGAACAGTAGGCACCGGGACTTTATTCTTCTATAACGATTTATTGTACTCACAGTTTATGCTTACTAAATTTTACAAAGAATGGTAGTACTGTAAGCATGCTCTCTCTAGACATGTTTTGGTGTATGACTTTCCGTTTTGGCAAACAACCCGACTATTAAAAGCTAAACAGGCCGAACATTTCTACCTATTTTAGACTTTTGTTATAAAATAACAAATTGAGCGGGAAGTGTTTCCGTAGCTAGCCCTGTTACTTGTAGTGGTCTTGGCCAACACGGCAACATATCTATACAAAAAGCTTGATTAATTAGCAATTTGGCTGCACAACGCTATTTAAACTATCTTGCTTTCATATGGTATGGCTCATGTAACTCGTGCCTAACTTACAACTCAGACATAAAGCTAAAATATTTAGACACACAGACTCAGCAGTCATGTAGCTCTAGATTGGAATTAACGCATTTGAAGAACTTTCCTAACTAGTTAGGTTAAATCAAAGCTATCTCCACCAGTAATTTCAACTGCGTAATAACTTGCCTTAACACGATATCTAGTTCAATGTCAAGTTCTAATTAATTTGCGGCCACCAAAACTTGAATTTCAGACTATTCTTGGTTTGCACATGACGTCACGGCGGCCATGTGAAGGAACATTAACACAAGATTCCTCATTTGTGTCTTTTGTTCCGTCCTCCAACATGGCTGCCGCGTCTTTCTTTTGAATCTCCAGGCATTGATTGCAACCCAAGAATTACTCACATTTCTGCTGAAACCATAACTAGATCTTCCGATAACGACGACTGCTCGTCTATTAATCGCTTTACGGATAACAAGAAAGGTACTATTTACTACGTTACAACAATGCACTTTAATTTTAACGTTTCCAATGTTGGTTGCGACTCCAGAATAACTGCCTGGACCTTGTGGTTTGTCATGATAAGCCAAGTCAGCATGCAGCAACTGTCAATTCATGTTGTATATAAGGTTAAGTGCTACATGATCCTTGAGCGAACTAAACTTTGCTGCTCGTTAGCGTACGCATTTAACTTAACTTGTGTAATAAAGTAGAAGAGATCGTTCATGAATATATGTCGAATAGGGGTCCTAGAACATTCCTGTGGCACTCACTGCATATATGCATTCCATATTACTTGTTAAGGCGGATAACCTTCCTAACGACGAGTTTCTCGCTCCGAGTTCTAACTTACTAGTCAGTTTTTTTAAATTCGAGAGAAGGCGCCTCGGGCAGACTTCTTTTTTTTTTACGAGACGCGCGCTTTGACCCCGCGCGGTACTCTCGAGGAACAGGTTTTTTCAGCTCTCTTACGGTCCGCGTTTCTTTTGAAAAATTGAAATCCCGACTCTCTGGATCAGCCGAAAATTACGGCTGTGGGTCGAGTCCGATTCAAACGCCGTGCTATCCATGAACCGTACCAAATGCATAAGTATGGAGTTATTATGATATTCAAATGTTATCCTTGAGTTGTTCAGCAGTGAAGTATGGCTGTAGAACGGCTTTTGATTCATACGCCATACTTTCCATGTGCCGTAACCACGAATGTAATTGTTATTTAAATAAATTGAAAGTAATGCGTGCATGTCGTTTCCAGATTCATGTTTTGCAAACAAGATGGCGGAGTGGCGCGCGAGCATCAGTAATGTTCAGAAAGAACTTTGTAGTTCGTGTTTTAGAACAACGAAATACTTTTGCATCGGATGAGTCATGCCCTTATTCATAAACCTTCGCCTGCGTAGCACGATGAAATGCAAAAGTGTTTGCATTCTTCGCCTTCTCGCTGCACTTCAGACAGCAATCTACGAACTGCAAACATTCGCGCTCTGACTTCGCTGTCCGCCATCTTTGCAATGTAGGAAAAATATTCTGGTCTGCATCGCTGTACTTTAAGCCTGAGTGGTCATTTAATAAATTAAGAACGGCTGACTAAGAACGGCGTCTGAATCAACAGCTAGGCGGACCTTTGTTGATTTGGGTCGACCTAATATGAATTAAGAACGGCGCATGAAAAGTACGGCGTTTGAACTGGGCCTAACACACACACAATACTAAACAGATCGTTCAATTATTTTGACGACTTTATTTCAAATCTTTCCTTGCTATTGTCAAATAGTTACTTGAAACTCAATAAGGTTTAGGAACTGTTTTTTTCAGCCAGGCACAACAACCGGGATATCAAGGAAGTCAACTACCCAATGCATTCATATCACACAGAGTAATGAACTGTAATAATCTATTATCTCGGTATCAGCCATATTTTGAAGAGGTTTATGCTGCACTAAAGCCTGGTTCAAACCCCGGTTCAAACTAGCGACATACGCATAAGTATAAACAACATACGCAGACGGAATGAATGCATTGATCATTAGTGGCACTTGTTTTCTCACAGATATTACTGCGTCTTGTTCATTGTGCTTATGCATCCAGTCCTGGTAGACACATCCACACAGCTTCAGAAACAGTTTTTACTGACACTAATCGAGAAGCAGTAGTATTAAGAAACCAATGAATTTCTACAGAAAAAATGAGAACCTCCAGTCTCTATGCATCAGATGTTTGGAATGATCTTACCGTCACTGTTTCGTTACGAAATACTCCACCGAATATGCTTTACTTGCGTTCATTAATTTATTAACGTATTTTCACCTTTTTCAAGCTCAGGAAATCGTAAAAATGGACAATTATTAAATATTTGGGCCACACAAACGGATGCATGGCCATCCCCGAATCGTCTTCTATTTTAACTGTCTTCTACGTCGCATCTTTCACCAGCCATCTGTGCAGCTTGAGCAGTTGGTATTCACTTCGTTTGGCTTTTAAGAAGCTTTATACGTATGTACAGCCGTCCATATACATGTTGTCCACTAACAGCCATGCAGTAATCACTGCAGTGGTGAGAATGGCAAGGGCACCATTACAAGGGACTCCATGCGACGAATGAGAGGAACTGAAAACACAAACGCAAACTATCAATACACAGACGATAGACAGACATACAATACATATCGGGGGGAGGGCTACTCAACACATTTTCCGTTGGTGTGTATAATCAATAAAGAGAAGCGCGAAAAGTTACAGTGAAGATGAATTATTTCTACTTTTGACTGATCCACCTAATCCAATTCAAAATATAGTCACCAAATCATCTCATAATTATAACTGACATCTGTTAGACTTGATATAACCTAACTTATCTTAGTCTACCTGTGTAAATAAATTGTCCAGTATCTGGTTCAAATCGGAGACGCACTGGCTATCTGAATTTCTAATGAAACCTAAAACAACCATAGGGGCTGATCAAAGCCAGGACCCGGCTAAACCACAGATCGAATTGGAATTAAGCGTGGCTTAAGGCTGCTTCATATCTTTCCCAGTAACCTGACCCTTTAATAGTTCCAGTTCGTCTTTTTCTAGACAAGGGACTCCTATCTATGCTAACGGATTCATTTCTATAGGGTTACCTGTATTTCCAACACAGTCATCCCAGCCAGGGTTGTTCCACAGGTTCTCGCGAATCTCCTTTCTCTTCACGAGATCTTTGTAGGCTACAAGTGGAAGATAAAACAAATTTATCTTTAGACTTTTCATGTATTTGCCAACTTCAAACGGTGAATGCAAATCTTTGACCAAAGTGAACATCCTTAGAATTGAGGCTGATAACACAGGCTAAGGTCTTGATAATTTCGCTCATGTGAAAACGGAACCAATAGTCGTTTTATTCTTCATTTTCTAAACTTCTTAAAAATGGATTGGTAGTGTTGCAGCCTACAGGTAATAGCGATGCGTGCTCACAGCAAATCAGAATGAAGATTGTGACTAAAATATTCAATAATAAAGTAATCCATGCAAAACCATTCTTTCACCTAGGATTTTTAGAAAAGTATAAAGAGGAGATATTTATCATAGATTTATTATACTTAAATGTTTTTTATCATTATACTTAAATATTATTGTCACAAGTAAAGTATTAAATTAACTATTAGTTATTATTAGCTTAATAGCGCTGCGCCGCCGGGCTAAATATAGATTAGCCGACCTTTGGACCCCCCGCATGACTCAGACAAACATTGCGAATTGTTGTCTGCGTTTCAAAGTAAATTGACCGGCGATCCCGTAAACTCTTCAAAGATAAATGTATAAATCAGCACAACTGAGCTTTAAAAATGGTTGCCACAAAGCATTGCTGTTGGGGGGAATGCACCAGTGATTCAAGATATCCAGAAAAGCTTCACAAATCGCTGAAAAAGCGGCTGGAAGAAGGCAAAGCTGTATTCATTCCTTTCCCGAAGCCATCACAAGGACTCGAGAGATGCCAGGCTTGGTTAAACGCTTGCTCTAGAAAGAATTTCCCTATTGAAAAGATAAACAGAAGCAAATATATCTATTGTCTTCATTGGCCAGGGGAGAACGGGCCTACAGATGAGGTTGATGTTCCCTTGAAAGCAACCCTAACTGAGAAGGAGAAAGTAAAAGCTTCGACGACAAAAAAGCGAAAACAACCGAAGGTCAGAACTTCGTCTGCTCCCCCTAAAAAAAAGCGTTTGATACAAGAAGATGATTGCTCTAAATCAGAAGCAAGCTTATGCATGGATGAGTCCTCTATGTCAACTTTCGATTTATCTGCGAACGAGAAAGGCACACAAACAGATGTTTCAAAGCATGAATTGTCCTCAAAGATAGAAACAATGATGCTTCGAAATAGCATTCGAACAAGACAAAACAGTCAACAACAAAACAACATTGTGAGTAACATTGCCTACGAAGTTATTATTAATAATTCTGTAAATATGAAGCACTTTACTGGGCTTACTACTTTGCAGTTTGATGTGCTTTACACATTTCTGAATGATGTTTGTCCTTTAGACACAATCTCATATTGGACCTGCAAAGGGCCAAGGGCTGGAATAAGTAAAGTAAATACAAGAATTTCTAAGTGGTCTACAAGAGAAAAACTTTATATCTGCTTACTTCGACTGAGGATGGGATTCAACATAAAAACTCTCTCTGTTTTATTGAGCTCCCCAGAAAGACCAATCAGTGAGACACAAATTCGAAGAATTTTTACAACTTTCATACAGTTATTGTATAAAGTATTTCGGGATATGGAAGAAGTTATGTTTCCTTCTAAGGAACATTTGAGAAGATTCCTACCAAGAGTGTTCAAAACTATGAGGAATGTCCGCTGCAGCGTCGATTGTACAGAGTTCCGAGTGCAAACCTCAAGGAATTTTGCACAACAGGGGAACACCTACTCACAATACAAGCATGCAAACACATTGAAATGTCTGATTGCTGTTACCCCAAATGGGGGGGCATGTTTTGTGTCTGATCTATTTGAGGGGGACATAGATGATGTCAAGATATTTGAAGAGAGCGGTATTTTGAAGCACATCGAGCCTTATGATATCATTTTAGTTGACAGAGACTTTACAGTGCAAGACTTGGTAAATCCACTGCAGGCAAGAATACATATCCCTGCATTTTTGAAAGGGAGGGGGCATTTAAGCGCTGCAGAGGAACTGTCTACAAGGAAAATTGCAAAAGCAAGAATCCATGTTGAAAGATTTAACCAGAGGTTGAAGTTTTTCAAGTTGGTTGGACAAATAATCCCTCTTTCGTTAACACCCCTTGCCACTCAGATGGTAGTTGTTGCATGTGCTTTAGTAAATTTTCAAGAGGTTTTGTGCAAATAAATACATGGACATGAATCAGTAAATACAAGTTTTGAATTTATTGAAATTTATATTTTTATTCAAATATAGCCACTGTTTAATCTTTCTTCTATTGCGTGACGCAAGAAAATATATATGCCAACCACAGGAAAATATGGAAGGAAAACCTGCATGGTAAACAATTTCACACTATAGTGTATGGATATAACATGGATATTTTCTTGATCACCATGTAATCTACTTTTGCCTTTAGTTGAAATTCTGATGCATATACTGTTTAGATGTATTCACAAAATTATTTACAAAATACTACATAGCTTAAACAATACCCTACCGGTTGTTTCTGAAAAACACTAAGACCTGAATTGGACCTGTTACACTCTTTAATGCCATCGTACTCATACCAAGTGCTATTCCAGAAAAGCAAACAAATATAGTGGTTTCCATTCCACAGTGTTGCAGCATGTAGATGCAACAATTTTCCATGGAGTACAATACTGTGAGGCATGTCTGATATGTTCAACATACCTGCTCTACTGAGAAGGTCAATAGAAAAAATAAAAAAGTTCTGGAAATCTAGGATTATGCGGTGTGAACTTGTCCTTTGTCCAGCACAATGCCAGGTTATATGCTGATTTCCTGCAACATCATGAGTTGTGTCTTCTTGATAGTTGGTATTTGCAGAAGGTCTCTGCTTGAACTTTCGCCCACACTTAGAAGGCCTTGGATATAACCACTCATCCAAAGCACTATTGAATACACTATTACCATCAGTGGGGAGACTAAGTACAATATTACCAGTACGATGATAGTGGGTGGGGGTTGGACATGTACTCTGGTTACATTGTGTTTCGACTGATGTTGATAAATAAGGCAGCAATTGCTGAATGAGATAATCTGCCTCATTGCCATATAGGTCAATAATACCTCTAATTGGAAGTGGTATAAGTGGTAGCACAGTCAGTTTAGCATCCGCAAATAAATTATCATCAATCAACAGCATGGCTGTCTTTAAAGCATCACCTACATGTCCTAAGTTACTTAGTTCTAGATTTCCTGATTTTACTAATACTTGTATAATCATAAGCCAGTTATCTAGTGGACATGTATTGCTAAGTGTGATACCAGAACTAGAGATTCCTCCCCAGGGAATAGTGACTAGGCCTTTAGCACAAGATTGAATAAATGTGCTTTGATTTACTAACATGTTAGCAATCTCCAATTCATCATTGCTATGTGACCTAAGCTGAGCTACACTTGCAAGTATGTTGGGACTAGGTGGCCCTTGTGGCTGGGGTAGGGGACTAGGTGGCCCTTGTGGCTGGGGTAGGGGAGTAGGTGGCCCTTGTGGCTGGGATAGGGGAGTAGGTGGCCCTTGTGGCTGGGGTAGGGGAGTAGGTGGCCCTTGTGGCTGGGGTAGGGGACTAGGTGGCCCTTGTGGCTGGGGTAGGGGAGTAGGTGGCCCTTGTGGCTGGGGTAGGGGAGTAGGTGGCCCTTGTGGCTGGGGTAGGGGAGTAGGTGGCCCTTGTGGCTGGGGTAGGGAACTAGGTGGCCCTTGTGGCTGGGAGCAAGGTCTTGGAGGTATGACACCAGTTTGTGGCTGTGCTGGCAGGATGAAAGGAAACAAATCTCTCGGAACTCTCATGGCAAAAACCTCAGGACCAATAACACGAAACCACAAGCAACTAAGGTATGTTAATATGTCAGCTATCAGTGTTTCATTTCTGAAAACCCTCTCGACAGACACAGGACCATCCTGAGCATAGAGCACAAAATCGCAATATGTTCTTTCCGTCACAAGCAGTTGCATTTGAATCTGGTAGTAATAGCTATGTCCAGTCTTGAGAAAGCACTTCCCATCAGTGATGCTAAAGCATTGTCGGGCCAGAGTATCCTTAGTAGCTACATTGGTGCCCCCTTTTACCACCTCTTCGATGCTATGCTTCTTGAAAATCTTTAGAGACTTGATCTCCAGTAGCCCATCATCATCAATCAGACCATCAGGGGAGCATCCAAGGAAAGGAAATTTGGGGTTGATCCAAAGTCCAGAACCAGCAACCTTCTTGTGAGTTTGATCTTGGTATTTTTGGATGGCCTTGTCTTCACTTTCAAGACCATATTTCATCCATGTTGATTGGAAATTTCCATTTAACTTCCACATGTGGGACGCAATAAATTTCATTGCCCGAACAGCTGCGTTCTGTGCACCTTGGCTTACTAATTTGCCTACCCTTACAGCCTCCAAACATGTAGAGGCTGTAAGGCGAAGCCACCGTTCAGAACTCCATGCATCACTGCCACTCTGGGATAATGTATTGGGAATTTCACCAACAGTTTCCAGGGTACTAAGGTTATCATAGAGGTGAAGAACTTGTTTAGCCAGTAATGCCGTTTCATTATCATCCAAACTATAATCCATGTATGAGATTTTTAGCTGTGTCTCCCACATGGATAGGCTCTCATGTTCATTTGCGCTAACCGTCTGCAATTTAGCAACAAGTCCGTTTATGTGTTCCTTATTTACTGATCTGGATCCTAACGGTCTTGGGTCGAAGTCCATGACTGAAATTTCCCCTTTCTTTCTTTTTGTTGGGTATTCTGCTAAAGAAAGTCGTTGAGGTTTTTTTTTACGTTTTTTCCCCTTGTTCCAGGAACATTCATTACTGGTACATGGTGCCTTTGTTTTCCATCCTTGGTTAGTAGTGTAGTCATCTAGAGCCAGAAGGACCGCTATAACATGACTACAGCGACCCAACGCAGACACTTTACAAGGCTCACAAGTAGCATGGATAATAGCACCGCTATAAACCGAGATTGAAATGCAAACATTATGAGGGAGGTCAGATCTCATCGACGGCCACACGTGAGCGCGCACGAAATATAAATCGTTCGTTCGTGCATCCTCCATATCGTGAATGAATCCACTCTCAACGTATTTCCTACCATTCTTGAATGGTTTGTCAGTCATATGTCCAAGGCCTTGATCTTCTTCTTCATCACTCGAATAAGCACCAGATTCTCCTGCAGGGAGAGACTCGAGCGCATAATGGTAAATATGGCCATAGTTAAAAAGCTTCGGGATGTCCTGCGAGGGAAAAGAATGCCAGCCAGATTTTGGGAAATCAACAATCGAGCGGCGATTTGTGCTAGTAGCAGCATCATTCCCTGCATTCTCTCTCTCAGCTTTTGCATTTAACCATTTGCCATTGTCGATGCTTGGGTCGAGCAAATGGTGATTTCCACAAGCTATACAGTCTTTAACACGTGTGAGGAGTTCGGCACGTTTTCCGCCTAGTTTAAGGCCCCTGCACTTCAACCACCGCTTTAGTTGTTCAACTGTGTAGTCCTCAGGTTCACTATTGAATTTCGAGCCGGGAACACAGTCGTTTTCCGTTAAAACTAGAACCGATTTGATAGAAGAACTATTGCAAGCCGCCATACAAACTGTTAGTAGAAAGAAGGAATATCCGGTTTGTTTGTCTGAGTCTCTGCAGGGGTCAAAATTCAGTGACGTCATGACGGCGTAACGCTATTAGTATTGTAATAAGTAAGTAAGTAAGTAAAATCTTTATTTAGTCACGGTAGTTTTTCAGTCAGAGACTGGTTTACATAAAAGCCGTGCATAAAATATAACTTACATAGTGAATGAATAAAAATATTTAGTCTCGAGATATCTACAATGCCTCAAAGAAACAGGGAGTTTGTTTAGGCCATTCTTAAACGAATCCAACGATTTGCTGTCTCGTAATTTTTTAGGCAGCGAGTTCGTGATTTCACGATATTTGTGTTTCTTTTTTTGAATGGTGAAAGTTAAATAGGAGTGTTAATCCAAAGCGAAAATATAAAACAAAAATTTCTCTCGTCACGGCTAGACCTAAATACTGTAACACCAAACTTAAAGTGCCACTACGACGAAAATTTACTGTTTCGATTTGCCACTTTTTCAGTGTCAATAGGTCAATCAGTGTTACAAATATCCGAAATAGTAACAAATATTCCCAAATAGGCAAGTTAAACCACAAAATTTTGGGAGAGTTTACCGGTAAAATCCTGTCCGCCATTACTGGAAGCCGTTCTCATTATTGAGCGGAAATGATGTCCTACACTTAACACGACAACCACGTCGCGCGAAATAGTGTGCATAAAAAAGTAGCCAACCTCGCAAAGATAAATATAATTTTCTTCTTGTGTACGTGAAGACATTTTAGTAGAAATAATGCCTCCAAGGCATTGTGTTCTGCAGGCGAGCAATGAGTGTGTGACATCACTTTCGCTGAATATACATTTGTATAAAGCTGAACAAAGGAACGGCCTCCAGTAATAGAGCGGACGTTTAGATTCAATATTATATTCGGAGATCAAAAAATAAGACTTCCTGTCGTTGTATCGAAAAACGATTTGAACTGGTAATAATATATCAACTCTACTTTATGAATATGCAAAAACGTTGATATGTCAAAATTTGATCGTGGTGACACTTAAAGGCGGTTCAATGCCTGGCTAAAATATGACACGCTAAAACAGTTCTTATTCAAGAGTTTGTTATTTGTATTTGTTTCGGTGCCTAATAAAATAGTAATTAGAGTGTTAATAATATAGATACAAAAATACTCAATTCGGATTGGCTGAGCATAGACATGTTAATCACTAGCAGCAGTGCAAACAGTTAATTCGATGCAAAACTAGTTAATTCGGTGCAAAACTACTTAATTCGATGCAAAAACTAGTTAATTCAGTTCTCCTTCTCATTTTTGCATCTTTATTATTAACCGGTAATCATTAGTGTACAACGTTCAATTAACGATTAATAGTGCTCGTGATGTTTGAAAACAATTACCAATTCTAATCCAAAGCGAGAATTGGAATTCAAATTAGTCAACAGGGCCCATTTAGTTTTTGGCGCTTTTTTCAAATATTTTATGCGACGATTACAAAAATCCCCTCGTAATTGTTCAGTTGTAAGAAACGTGCCTTACTCTTCGGTTTCACACAATATCACCCCACCATATTCCAGGGCTTTCAAAATGTTTTTGAGTAGGAGGTCAACATACGGAAAGTAGGCCGTCTGCGACAAAAACTCAGGGCCGAAGGCAAAGGTTTCATTGTCTGTTAATAAAGAAAACATAGCCGCGATGTACTTCGAGTCAACCGCCAGAGCTCCGGCGGCTGACGTTATATCGTAAAACTCACCCCAGATGTGATGAACCAGATAAAGTTCACCTATCTGTGAGAAAAATCCCCCTACGGCTTCAGATTCTTCCTGACGCAACTTAATAGCACGGCCCCTGTTGAAAAAAAATAATATAACTTACAGTGGCTAAGACAAAGGCAACGGCAACGTTAAAGAAAATCACAAAATATGACACTGACGTTCATGAAATGAGAGAGTGGGGAGTTTAAAGCCTAGTTTCCATATGATTGTGCCGATTTCCCCGATCGCTTGAACCTTTTGTTCGGTATGAATCGAAGCGTAAATTAATAGGCAGAACAAAAGAATCAAGCGATCACGACGATCATATGAAAAGCAGGCTTAAGAAACCATGACGACAACGACTAGGACGAAGGCATATTACAACAGCCTTAAGTAATGATCCGTGTAAAAAGTACGATAAAATCCATTGTTCTGCGGCATTGAGCCTCCCTCACATGAGATTTGTCTGTGTTTTAGATTACAAAAACACTGGGTGATAATTATGAATATTCTGAAAAAAAGTAGTAAAAAGTCTTAGTTTCATTCCATTTTTATGAACGAATTCTCTTCCAACCAATAGGAACAGCCAAAAACAATAGCTACGAAACAGGTAGCTAAGTAATGGTCCGCGCAAGAGGTAGGCACAGTTCTATGATGAAGATACAATTTGCTTTCCCACGTTAGAATTTTCTGTTATTCATACTGACAACTCATCCGCCCCTCTAGCCTGAGAAAACAGCCGACTGTTATCGCTCTCCCCGCGAAAGAGACGTTTGAGCAACGAGCCAGAAAATTCCATACTGATGACGTCAGCAGTAGCCATTTCACGATGCATAAATTAGTTGCAATCTCAGAGGCCGAAGAGGCTAGAGGCGAACTGCGAGGTTGTTTTCAAGGTACATAACTACCGATGCTGCTCGTTTGCTTGGCAGTGGATCACAGTCTGGAACAACTATGAAATTCAAGCCTATTTAGCGTGTGTCGGTGCTGTCTGTAGCTCCTTTGCTTCGTTCTTTCAGCGGCGAGAAAAGCGACTATGTCCTTCGACTTCCAAAACACACGCTTGATCGATTTTTGTTGTTTATAATTTCAAAACCTACACACATCACAGCTACCACAGAACACACTGGGCCACTTTTCAAGCCAGCCGCTCTTTTGCCAGGTCAGTAGCCGAAGAGGTAAATAGCTACAGAATGCAGTTATTTTCAAGGTATACTACCGAGGATGCCCGCCGTTTGCTTGGGTGAAAAAACAACATCGCGCGGTTCGTGATTCCAGCTCCGTGATTCACAGCGCAAAACATACGCTTTACTTACATGTATACGTTTATTTATTGCCGAGATTCACTACCTAGCGAAAGGGCTGGTTTGAAAAGTGTCCCTGTGTTCTGTGGTAGCTCAGTGTGTCTTGGTTATGAAATTATAAACGACTATTACAGTATCCTTGACTTCGGTTGATCACTTTATCCATACATGTTGTATGTTTTGACAGTCGTAGCTAGCACATTTCGCTTTTCTTGCCGTTGAAATAACGAAGCAAAGGAGCTACAGACAGCACCGACACACGCTAAATAGGCTTGAATTTCATGTTGTTCCTGACTGTGATCCACTGCCAAGCAAACGAGTAGCCTCGGTAGTTATGCACTTATCAATCGAAACCCCGACCCCCCGAGGGGTAGATGGGGATTTGATTTGAAGAAGTCCCCAATTTAAGAAAACCCCACCCCCACTTTATGCACATTATGCAGTCAAATGGAACCAAATAAAAAAATAAAAATGATACAATGTATTCTTCGTCAGGTTTTGGTTGATTTTGATGTTTAAGCCAATGAGGTGGACGATTGAAACAATACCACAATTTGCACCTTTTTACATTCTACATGTATTACGAATGCCTACCTCTTGCGCGAACCATTTTGAAATCACGTGAGAGCACTGTGCGTTTTCATTGGTCAATAGATTACGCCAAGCTAAGCTGTTAGCTCTGTTCAGCGCATACGGTGAGTTTCTCGCCTCAAGAGACTAAAAATATCAAACACGATATATATTTTCCTCATGGTCAATTGAGGCGAAAAACTCGCCGAAATTCGCCGCACACGAGAGCTTAGCAAACGACCTCTCGTGCCTGTTGGCTATAAAGCTGATAGCTCGTGTGTGTGGTGGGCTTTAAAGTCCCTGGTGACAGTGACAAGAGGAAATCAAGGTTTTGATTTTGCCCACATTAGCCGGTGGGCCTACTTAAGGTATGATATGTCTGTTCTCTTACCAGTTGTTCCCCCATTCAATGAGTGTACCTGGCTAAGAAAGAAAAGAACAAGAAATCCAGTCAACCATCTGTCTATACAAAAGTATAAAGCTTAGTTTAACATTATAAAGTTTGTTTGAATAACTAGTCTGGTGAACATGTATGATAAGTTTTACTGCAATACAGCTAACCACGTCAGGCAGAAATGACCGGGAAACAGCGGGTTTCTATATTTTTGAAAGTTTTCGTAAGAAAGGAATGAATGTCGGTAGGTGTGTAAAGGAGTGTAAAGAAACCATAACTTGATGAAGTCATCATTATGACGTTACTTATCCATTTATAATAGGTTTCTTATCTTTTTTAAAACCTCTAAGAACGAACGTTTTATATCTTTTTTAAATATCTTGTTCATGCGAATGAAGGAATCGAAAACCCGTTGTCGATTGGTTGAGGTAAACAAAAGTAAAATTTTCCCATCAAAAATTGGCGGCAAATAAACAACATAAAACCATTTATGAAAAATATCCCTTGTTTTAACTTTTAGGGTTTGAAATACTGGTGCATCATATTTTGCACAAACTCTTTAGTAATAACGTGTTCTTTTTATAATTTTTTTCTTTTGTATTTTAGCATATTTTTGTATACGTTATTATGACGTCATAAATATATTTGTCTGCCCTAAAAAATAGCCAATTCAGGATTTTTGGAATTTTATCGACGAAATGCATTTGGCTAACACTCTGAAGTCATAGTATTCTCTCTAATGATATTTATATAGTCGGACTAAAAATGACGTCATAGAAATAGTGAATAATAATGATGTTTATTTACCCACGATAAATTTACAGCGTTGCTGATGTGGTCGTGCTTATAACTACGCTATTCCACCCTAATAATAATAATAATAATAGTAACAATAAAACAAATTAACTTATACTTACTCTGTTCAGCTATTTACAGTAGTTCAGTGATTCTTTTAAGATTAATTTTAAAACTATTAAGTGATGCAGTTGACCTTAGGTCGTTACCGAGACTGTTCCAAAGCCTCGTACCACTGTATGTTATTGACAATTTCAGGTAGTTGGTTTTCGGTGTGGGTAGACTGATACAGTGAGTGTTACGTAAGGAGTACTGATGTAAGTATTCTTTTAGGAAAGGCACTACATAATACAGGAGGAGCTTGGTTGTGAAACTAACATTTATGTACAAAACAGGCAAGTCTTAGTTTATAGTAATAGTTCAGTGGCTTCCATTTGGCAGAGGCAGATACGTACTCACGTGGTGTTAGCCAATGGAGTCCAAAAATTATCCTTGCAGCCCGGTAATGATTTCGGTTTAATGATTCTAGAAGTGTTATATTACACGATCCCCAACATAGAAATCCATAAGTGATAGCAGGAAAAATAACCTTGAAGTAGAAGTCTAACTTAGCATGCTCAGGAAGAAAATACAGGGACTTTAGAACGTTTAGCTTCTGGACATACGATTTAATTAGGTCAGTTAAGTGCTTGGACCAGCCTAATTTGTCATCTATAGATAACCCGAGGCAGCGTGTGCAGGATACTCTTCTTAAGTTGGAAGATCCAAACCTAACGGCTGCAATGGGTCCCGTAAAAGAGCCTGTGTAATAGCATATATTCACATTTTTCCGGCTGAGCTGTCATTCGATATATTTATCGTAGAAAGTTCACATTTTCGCCAAGGGAACATATTTCATGAAGGCATTTTGATGACGTAATAGGAGGCATCCCTTATGACGTCACAACAATGTAAGAATAAAAAAACAATTGTCCATAAAAATGTAGTGTTTCACTATGTTACCGATATGCCAAAAATTCGTCAAATTTAGAGTAGGTGTAAAGACATGGTGTTTTTTGTCACACTCAACCCGCCGTTTTTACGGTTATTTGTGCCCGGCATGTGAAGCATTCAAGTACATCAGTACCTTCTCAGTATACTAAAAAATACTAATTTCTGTTTGGCCTGGAGCTAGTGCATTTCTAAGTTCTGTTATGATAGGGTGCAAAACTAGGTCGTAGAGTGCAATTTGGAAATTGTCATGGAAATGCGCAAAGAAGGATGCGATTTTCAATTTGTTTGGTTGGTCGTGAAGAGGAAAATGGACTTTTACAAAAATAATGTACCTTTCTCAACAAGAGCTTTGTATGTTTGTGATATATAAACCTTACCGAATATTGTGCTTGCGCTACACAGAAGCGAGGCAATCGGGGAAAGAGAGCTATAAAAATTGCGCCAAATGTACAAAAAAAATGTACAAAAAAGCTGATATAAGTAAAACACTAATTTGCTATTTTTGAGTTTAATTTATGATTATCATTCGTTTTACTTGCATCAACTACTAAAGTAGCCAATTTTTAAAGCTCATTTTACCCTCATTTCTGTGTAGCATGGGACAATATTCTGTAAGGTCTATTTGCTATGAATTCAAACACAAATATTGTGTATGACTGGCAGCAATTCATAAAAGTTTGTCACCAAGGCGAATAAAGTTTATAACTTCATCTTGCTCTGTATTTTGTTTAGTATACTACGTTATGAAAGTTTGTAAAATTCATTAATAATTCATAAGGGTACTAGCCAATCCCATGTGCTGAATGACACCACATGATCGCCTCTGTATACCCCCGTACAAACCTGATTAATAAAACATCAGGTTATGTATCGATATACAGACCCCATGGTCCACGATACAGACACCATGGTCCGTCATACAGACACCATGGTCCGTCATACAGACCCCACGGTCCGTTATAGCTCTAGTAGTATTCTGTATCAGGTACAGAATACTAGCTAAGCTAGTAAGGGAAGTCTCACGACCGATCACTGACTTCCCCTATCCCGGGAGGGGTGCATATCAATGGCTTTTAGTTATCTATTCGTCCGATCTGTATGGGCATTTACAATGGCGAGCCGCTTCTCCTGCTCATATTTTATCTACTACTTAAAAATTGCAATCACCTAAAGTCTGGGGCAATTACGAAAACTTTCAAAACATCACCTGTGCCCATTATCATCCAGATACAACTTTGCACCTACCTTTTAACCTGCAATCATGCCCTCTTTTCACATGAATTACAAGGGAGAGAAGGGAAAGGAGGACCTGATTACAAATACTTGCCGAAGCACGTGTAAACATACCAAATTCTGGTCTTTTTTCTGATTGGTCGAAAAACAATTGCAGTATTCTGATTGGTTACATTTAAAAGTGCGACTTCTGGCTTGCTCAATTGAATTACAGTTTGATTGGCTTGGATGGCTCGTACAAAATGCGTGATATGATTCGTGACATGATTCGTGACAGGGGGCGGAAAACGACTCCACAAGCATTTGTATCAGGCTCTCCTTTTCCTCTCTCCCCCTTTTTTTTTTTATTTATTTATTTATTTAGTGGAAAAGAGAGAGAGGCTGATCGCAGCCTGACCTTTAGGTGATAGGTCCTCAGTTCATAGATGTGTGGAGTGGTGCGAGGAACTGGTTCTCCCCAGAAGCTGAACTCGTGTAAAAGCTGGTTCTCCCTACTGTACATCATGTGACGTCTCTCTCGCGCAAATTTCAGATAATCCTACAAATAAAAGTTTTTAACGAACAAACAAATTCAAATCATGATGATTCCAATTCATTTACAAAAGATACCTCATGAAATCAATCTGGTCTACTCGTGTAAATTCACTCAACCATGATACTATTTTCTTCTACACAGTCAATGATGTAACTAGCTTTATTATTTTAGGTGACCATTGTACATGCCTTGTGCAATGGAGGCTAATGATATACTGTAAAGTGGGCTGTTAACTGTCAAGGTATCAACCAAAGTTGCAAAATTTAACTCAGGGGGTCAGGCTTGGGTTGGGTAACAAACTCATTAAATACAGACAGGCCTCTTGAATATAGTCTTTTTTAGATAGTCTTTTTTAGATAGTATTTTTAGATAGTATTCTTTTTTAGATAGTCTTAAATAGTAATTATTTATCTACTTTGTCCATATTTGTACTGTGACTTTAGCTATATAATGAATTTACTTAACATTCACAATAATTTTCACCAGACATAATTAAATTAAATTAAAAGACCTTGTAATGCAGTGCCATAATTATTTACTGTCTCAGGATTCAAAGTCTTCTTTGGTTATGTTCTTCAGTTTCTGTCGAAATTATTTTTCCATAATATTTTCTCTCAAGGTTTGGCGTCTACATTGTACTTTCTCTGTTAATTCCCGCTTCTCAAGAAATTGTTTGCCGATCATGGTCTCTCCAATTTGGAGGAATGGTCTTGCTGTATTTCTTCCCCACCCATACAACCATTAGTGACACTTTAATCTTCCTGACCATTCTATTAATCACATCACTATATGCAACAGTTCTCTTCATCAAGGTACTACAGAAACACGGAAATGCAAAGAACAGACTAAACTTTATTTTCAAATTAGGCACTTTGGCACCTAACGGCATTAACGAACGCTTTACGGTATTTAATTTCATAACTTGCATATTCATTCATACTTAGATCAGCATATTTCATTACTTTATTAATTGACACTCTTTATTGTATTGCAGCTTATTAGCATTTCTATTGTTGGCACCATTTCCTTTGATCCTAATTGATCCAAATCCATGTTTCTTCTGACAGCAGTAATCATGCACTCAACACTATATAAACAGTTTCTCCACCCACAATAGGCCCCTTGCAGCTAACACATCACGTGGTTGTACTGGAGAGCAAAAAATATCTGACTTCATTTATTTAAAGGCCTTGTACGAAATCGGTATTGTTATTAGCAAAACCTGTCGTAAATGCTATTTTCCACCTCCAATCGATTGTCGATCTTTCTAAAACTGCGTTTTTGAAGATAGCTTGCTCTCCAGTATTCATGGCAACGCCTTTCCCATGGGGATCACGAGCTCAATTCATTCGTTAATGAAGTATTATATCAGCACGTGACTGTTAGTTGCAAAGGGCCTATTCCCTCTTTTGCTCTGACGAAGGGTTAGCGCTCGAAACGTCAGCTGCTACTCGCTCCCCACGGCGGTTAGCATACCTTAATCGACTTTTAGTTAATCATACCAGTGTTTATCTTCCCCACCGACGCAGATGAACACTAGCTTTTACAGGAACTAGTCATCCATCATACATTTGTAACCTGCTCTATTGCATGCACTGTAGGCTTACCGGATTCTCTCTAATGTACTGCTTAGCATCCACAACAGCTGAATAGCCACCATTAAACAACCACAAGTGAACTAGCAAAATAAAAACAATAGAAATATCTTATCACTACAGATTTGTCTTGACACAAACAGAGCTTTCATTCATTCTGAAGGAAGGCATAAAATGTTTGCTGCACACGTACTAGAAGTGAACTAGCGTGTAATGAAGGAGGCAGGTTACGAGTAGCTGTTAGTCAGAGCTCTAGGTGATAAAATATGGTAATATTAATAATAAATAATTTCTATAGTGCCATTTCCAATATTAAATGTCCCATGGTGCTTTGATCACTAAATCAAAATAAATAGGAAACTTTACTCTAATCTGCTAATGGTTTTAAAAGACTAAAATGTTAACCCTCCCCTAAAACAATAACTATATTTTTAGTCACCAAATGACCAATTGTGGTCACCACAATTCGAGTTTTAAGCGACACGCAACAAAGAACATTTGCTGGCATGTTTTATTGGCTAAATTTACTTAGAACATTGTATGACTTCAGGACATTGTGAAGACTTTACTTAAGTCACCAGCTGGTAACTAACTATGAAATTTTGTTAACCAACACCCAAACTTTAGTCTCATTGGCGCCAAATAAGCCGCAATTTCGGACCCTGTATATTATTATTACATCAACAGGGAATTACAATTATAATTAATATTCACATTAGCACTAATAGAAGATACATTGTGTATACTTTACAATAAAAGGTTAAAAAGCTTGACTGTTTAAAAATAAAGGTTTCGATTCTACTCTTAAAAATATTCACTGACTTAGAATGCCTAATGTCTTGTGGTAGTGAGTGCCATTAAGTAGGAATAGAAACTGAGAATGCCCTTGCACCATACAATTTTGTATGCCTTCAGTTGATAACTAAACCCAACTTACTGGCTTGATCCAGCTTTCCAAACATGGTGGTCCAGCTACCAACCAGTTGACCTGGAAATTGAGGATCCTTGCTGATTCTAGGAAGAGTTTCACTCCTGCAGAATTAGTGGAATCCACAAGATTGACACATATTTATCACAATGCAATATCACATGATTAGAAACATAAAATAATAAACACTTAATGACTGGCCCCAAGGGAAATAGTGAGTTTTGTTTCCCAAGAATCTTGATGTTTCCTGAGACACCAGTTGAGAGAAACATTGAGGGAAACAAAACTCACTGGTTTCCTGAGGGATCAGTCATTAAGTGTTTTGTTATATAAATACAGACAGAAGTTTTACTACCTGATACAAGCGAGGTTGTCGTCTTCTCTTCGGGAAGCTGCTATTCCACAGAAAATGCTGCCAGCGTCGCTACAGCATTTTTAGTAGCATTTTGTATCTTTCTTGCATCTTTTTAGCTACCAATTTCTCTCTTTCGTACTTGATAAATATGTGAATTGTTTTCTTTGGAACTGGTTCCATTCTGAATGCTTTCTTTCGATGAAAAAGGCAAGCTTTTGATGAAGATCTAAACGTTTTGGTAAACAAATATATATTTTCCACCTCTAGCTAGCCTTCAATTGAAGGGATGTGTGCAACAAGGGCGTAAGTGATCCTGATCACATTCTAAATTCTCCTTCAAATTCTTTGTTTTCTAAGGAGAATTTAGAACATGATCAGGGGTCACTTATGCCCTTGTTGCACACAGCCCTTCAATTGATGAATTGTTAGCCTCTGACGTCACAGTTTTCAAAATAACAGTTTGTTTTGTTACTTGTCAGGTGACCATAATCAACCAATGAGGGCACACATTGTATCTGGAAAACTTATGGCTATATAACAACAATGATTATTATATAGCTAAGTAATGTTGTGAGCAATGATTGGTCAATTTGTGATCCATAACTTCCTGTATGGACCCTCTGCCTACTTACGGTATCAAAGGAAATGAAGAAGCTATATCATAATAAACATCTTATTAACCTTCTTTGCTCCATCCGTACCATAAGTTATGGATCCTCTTCCTCCTCCCTTTTTATGGCCTGTGCGATATGCAGTAGGGCCATAAAAAAGGGGAAGAAGCTTGATCCATAACTTACGGTATGGCCTTGAACTCGGTTAATAAGAGGTATTTTTTAAAAAACTTAACAATAGCAAACAATTTTTCAGGATTTTAATTTTTCTGCTCATTATCTATTTGAAAACTGCTAATAAAAAATCATGAAATGTACTTACACCAAAGCAATGTAATCTTCAATGCACTCAGGTTTAACATGCTGCACTGCAATATAAACAATTATATAAATGATGTGGTTAACACATGCATTAGAGACTGATATACATGTACAATGTATGACTAACCATAAAAACAATAAACCTGATTGTGTTTGAGTGTGAGAAACAACACTGACACAGTTAAGGTGTCTTCATTGAGAATCTGAAGCGACTTTGCAAATTTAAACAAATTGTCATAACTTTTATGACTTTTGCTTCAGTGGCTGTCCTCAAATTTTCACAAACAATATGCAATTTATTGATACAACTGATGATGTAGAAATTTTGACCCGATCACACATACTAATGACGTAATTGTGATTTCAGTCAAAACCACTTTTTTGACATTTTGAGCCATTACTCAAAATCTTGTCGAACTATTTTTTTCAAACTGGAAATTGTTCAAACTTATAACACCCGTGCGCAGTGCAAATTTTATCAAAATCCCTTTGGAAGTTGATTGTGCTAGCAAAAACAGAAAAAAATAACTGTGAATAATTATTTCTTTTGAGTTTTCTAGAAAAGCACTCTGACAGATAATTTTGTCAAAGTTTTTGAGCATTAAATTCAATCTTTCATAAGAATAATACACCAAATGATTCCTATAGCTGAAAATGTATACAATTGATGACTTTTCAAAGAGAAGTACATGTACACCAGGGCCATTTTTTGGATAGTGTTTTGTTTACATCTAGAGCAGCCACGGCTGACTATAACAGAATATGCATGCACATTTATTCAAAATTTGACAAATTATCATAATAACCAAGGGGCGCAATGGATAACTAATTTCTGTAAGAATGTGTGTAGGTAGTTATAGAAACTTGTTGTGCATTTTACCTCCTGGTCATTATGATAATTTGTCAACGAATCGGAGAGATGAGCTATTCGCAGCTTTGTGTATTGTTGTAGTTGCAACCTCCACGGGGCACCAGGAGATGAAATGTTCTCTCAACAAGTAAAAACATCAGCAATGACGCGTTTACACCTGACAGTCCAGTAATGTTAGAACACCATTTTAGCCTAATGCTTCAGACACCAGCAGTGACATATAGTACATGTACAATCCACTGGCTACAGTCCTGCTCAAACATTTCGCAACCACAGCCAAGTGTCAGATGGCATTGACAGTTCCCAATGGTGTTGGTGGCACCTGGTATTTACTGTCACTGGCACCACCAGATATGGCATTGAACCATTGATGGATAGCTGGCAAATGGCTTTCAACCATCAACGGGTAGCTGGCAAACAGCTTTGAACCATTGATGGATAGCTGGCAAATGGCTTTCAACCATCAATGAATAGCTCAGTGGCAAACAGTTTTGAACCATTGATGGATAGATCAACAGATAGCTGGCAAACAGCTTTGATGGCTAGCCCAACCATTTACTGTCGGTGGCATCAAACTGCCAATGTTTAGCCATCAAATTTTGGTGGCTCTGGTGCAGTATTTTTGAGCAGGACTGTAGTTAGCATTTCAGCTACTGGCTGAAATTCCTAGTGTGGAATGACTGCATCATTATGTTACCAGGATTAGGGTTAATGGTCAACTGGTAGAATCATTTTAGTATAGCAGTTAGTTGTTGTAAATTAGCAATGTTTCATGCTAATAAAACATTACAATAATAATTATTGTTATGCGGAGTAACTACAGAATACCCTGCAACTCTACAGAATATCCGTGCAGCTAGTGGCTATTTGCTATGCAGACGTATTTTTCACTCTCATAAATTCGAAGACAAAAGTAACGTCTGCTTACCCAAGCACTTAATTAGTTTCCAATATGCAAGCACGACGTCAGCACGTTTGTTTTATTTTTCTGCCCAATCAAAGCCAGTTGTTAGAAGCTTAGTGAATTGGCGTGCCAGTGAACACTCTCCTATGATTGGTCGATGGCAAATGTATTGTCTGAATTCCTTTTAAATGTAACATTATGTCACTTTCCAGGATATGGAAGGTAAAATCTGATTGGTCCATAACACAATGAGGTGTGCATATTGGAAGCTAAATAAGCGCTCGGGTAAGCAGACATTACTTTTTTCTTCGAATTTATAAGAGTGAAAAAATATGTCTGCATAGCAGGCTAGTGGCTATGCGGCTACTTGTTGAAAATATTGTTGCATTGTCAGAGCATGGAACTGGAAAGGGGCTGAGTTATGTGAATGTGTGGCTATGCATAGGTATGTACATGTACCACTTCCAAACTACCTTCCGATAATCAATATGCATCAGTATTAATAACACAAATTGGCTACACATCTATGCAGTGAAAATACTGATGCATAGTCATATATAGGTATTGGAAGGTAGTTTGGAAGTGGCTGTGCAGCTATGCAGTGAAAATACTGATGCATATTAATTATCAGAAGGTAGTTTGGAAGTGGCTAGTCACATCTATGCATAGCCACATATTCACATAACTCAGTACGTTGCAGGGTATTCTGTAGTTGTACCCAGAAATGTCTCAGTTCTGTGTTGGTGACCTTTTGTGTCATTTGTAGATTTTGCTCTTCCAGTGATGAGGTGGGAAAACTGCCTCGCTGTGATGCCTTTGACTGAGGTCAATGCCCTCAATTTTATTTTACTGTCATCAATATATTTTTATTTAAGATAAACACATATTGTAGCTGTCAGAAGAAACCCTCCTCTAATACTAGATGTCTCTAAAACCTTTAGGAATTCTTTATTTAAGGAAATAACAAGTGCAAGAATGTAACATTGTCCAATATCTTACCATCTAATTCGTAGAGGGTTTCTCTCTGAGTTAAAACCTTGGAATGGGCATCAGTTGCTCGCTCCACATTTGGCGTTCCCATGATACGATTCAAAAATGAAGTTTTAGACTTTTCCGGGGCTCTTTCAACCGCCGAAGTTGCTATAGATCTAATGGCTATGGACGGAGTTTGTAAATGGAAGACAGAACGAAGGCTGGATAAACCCCGACTCCATGTTATGACCGCCATTTTGAATCTTATGTGTCTCCCCAGAATGCATTGGGACAGACTTATACCACAGGATAACCATCCCGATTCACTCACAACAAAAACAACGACAACAACAATTTTATTTTTCACTCTAGGTAGCTATATACCTTATTGGTACTAATTTTCGCGTCGCTTTAATTTCGCGATTTTCGCGATTTAAAAAAAATCGCGAACTTAAAGCGACGCGAAAAAAAATTCCCGCGAAGTTTAATGTCGCGAAATTTAATACCCTCCTATATTTCTTGTTTTCTCAATTTAATGAAGAAACACATGTCTACGTATTGTGTATAATGTGTAAAAGCTCTATGGCATACCTACAGATGATAAACAACAGTTTAACAATCAAATTTCACTATCTGTGTTGCTTTGAACCTCTTCATCTGTATCGCTATCGTCATCTTCAAGTTCTTTCAGCACCTCTTTTGTACAGTCATTGAAATGGCCATCTATCCCGGGTTCTTTGTAATTTGAAACGACAATCTGTTTATACTTTTCAAGTATTGCCTTGTTCCTTTCGGTAAGATCCATCTCAGCTGTAACTTGTACAGGAATTTCCAATCCTCCTTGCACTAGGGGAGATCTTGTGTGGTTCTTGAAATAAAATGTTGTTGTTTTTCATTTTCGCGAAAATTAATTCCCTAAGAAAATAATTTTGCACCCAAATCGCGAAAATAAAGACCCGCGAAATATGCCGACCTTTTTTTCGCGAAATTAAGTGCCCGCGAAAATTAGTACCAATAAGGTACATAGGTTTGCCCTAAAAGAACCAGTGGGTTATCGAGTCAGGGCAACCAAAAAAACACTCACAAGACATATCAAGCTTGAATGTTTACGTTACAAGCGCGACGTTTGTCCCTCTCAAACCCGACACTTTGACCAATGAAATTCGTTCGTTTGGCGTGTGAAATCCGCTCGGTCCCGGGATGTCTCTTTCGCGGGGAGCGATAAGAATCGGCTGTCTTCTTCAGGATAGTGAAACAGAACAACTACTGCCAAACAAATGGATTTCATTGGTCAAAGTGTCAGGTTTGATTGAGGCAAACGTCGTGTTTGTAACATAATCAAACCCGACAAATTCTTCAAGCTTGAACGCAAATGGTAGAATTTTTTTCTCAGGGCACGTTCGTTTGGGAGCTATGCTTATTCTCAATACTTGGAATGCATTTTGTGTGTGCTCCTAAATGGGCTGTTATAATTACCACAATATCTTACCACAACTGAATATATTCTTTTGTCTCGATGCATCAGTTTCCACGGTGAATTCTGGAGGGAAATGAAACACGTGGCAAAAGTCAAGATTGAGAACGAGCGTGTGGTCACCGACCCTTTGTATGTCGCTGAGACGTTTGATGAATATTTCTCTGAAGTTGCTGGCAATGAAGGAGATAGTCTCGAAATGGAGGATTTCAAAGACCACGCTATCATCGCAATCAGTCCAACATCATATGAATATGACTCCAAACTGGACGACTCAAATATTGAAGTCACCGACACCTTAAAGATTCTAGGAGTTACACTAGACCGCAAGCTCGCCTTCAAGTCACACATCTCGGAACAGCTGAGGAAAGCTTATGCTAAGGCGGCAGCATTGAGACGATTACGTCGATTTATCCCAGAAGAAGTTATGATACGCCTCTACAAGTCATATATATACTGCCCCACCTGTCCTATCCTACTGGGAATTGGTAAAGGTCAAACCAAACGATTGGAGGACGCCAATCATTACATTCTGAGGACTATTTTAGGCCTATCTAAGTCATTATCGTATTACTTTATTCTAAAGTACGTAAATACGAAAACATTGGCCCAGCATAGATGTTTTCAGTCGTTATCCCTACTTTATAAATGTATGCATGATCAAGGTCCTTCATACATCAATGATTTGTTTAAACTTAAAATTGTGAAGTACAACCTACGAGGTAATGGCACTAGGCTGATACAACCACGCTTTAAATATGAATGGAAGCATAGATCCTTCTCATACATTGTTAGTAGACTTTGGAACAATTTACCACCTAAGATCCGCGAATGCAATGATATTAAGACCTTCATTTTCGTAATTAATTTAACAAATAAAGAAGCCTTAGCCATGTTTTATACTATCGTAAAACACGATAGGCATTTGAGAACATGAGGGAAAAGTTAAAGCACAAGCCGAGGGCGCGTGCTTTAAACATTTCTCGAGTGTTCTCAAATGACCAGAGTGTTTTATGATAGTATAAAACATGGATTTAAGGCTTCTTTATCTGTTTTATAATATAGAAAAAGGTAAACGCGCAACACGGTTTTAGGGCAAAACGATCTACTGTAACTCAACTAATTCTGACTATCCATGACATGGCCAAGACCATCCAAGATAACAAGACTGTCCACGCAGCAGTGCTGGATTTTAGCAAAGCTTTTGATAAAGTTCCCCACAAGCGCCTTCTTAAGAAGCTTCAGTATTTCGGTGTTCATGGAACTCTGCTTACTTGGTTCGAGTCATTTCTAACCAACCGCTCCCAATCAGTTGTTTGTGATGGAAAATGTTCCCAGCCCTGCCCTGTAACATCCGGGGTCCCCCAAGGGACGGTACTGGGACCATTGTTATTCTTATTATATGTTAACGACCTGCCTGATAACTTGAAGTCGTCTATCAGACTTTTTGCTGACGATGCACTGTTATACGGTGTCATCACAAGTGAGGATGACTGTGACCAACTTCAAGATGACTTACGCCAACTAGAACTATGGCAAAGTAAATGGCAGATGGTTTTTAACCCTTCCAAATGCAAGACCATTTGCATCTCCACCAAGAAGTTACCACCACAAAAGAAATATGTCTTCTGCGGGGTCGAACTAGAGCAGGTTGAATCTATTTCTTACCTGGGAGTCATTCTGAACTACGATTTGAAATGGTCCCAGCATGTTACATCTATCTCCGGTAAAGCGAGCAAGGTCCTTGGAATGATAAGGAGGAATCTCTGGAATTGTCCAAAGCATGTAAAGGAAACTGCATACACGGCTATAGTCCGTCCCAAACTGGAGTATGCGTGTGCTGCTTGGGACCCTCACTTTAAAAAAGACATTGCTGCCCTTGAGAGGGTCCAGAGGAAGGCTAGGCGGCGCGTTTCTGTACCCAAAATTACCATCCTACAGCTAGTGTCACTGATATGCTCAACGATTTAGGTTGGCCAAGCCTGGAGTTAAGGAGAACAATGACTCGGTTAACCCTCCTGTACAAGTTGAGTCGTGGGCTAATTGACATTGATGTAAACACTTATCTCCGCCCACATACTGAACTCAGAACTCGGAGAAGCCATAATTGCAGACATAGACAAGATAAAGCGACTAAGGATACTTATTTTTATTCTTTTTTCCCAAGGACTATTAGACTTTGGAATAACTTACCTGTTGATATTGTTGAGATTAACTCATTAATTACTTTTAAGTCCGAGCTTCTTAATTACTTAATTAATTAATCATTACTAGATATATTATAGAGTACAAGCGGTGAAGGCGTGGGACGGCTACTGGCTGAATAGAGCCGAATCCTTGCTTAATACGTGCTATTTGGTACTGTTTAGTTGGTGCTGTTTCGTGCTTTTATTGCGTTCACTCGCCTTGTTTTCTCAGTTGTTTTTATCATTTATTTATTATTTTATCACTTATTTTATTATTTTTATATATTGTACAGTTGGTGTGATAACCATACGGTTTATTACCGACTAAATAACATGTAGATGTAGATAGATTTACGCGCGCGATGAAAGGAAACCGCCAGTTGAAAACAATAAAACACGGCAAACCATGTTATATGCTCTGATAAAACATGGCTAAACAGCCAATCAGAGCGCGCGTACTATCGTATCTAGATTATAAACTCTGATAAAACATGGCTTTTTAGCCAATCAGAGCGCGTACTATCGTATCTATATTATATTATAATATAGATACGATAGTACGCGCGCTCTGATTGGGTAAGAAGCCATGTTTTATCAGAGTATATAACATGGTTAGCCGTGTTATATAGTTTTCAACTGGCGGTTTCCTTTCATCGCGCGCGTAAATCTATATTATAAAACAGATAAAGATGCCTTAAATCCATGTTTTATACTATCATAAAACACTCTGGTCATTTGAGAACACTCTAGAAATGTTGAAAGCACGCGCCTTCGGCTTGTGCTTTAACATTTCTCTCATGTTCTCAAATGCCCATCGTGTTTTATGATAGTATAAAACATGGCTAAGGCTTCTTTATTTGTTAAATACATAATGGATCGCGATTGAATCTGCGCGTACGCATTACAGTTTCCTGGCTTTAAAATGAATCCACATGGGGATTTTATGCTCCGTTATAGGCTTGCCTACATATATATATAATATATATTTATCGTATGCCACACCCAATATCAATTGTTACAACTGATGCGATAAATCTCATATCCCACTGAATTACGTATGCAAGTGGCGATAACTAGTTATCGCCATTTACATACATAATTGACTGATTAGTTTGCTGAAGCTAGAAATGTTTTGATTAGAGAACTTATCATAACATAACAAGTCTTTATTCATACTCTGTCTTGAAGTTACATCAGGAAGTGTCGTGATAAATATAATTATCATAGTTCGAGTATTGGGATACCAAAAGAAGAAGAAAGAAAACTAATCGAGTCTGGTATCCCGAAATAGATGTATATAGACAATATAATATGGGTCAAACTAATAACGAAAAAAAGAAACGTGAAAAATATATAACATACAACAAAATTGTGTATTATCACACACGATATCAATAACACTAAATAACTGATGATATTATTTCTTTCTGGGTTAAACGGCATAAGATAAATTGGTTAATGAATGTCCATTCGTGTGATATAAAATTTATCATCGCTCGTTAAGCATTAAGCTCGTTAAGCACTGCTGAAATTGAAACCTTGGCCCAAGGAGGATTGGAAGGCCTTTCCAAACTGTCAATTGACCAGATCATTCTGCGTCAGCCTGATTTTGCGTTGAATGTTTTGGAGATCGGACCTCGGCAGCACAAACAATTTGCGCGCGCTGCTGACGCCATCTGAGCACGTCATTTCGAACAACGTCAGCTCGAGCGTACAAAGTTTCGATGTTTTTTTTTCATTTTTCCATTTTCTTTTCTTTTCTTCTGAACCTTTTGCGCTGATTTTCCTTTATTCTACCAGTTGTTGTTTTTATGTTTGTTTTCTTTATATAATTGATCGTTATTTTCGGCCCGTTACTTCAGTTCTGATAATTGGGAGATCCGCTTTTAGGCTTGACTAAATATATATATATTATCTTTTATTATGGCCGAAGTAGATAAATAAATCCCAGCCGCCGAACTTTCGACGCCATCTTGGATTAGGCGCGTAAAGACCCCTGGGAACGAGTTGCCCAGCCGCCTGTTTTAGCAGTGCGCGCGCAGGTGCAGCACATTTTCAGGCGCCTGGTAGGCCTGTACGCCGATCATGAACGGATGCGGAATCGAAGTCGTGGGTTCAAATTCCGGACTTGTCTTCCAACACTTTCTCTTCATGATAGGGGACTATTGTGCCGGTATTTCCGAAGAGAAGAAGATTGATACCTGGTACAATTATTGGGTAAGAAGATGGGGGGGGGGAAGGGGGCAGGGAGGGGAGGGGGAAGGGGTAAGAAGTACGGTAGGGAGTCTGAAAGGGGACCGTGACCTCGGGGCTCTCTTCGTGTAGGCACACATGAATTGCTGCCAAACTGTATTGTGTATTTCGTTCTATTGTTTCGTATTGTGTTGAGCAACTCATGTGGGCCTACACGAAGGGAATGCCCCAGTTATACACCGTGACGCCAGAGGTTGGTCTCCTATTGCGCTCAGTAATCAGGGTAAAGTAACCCTAAGTTAAAACGTCACTGGGATCTAGGGCTTGCATTTCATCAGCAATTAACACTGTTATAACGAGCAATCTGATTGGCTTAAACAGGAAGTTCCAAAAGAGATAGCCCCTCTTCTTTACACACCTTTGAAGCTCGAAAGTTAAAATTCAATCGCAGAGCAGCGAAGACAGCAAGTCAGCCTCTCCTAATTAAACAAGCCATACAAAAGTGACCAGAGGAAAGACGTTGTTGGTATGCTATGACTGTTTAATAACTCTATAGCCCTTACTCTGAAAATGAACATTTATCAGGAACCCATGGTATGGGCTCCTGCATTTATTTATTCGTTTTGAATTTCGCGCGGTAAGAAATTAGTAGGGAGCACTCATACGGAGCATTACGTCCAGACGTTTACTCCAAAGGCTGGTGAGCAACTGAAGCTGACAATCCGTACCCCTGAGCTTATTTTTTTATAGTGGAACCGGAACTTCGTGTTATCAAGTCAATCGGTTTGATTGTTGGTACAGTTTCAGTGCCCTCCCTCAATACTTGATTAAAATAATACATTATAAAGATCAATTTACCTTGAGGTACTACAAACAATAAGAATTTAATCATAAGGACTTTGGTCAATTCGAGAAGTAACAATGGATTAATGAATAAGTTTAGATTACCTAACCAGCTAATTATATACACATGACCAAAATCTAGTAATTGTAGTAACAAGGAACACTATCAAAAATGGATTACACTCGACCAAGCTATATGATAGCGCTACTGAGCATTAATAGAATCGACAATGGATCATAGTTAATAGAGTGGAATGGTTAGGAAACTCAGGGACCTTCTTTGTTATATGTCTTTGTTAGATTATTTCAACCACTACCGTGCACAAAACACAATAGAAATTCCAACATGTTAATCAATCAGCCAATAGAAACGTGTGAGTTCAGTCGTTCAGGGAACGCTAATGAACTATGATCGTGTACAATCTTTTGCCTTACCCCTTCCAACCTAAATCGCAGCGCCTTTGTTAGCCCTTTTGAAGTTTGCCGGGTTTCCTAACCATTCCACTCTATTAACTATGAATGGATCGATGAAAAATGATGAAGTATAATTAAATCTACCGTATTTCCTTGAACAACGGCTGACTCCGGTCTGGTTGTTTTTTAGTTGCCCTCAATAACGTAATTAAGTCTGACAGATGGTCTTTTGGTCTAAATCACTATAAAAATAAAAATAAACTAAACTGAGCAAAAACAGTTGACCGTATCATGTGGCAATAAAGTCACGGTTGCCACCCATTAGGAAAACAAATTGTTCCTGACATTTCTCTGACCAGAAAACAATTTTCACTGACCATAATAAGACTGTTAGCGAAGTAAAGGACATTCCCTCGTCCAAAACAAAAGTCATATCAAAACCTGTAGCCTCCCCTCGCAGACGCTTTGAGGCACGAGGGGCCGAAGTGACATGCAACCTGAAAATAAAATTCCCTGACTTTGACAATAATTTTAGAATTTCCCTGACCAGATGCAAAATTCCCTGACTTTTCCCTGACCTTGAAAAAATATCATTTTCCCTGACTTTTCCCTGACCGTCGCAACCCTGAAAGTCAATGCCGATTTTATTGTCCTCTTCGGAGTCGTCAATGACTGACTCTGCCCTTGACCATGTCATCATCATCCTCAAACTATAAGGAGTGCCTCCTCGTCATTAATAGGGGCAAGTGGATGGGGTATTATTCGAACGGGGAGACTATTTCAAATGTTTCTCTAAAGAGGGGCGATTTGTCAGTTCAAATATTTTCTCTAAAGGGGCGATTGTTTCAAATATTTTCTCTTGAGGGACGATTGGTTCAAATATTTTCTCTAGAGGAGGGCGATTATTTCAAATATTTTCTCTAAATGGGGCGGCAATTATTCGAGCGACGTGATTATTCGAGGAAATACGCTACAAGACTTAAATAATTGTAAGTCAACAAAACCTGTTGCTAAATAATTAGTATCATCAATGTAAGAATAGTTGCATCCTTCCGTTCTCTCCCCCAGAACACCTACCATATCGGCTATGTGTTCAATGTTCTACTGCTAGTGCTAGCTGTGTTACAGCAAGAGAATTATGTAGCCAATGTGGACACATGCAGCTCTGAATCGTGGCTCCCATTTATGGTAACAGATGTTCTTATAGCCCTATTAAAGACTCTATCCAGTTGAAATTATAGATGGAATTAAAGTCTATCCTATCTGACATGACTGACATTGCAAACACAGACCTCCAAAGCGTAATATTCTTTTGGAACTAAGAGCATTGATGATACAACTGTTTTATTATTATTATCGAGATACGAAATGAAAACACCAGTGTGGTTTGGATTACGTATACTATCCTTTGACCGGCACCGACTCTAGTCCATATCTATTTATACTTTGAACTGAGTATACGTAGACACTGAAATTCAGCTTGATTATCTCTTCGATTCATATTGTATCTACATATTGTATCTACATCAAGCAGTTCAAAGTTCAGCCATTGATGAAAGAGCCACACCACATATTTGTCAATGTATAGTCTCGTAAAAACGTTCAAGAACCGCCTCCCGGTTAGCTCAGTGGTTAAGCTCCGGTCTGTTGCGCGGGAGGTTGCGGGTTCGAACCCCGGCCGGACCAAAACTCAGGATCTTAAAATAACTGAGTAGAATTGAAGGTGCTGCCTTTGTGAAACAACTGCAAATGGTTAGACCTTCACGTCATCTCTGATAAGGACGTAAAATCGTAGGTCTCCCGTCGGCCTGAAGTTTATCAGTCTCACTAGACTGTCACGAGTTACCGACGTTAAATAAAGTAACTTTACTTTTACTTTTATTCGGTCGATCTAGAGCTCCATATACAGTCATTAATGTGCTACTTTTGCTGCATCCGGACACTGCCCTATATGGCTCAATTAGCTTGAGCTGAAACAAGACCGGCCAGACCTTAGATAAATGAAAACATAGCCTGATATTCAATATTTTCATGAACGATCTTGTCTACATTATTAGCCAGAGCAACTTGTCGCTGACGATACGCAGATCTTTTACGCAGACAAAGATCCCATTAAAGTCCAAGAGACCATTAACTCTGACTTAACCAAGGTCGACAAATGGTATGTAGAAAATGGAATGAAAAGGAACCATTCTAAGTATCAAGCTATTGTTATGGGAAAAACACAGATTAAACCTGAATTTTTCTGCGAGAACATAGTGATTCCCAATAGTGAGGAGATCGAACTACTTGGGGTTATCGTTGATGATAAATTAAAATTTGATAAACATGCTGCCAAAGTCTGCAGGAAAGTATCCCAACAGATTGCTGTGTTAAAGCGCATGAGGAACATGCTTCCTTTCGATGTAAGAAAGAGTATTTATACATCTTTCATTGCTCCACACTTCAACTATTGCGCTGAGACCTGGCACTTCTGTAACAAGACCTCAGCCGACAAGCTGGAGAAAGTAAATGAACGCGCCGTCTGCTTTGTCTTTAAGGAAAATAGCACCCCGTACGAGGAGCTACTTAATAAATTGGGGAGTACTTCATTAAGTCAGCAGAGAGCCACAAAAATTGTTAGTACTGTTTATAAGTTACTAAATAACAGTAATTCTCCAGAGTGCCTAAAGGAATTACTCGAACTTAGACAAAGTGTATACACACTGAGAGGAAAAGATATATTGAATCTGCCGAAGGTCAATACCACTACGTACGGGCTTAAGTCTTGGCGTTACCAAGCAGCAAAGTTATGGAATGCTCTCCCAAACACAGCGCGACAGGCACCCGGCCTGCTACAAAGCTTTTCGAAAATGCGTCAGCGACATTGATTTTAATAGTTTTAGCTAAATTTCTACTTGTCACAATTAAGCACTACCTACGTGCATTTGCCAGTAACACTCGCATGTTCAGTATTTTTATTCTAGAGAATTTTATCAAGTAAATTACTTATATAGATTACATATTAGGATTTTATATATATAAATAGATATTATTAGCTGGATTATTATGATAATTATTTTGTTTTGTTTTTCTGTTGTGGCAATACCTGTAAATTTGCTCCTTACAGCTAAGTTAAATAAAATTGTATTGTATTGTATTGTATTGTATTGTATAGCCTTAGTGGAAAACGCCGTGGAGACAGCCAAAGTTTTCTTAAGCGGTCTCTCTGCTCGACCATTTGCATAACACAAGTCGAGAAAACGTGCGCGCATAGAACTTGCTCATAGTTCCGTAGCACACTGGATGGAGAGCCGAGGGGAAACATGTGAGAAGGAAAATGTACGTTCGTGTGACATCAAAATATTGCCAGTTATTAAAGTGAAGCACTCCAAAGTATTCGAGGAGGAAAAATATTTGATATGGGAAATAACAAATCAGAAAAATCAAAATGATCGCGTATATCATTTTTAGTAGGTCACTCTCGAGTTCCGAAACGGCTTTTCGCCTGCGTTCTCGGGCTTGCTGTCTCTTTCTGCTGGGTGTAAAATCTTGGATTTCTTGCCCCTGTAATTCCAGTGCTCCATTTGCAGGGCCTCCTTGCTCTTGGGGAGGAGTATCCTGCGTTGTGTTGCCGACATCTACGTCGTGTTCCATGTCTCTAATTGCTCTATTGCGATGGTGCTTGAGTCGAAGGCTCACGATTCCGTAAGCCATCATCATAGTGAATATGGGGAGGACATAGTTACAGCAAAATCGCATCATGTAGTAATTCTTGAGCTGCGGCGAGGGGAAATCGGCAAGTTTGTCTCCCGGTAAAAGCTCCAGGCACCAGTACGTGTCCTTTTTAACGCGGACTTGTTTATGGAAGAGAAATGAAGGGAACGAGATTGCCAAAGCAATCACCCACAAAATAATGATGATCACGACAATTCTATTGAACGATATTCTTCCCCTTTGTGGTGTTGTGAAAACTCGGTATCTATGCACAGCAATTGCTGCCAATGTAGTTGTTATGACCAGCACCGAGAGGACTTGCAACGGCGTGATGATGTGGCAGAGCAACTCCCCGAAAGGCCATTTCAGAGTCTCACTCTGATAAACGTACATGAAAGGCACCAATATTGTCCCAATTAGCTCGGCTACGGCCATATTGGTGACAAGAGAATGTGTGAGGGGCTTGCGGGTGGAATTTTCAAAGACAGCTTTGATTACCACTGAATTACCGATAAGTGATGCCAGTATTACAAGGACGAATATCGATAGCCGAAATATCTTCAGTCCAAACGGCTCCTTATACTGGGTCACGACGCTAAGCTCGGTCGGCTTAATATCCGATAAATTCGTCGTACTAAAGGCCATCATTCTAAACCCTCTAAATGGCACCTGGAACTGAGAGCTTGGTCCTGACTGGACGAATAAGTAAGGAACTTTGCTTTACGGTGTTCAAGGGTGACTGAATTTCTAACGGCACTTGACGTGGTTCATCCACACTCTCTATGCAGCGTCTTGAGCGAGGTCTAATATGAACAGGCGCCGGAAATAAAGCGGGAGATAGTTTCCTTCTCTGAGCTTTGGTCTTCAGCGTTTCATGAAACTTGAGCAGCTTTTCACAGAAGGGTCAAAATTCTCCTGAGCTGTCCGAGCCTTCAGAGGCCAGGCCTCGTGCCAATAGTTCACAGCTTGACTCATGCTGAAAAAATTCTCGACTGAGAATTGAACTGAGTTTGGAAGGTGTAATTGATCCCGATCGGATGAAAAATATCAATCTAATGTCTTAAGAGTTTACTCAGGGTATATTCAACCATTCACTACTAGTAAGCTAAGAAGGTGAACCTACTTTGAGTAATCCCAGATGTTTTTTAGATGATGTAATGTTTCTCAAGCACACACATAACACATTTTCTGGTGATGTCACGCCACACGTTCAGGGCTTATACATGCTAGCTGGACTTCCCCTTCAGGCGTTAGCGATTAACTCAAAAAATGCAATAAAGATCAAGTGCGGAGACGGCAACGAAGCGAAAACGATGACCATGATGACAGAACGGAAAATAATTGAGCAAATATTGTGATCAGTTCCACAAACAGAGACTTGGTTTTTAACTACTTGCCCAGACTTCAAAAGCCCTCGATTCAGACCACATTGTGTATTACCTCCAGCTGCTAATCGCTTAGCGATTGATGAGTGATATCTTTATTCACCACACAGGGATATGAATCACTAGCTCGTATCCCTCCTACATACATACATGGGTTTTATTTGGATCGTGTACAAACGTTGTACATTGATTGTTTGTTCCAAATAAACGTTAGTGTTACCATAATTTAAAAATATAACTTTACAATAATTTACATTTGACTTTATAACAGTAGTTTTTCAAATTCTATCAGAGATAACTATATATTAAATTATATCATCGGACGTCTCCTCTCTTTTTAAAACCATCGTAAACATATTTAGCTGATACCTTTTGGGGTATTTTTTGTGGGTTTGTTAGTGCAAGAAACAATTGTTTCTCTGTCATTATCTCGGTGTTTTTTTGGGCAAGTCTAAATGTTGAAAATAAATTTTCTCTTAGCTTATTATAAATTGGGCATTTTATCAAGAAGTGCATTTTTTCGATATCTTTTTGACATTTTAAACAGATTCGTTCTTCCGTTTTTTTTGTATGGCCTTGCGTGTCTGCCTTTTTCTATTGCTATAGGTTGTGATTACTTATTCTTAGTCTAGTTTAATTGGGCCGTTCTGTGTTTCAAATTTTTAACTTCTGTAATTCTCATATGTATATGTTGTTTTAAATAAGCGGTATGTTCTTAATCTATTTCGCTGTTGGGGTCTTTTCCTATCATCATTATACACTTCGCTTAGCCAGTGTTGAAATTCATTATCAGCCTTAGTCTCTGTTTGATGTGATATTTTTTGTTGAGTAATATTGTTTAGTTCATACCAAAGATTTTCAAAGCCGCATTGAAATAATATTTCTTTGACTTTCTTACTCCAGTACGCTTTGTTATTCCCTCATAACCCAGACCTAAAAATGCCGTTTAACATACCCTATCACAGACTTGAAGCAAAAAATCGATACCCTATCCCAGACCCACTTGAACCATAGATTCATACTCAATTACACTACGAAAGTCGTTGTTTTGTTTTAATATGGTATGTTAAGCCGTAGTGTGGTCGATAGAGCGCTAAGCAAGGCGTCAACGTCAAGTATATACAAATCCATACCCTTTCCCAGATCAAAACCGTAAAAAGGATACCCTATCCCAGACCTCGGCAGCTCAAAAGCCATACCCTATCCCGCGGCACATACCCGTATAGCCCATATAAGATATAAGGGAGTACCCCCCCCCCCCCCCTGGTTAATATCCGAGGAACCGTGGTATTATGGTCAGGGTTTTGCCGGTCTCCGCGGCACACCCCTATCCAAAAATCTTCTGAGTGACCCTCTTACCAATTCTTCAACCTTGAAAGACAGTGCAGTACACCATTGGCACCGTCGTGCAATTATTAAAAAATATCTTCGCTTAGTTCGTTTGGTTATGTTAAAAAGAATAATGCTACGATATCATGATCACGACTTGGTTTAAGTCATCAAGCTGCTTCACACCTCAATCAATCAATCAAGTTTATTTCATCACATAATGACATTTACAATAATGCATAGATTATCAAATTGCTGATGAGCAGGCTCCATAACTCGTATCACATTCTTACGTGCTCTTTAGCGCAAAGAGAACTCAGTGTATGAACCATACAGAACTGTTTCTTCCATGAATG
Source organism: Actinernus sp. WN-2022 (assembly GCA_030867875.1). Lineage (NCBI taxonomy): Eukaryota > Metazoa > Cnidaria > Anthozoa > Actiniaria > Actinernidae > Actinernus > Actinernus sp. WN-2022. The sequence goes on from JAOWCC010001589.1 coordinate 134,079,883, forward strand.
ATTGAAATCACCGTCAAAGGGAGAACCCCCTTTATGGCACTAGCGGGGATGCTTGTCGTACCTTTTAGGGGTTAAAATACGTAGTTTGGTACCTATTATGGTATTCAATTTGATACATCCACAGTTTTGGTTATTGTGGTACCTTTTAGGGTATTACTACTTTTCAGAATATTTTTGGGACGGCTTCGCGTCTTGGTACGTATTCATAGTAGAACTGCACTTGGATGAAATGCCAAGTTAATTTTGTGTTTTGGGATTTGTACCTCTGGTACCTTTAGGGGTTACTTTTAAAATTTTCGACTATCCTGAGCTCCGTCGCTTTGATATGTTTTGTTTTCTTTCCCCCGGGGGGAAAAGACTGACGCAGACAGTATATATTTTGCTCATGTTCTAAATACGAGTTCAGAATCAGTTTAACGCCAATTATATCAATACAAATTCTGCACATTGTTGATCTTTCCAGTTATTTGGCCCGTTTTAGCTTTATAGTTGAAAAATCCTCATATCGGTTATCAGTGCCAGACAGTGTTCTGAGCCGAGGGTGACACTTTGGCGGGAATAGAGTTCATTGGTATTACCGGGGCGGCACTGTCAATCGAATTGAACCTTCATCGGTTTCTTAAAATAAAACAACAAAAATAACATATGAATATTCTGATTTGCTTTCCAAACATTTTCGATAGAGGACTGATGGCAAAGAGTGGAGTTCAAAAGCTTATTTTAGCCGAAATTCCAAGTTGATCCATATCTTTTTCGGCTTGAAGCAGTATTGTTCATTCACTCGAAATCTTTGCCATCCTTCATCAAAATTGCCCCAAATGTTCGAGTCTCTAGTATACCCGGAACGCATACTCTGCTAATCGGAGTAGGTATTTTTGTCTTTCATGAGAAAGTTTATCATTTTGGGGTTAAGACTGCCCCTTTCAGTGTACTGCCTCTCTGCCTCGAAAAAAAATCGAACGATGGTATTTTCCAGCGTTAGTTGGTCTCAATCGTGCAATATAGGCCAACACGTATTCCATTTAATCACGTGTTGAACTCAATTAGCAACTAAAAACCTGATCCGACATGTCATAGAAATTTCTAGTCCGTACGACATCAATTAAAACGATCATTAACTTGGTATGATTTGCATGCACACCGGACCTTTTTGCTACCATTTCGGTGTCTCTCCTGATTAAATTCGGCAAAGTACCCTTGGTGCGTTAATTACTACTTTAATTTATCACACGCTATCTACTTTTTCTGTATTTCGCCAAATGTCGCCTGGCATATTTATACTAGCGATATTTTCCGACTGGAATTGATTCTTTTTCCATGCAGTGGCATAGACCCATTCGAAAAATGGCGTCACCATCCCAAACTTGGGTTGTTAGAAAATGTTGGCACTAAAATAAGCACTGCCACTTCAGAGAGGATGCAAAAATGAGTACGTTTGTAAAATTTAAATAGCATAGCACCAAGTGTTGCGAAGTTACCGAGGTTTAAAATAAGAGAGTTGTGTATGAGATTCAGGACATCAGGACTGACTAGCCTCGTTTTCATGTTTCTTGAGAGTTTCAAACGCTGATTGCTTTGTCAGGATATATTCTTCTGTTATCAAAGTGCTACATGTTGCTAACGTGAACTCGCTCTTTCACATAGGCTAGTTTATTCTTAAGACAATATTGAATATCAACATTATGGGTCTATAGCCAGGTTTTTAAAATTTGTAGGCTCAAACAACCGCTCCGGAAGGGTCGCTTCAGTCTTGAGGGCCGAGTCTGCAAATGCCTCCTGCTGTACTTTCAGGTCATGCATGTTTTCTGTATTTTATGTATTTCGACAGCTCCTCTAGCCCAATATTCATTTGTAATAGTAAGACAAGTGGGCTGTAAAATTTGTAGGCCCGCGCCTACGGGCCTATATATGGGCTAGTTACGCCCCCGTTTTCTTTCCTTTTGTTTTTCCACTATTTAAATAAAGAGGTCCAATATAATAAATAGGCTATCGATCAAGCAGATTTACTTTAATATGATTTACTAGTCTAAGCTCAGGATTAATAAACATATAGATATTCTTCCAAAAATGCAGACAGTACAATAACGAGAAGAATTGCTGGTGCCATTAAGCTCGAAATGTGACTGCCATGTGTATGCAGCGAAAATTAAGACCATCTTATTTTTTACTTTTGGTATTGTTTGTACAAAAAAGACACGATAAATTTTCGAGAACTTTAAAATATACGTATTTTGAATAGTTTTGCCTATTAACGCTTGCCGGGTTCAGTCAGTGAGACAACAATCTAAATGTACTCCCTCATATTGTGTTATGGATATGGCTGTCATATTAAAGAACTGCCAAATATTGAGTCTAGCTATGCTGTGGGAAAAGTTCTCCAAATCGAAAAGCGATAAGGTAAAGCAATATATATTACGTGGCATAAGATTACAAAGTGCTATTATTAATATAAATAATCAATAGCAATCCTCGGTACTGGTAATTGACTATCACATGTTGTCACCAATCAGTGAACGTTTGACAAATTAAAGTTTTGAATTGTCTCAGTGGTATAAAGTATGTCTTCTTCGATGTAGGGTATTTCGGTATTTTGGGTGTTAAAGGTGTTAAAGTTGGGTATACGACCAAGGCTGATTTGTTCGATTCGTGACCATATACCAAAGGATTATGAGATATAGTTATTCATATGGCTTTGGACAGGAAATCTCATGCAGCACCGATGTCGGAACCGGCAAATCAACCCCGGCGAGAATCCTGTTGTTTATGGATGTCTCCTAACTCTACAAACTCCCGCCCTTTGCGAACCCTGCATAGCACTATCAGCAAACTATTTTAATCAAGTCGTAAGGCGGAGCATACATAATATTCACTTACTACATATACGCTAATCGATGTTGCCAATGTCAAGGCGAAATTACTTACGGATTTGCTTTCATTCTACCTCCTCTGAACCTTTTAAGGTCTCAGTTGATCAAACCGCTAGATTAGCTCCGACTGATATGGAAGTTTCACATTAGGCTAGATGAAATATCGTCCGTGACTACAAGGTTTCTTAGACTGTACAGAAATATTAAACTCCACGCATGGGAAACACGGTGTCATGTCCAACTCAGTATGGCACGATGCTAATATCCTTACAATAAATGTACTATTGTTTTTGAACATGTGACCGACCGGCTTGCAGCGAAACATCAGCAGCTCTGGACGGCGTCCAAAGAAAACTTGACAACCCCCCGGAGGGGGAGTGGAGGTGTGCTCGGCTGGGACCCCAGAACCCCTACCCCTTCTCAGACCTAAAACATCTATTTTTCCTACCCCATCTCAGACTAAAGGGTAAAATTTGGTACACCATTTCAGATCGGAAATGAAAGCAAAGTTTTCTTGTTGTTTTTTTTTGTCAGGTTTTCTTATAATTTTTTTTCATATTTCTTACATCATACTGAGTTCTTACATTTATCTCTGCTGCCGAACATGAAGCCGTGCTAGAAAATTATGTTGGCCATGCAGAAGTTGAATTGTTTCTCAGATCTTGCTACGAGCATGAGTAAAACAAAAACCTACTTTTACGTGTGGTGGTAGCCTCCTCCGCAGGCATCTCCTTAGACTTTCTCAAAGTCCCTTAAAACGAGATTTTCATTTCCCACATTCGCTTCTCTTAAAACGAGATTTTCACTTCTCTGGTTGATTTTCACTTTTTTTCAAAAGAGGTCGACTTGTAGCAAGTCTAGCATCTCCTATATAATCGAAAAAATCGAGACCGGGTTTCCTGTGGTAAAACGAGAGAAGAGAGGGGACTGATGATGAAACAAATTTTTTTTTACAATTTTTTTCTCTCGCGGTCCTATACTAAGTACTAAGAGATGCCTGCGGAGGAGGCTAGTGTGGTGGCACGATGAAGATGCTGGAATCAGCACATCCTGGGACGAGTGTAGAGAAAGCTACACGGGGAAAAAAGGCGGGAACAACAAAAAGTGTAAAACACTTGAAGAAGCGGAGTCGCTGAAAGGAGAAAAATTGAAAATTATCTCAACCAAAGGAGAGGAAAACCTGAAGAATGACACAAGTAGTGGGGACATCGGCAACCCAGCTCCAACAAACGGAATTGCCGGAAATCGCCGATCAGAGCCAAGAACCAGAACATGAGATCCAAGATGGCGACTCCACTCAGCCACAGTCAAACATCCAAGTTCCTATACATGAGCAGTTAATCCTAAACATGGAGGAAAGCTTAACGGTTTGCTCGAGTTCAAACAATTACAATCTGAATTTAACGCAAAATCGAGAGCTCTCTGGTTAGTGAAATTCGACATCGGGAAACCGTGGAATTATTTCTCAATGACACAAAAGTTATCCTTCAAAATAAGTTTAAAGAATTTGAAATCAAAGTAAACGAAATAATCTCAACGGTCAGGGAAGAGATCCTTGATGAACTCAACGCAAAACTGAAACCGTTGTCTAAACAAATCGAAAAATTAAAACATGAGCTGACGACGGTAAAGAAAACAAAAAATCCGCCTCGAGACTCTATCATCTCAAACCGAGGAATCTAGTGAAGCCCGTGAACCGACCTACGTGAATATTCTTCCTAGCGTTAGAGACAAGCAACCGTTATGCTGTTTTAGACAGTCACACCGAAGAAACCCCAAATAACCCCGTTAAAGATATTCCTCGACAGAGACAAAACAACTACCACAGAAATGCATTAGTAGTTAGCTCAAACAATGCAGATTCCACCTCGTGTAATGTCACGTAACGATCAGATCCATGCAAAGCAGCGTGGTCAAAAAAAGGCAATAGAAGTGATGCATTGTGGTAAAAAAATATATCGAGATTTGGACCCGCTTCAGGCTCGCTCGCTGCGGCAGCAATAAACTGCATAAAGACTAAGGTAATGATATTTAATACAAATGGGAGAAATTTAAATATATTTAATTTTAATCTAAATAATAATATCATAGACAAATGGAAGGACCAGGTTCATCAGAGTGATCTGCAGTCACATTTATGGCGGGAAGTTACGTACTTTTCGTCAAGTTAAACCGAAAGTAGGTTTTGAAAAATATCTTTCATCTATTACGAACTTCAAACACCGTCAGGCAGTAACTAAACTACGGGTGTCTGCACATAAGTTACCTGTTGAGTCTGGCCGATACGGAAATATTCCATATGAGTCACGGAAGTGTACTCTATGCGACTTGGGAGTGATTGGAGACGAATATCATTACCTTATGATTTGTTCGAATCCCAGTTTTATTAAAGTTAGAAACGAATTTATGACTGAGTTATTAAGTATTAATTCCTCTTTCTCGCGTTTTAATAAGAGAGAATTATGTTTATATATAATGTCTATGAAGGATGATACAATTGTAAAAGTTGTTGGTAAATATTGTTACAGTTTGCTTACAGTATTTAAAAATAGTAATTTGAGATAGTTATGAATGTTATTTCATTGTATTTCGATTTATATTTAGTTTTATAAGAATTCCTATGTACCATTTCTGGTGTTTATGTGGAATAAAGTTTATCTTATAGATAGGCTAGGGATGACGACTCTGAGTGCAAGCGGTAGCTTACATTGGCAAAACAAGAATTTTAAAAAGCTGGAAATTATTTTAGGGCAAATGTTAAATTATCTATACATCTATACAATACTCTAATTATGCCAATCATGACTTATTGTTGTGAGGTGTGGGGTCTAGATGGAAAATTTAATGAACTGCGCGACCCCATTGAACAAATTCAAAGCAAATTCTGCAAGATATTATTAGGTGTCGGTAAACAAGCGACCAACAAAGCCTGTTGAGCTGAATTGGGACGCTTCACCACACGCCTCACAACCACCGTTCGAGTCGTGAAATACTGGGATGCGTCTTATAAGTTTAGATGACACTAGGCTTACGAAACTGGGCTATGATGAACAAAAAATGGAAAATAAAACCCATTTGTGGTCTTCTAAAATTAAAGAAACCCTATTTAAGTTATGTTATGGATATATATGGATACAGCAATCTACTCTTAGTAAAGGGCAAATTAAAATATTTTTAAAGAGCTTCGAACAGAGAACAACCGATATAGAGACTCAAGCATGGTTTGCGGCCATAAACGATGATCATAGATCAAATCCAAATTCAGCGAATAAACTACGGACGTACCGATTATTCACAACAGAATACAAGTTTGAGAACTATTTGGTAAATATAAAAAACGTCAAACATAGAATAGCACTGACTAAGCTAAGAATCAGTAATCACGACTTAGCAATTGAAAGGACCGGTATAAGAGGCCGTATAGAAAATGTTTCTTCTGTAAAACTGATATTGAAGATGAGGAACATTTTCTACTCAAATGCAAGTTATACACGAAGGAAAGATTAGCTCTCCAAAACGTAATCGGTGTGTCCCATACGACTCAGTCTAAAGAAATTGCTAAATCCATGTAAACAATTTGCCAACAAAATAAGTAATTATATAAATTTATGCTTCAAAAAACGTGGAGCCACTTTCAATAATAATTCGTAATTTTGCTAATTCACTTCTTTAAACCTAACCTTGTTGGAGCCAAACAGATATACTTGTAGAAGTATTCAAGTCCAATAAAAGAAATGTTATTTTTATGATCAGTTGTTTATATTTCATAGCGACCTTATTAAAATGGGCAGTAAGATTTAAAACATCAGGCAAAGAAACTTCTGGTTTAATTCAGTGCCGTCATACTAGCTACTCTATCCTGCCTTTGCAATCCTATAATTATACCTTGTAATTATACTGACAAGTACATATGTAAGTGTTAAGCCTTTCATTACATGTTCCTCTTTATCGCTGACATTCATTTCCGAACCATTAGCAAATCTACATGAGGATAATAACGGGAGCCTGACACTGCGCGTTATCAGCGCTGATGTATATGTAACACAGCCTTTTGATAAGATGGCTTTCCGCCGTACCGTAATAAATTATGTTTTGTTCATTACCTGCATGCATCGCATGCTTTCTGAACCTCGTAAAAACTACTGGGCAAAAATAAAGAGAGAGAAAAAGCCAAAACATTGTATTTGAAAATTGAGCAGAAATATCCCACATCTCAGAGTCAGAGGGCCCTAAACATTGCATTCCAAAATTGAACAGAAATATACCCCATCTCAGACTTAGAGGGCGAAAATGGGCCCCCATCTCAGACACCAGACCCCATCCAACGGAACATACCCGTATAGCTTTGTATGGGAGTACCCTCCACCACCATCCCCCCCCCCCCCACCCCCCCCCCCCCCCTCCCTCCGGGGCTTGACAAGCACCACATTTTACAGCAAACGGAAAACGTCATATTTTGTTTTAATTTTCCTCGAAGTACTAACCAAATGAATATTTTTTTAAACAATTCCCGCGTTCACAACGACTGACACCTTCACGTAGAAATGTATATTAACTGCAAACGCCAAGGGTAAGCTAGGGTGATCATTTCTGCCGTTCACGGGAAGAAACAACCTTAATCTCCCCATACTAGTTATGAACGCGAAGACGGAGAATTGCTTACAGGCATTCTCGTCTGGACGGGTTGATAAGGATTTGATTTTTCCATTTTGGCAGGCTGGGAGACAAGAGGTCGATCATCATTCATCCTAATATCTAGATTGTGTGAAATGGCAAGTTTTCGAAAATAGATATTTTAGGCACAACCACACTAACTGTACCTTTGAATTTTGCGCTTAGTAGAGAGTTTCATTATCAGATATTTTTGACAGCCCGGGAAATATGTTCAGTCTTTATTGGCTTGTAAGCGCTACACCGGGATTAAATCGCTAACCCGAGGTTTAATAAACCGTAAAGATTACAATTACAAACTTACATACTGAACTTAATTAGCGCTATCTTAGTCCCGATTCAAACGTCGAACTTGTTTCATGCGCCCAATGCAATCTACCGTAGCGAAAAATATGGATTTCTACAGCTGGAACAACCAAATTCGGTAGTAAAATTTGGCTTGATGCCTGTAACAATTTTAAACGTTTGGTTGCCATGGTAACCAAACTTAAGGGGGCACTGTAAGAATTTTATTTTTCCCGAAATGGAGTACATAGAATCTTTGAAAATACATAAGGTTAATACAAATTCCTAACAATCAGACCCATCCGCAACTTTTCGTATCCGGAATGGTTGCCTTGAATCACGTGACCATGGGAACCGTTACCATAGTAACATATTTCCTTTATTTTATCAGGTTAACGGTTAGGTGAACAACCATTCCGGGCAGAAACAAATGTTGTCGTGGACATACTTCAAGAATGTATAAAATATTGCACGAAAAATATCGTTTTAACCACCCTATTTATCACAAACATTCGAAAAGTAATGAGCACCCTTAAAATCGGTTTCCATAGCAATCAAATATTCAGATATTTTCCTGAACATTAGCCTCTGACCATATAAATTGCTTTAGTAGGTAGCTTCTTTTGATATAATTAGTTTAGTAGTCGGCTTCTTTTGCTCTAATAGGCCCTTAGCAGCTAACAGTCGCGTGTTGATATAATACGACAGTAACGAATGAATTGAGCTCGTGATCCCCATGGGAAAGGCGTTGCCATGGATGCTGGAGAGCAAACACGCAGTTTTAGGAAGATCGACAATCGATTGGAGGTGGAAATAGCATTTACAAACAGGGTTTGCTAATAACACTAAGTCAGATATATTTTTGCTCGCCAGTACAAACACGTGATTTGTTAGCTGCAAAGGGCCTATTAGGTCCTATTACCCGGCTCACTGGTTAGCTCAGTTGGTAGAGCACGGTCTAGAGTGCGGGAGGTCGGGGTTTCGAACCCGGCCACGTCTTTGGGCAGGGACGTTTATGAAACCGTTGGCCTTGTCTCCTTCTACTTTGAAAGGGACGTGAAAGAACCTGTTGTACTACTCGAAAAAGAGAAGGGGATTGTCACCCGGTACAGCAGCCTGGCCATTGCACTAACCACACACTCAACATTGTAAACTGCGTGGCAGCCATTGGCGCCGTAATAGCAGTCCTAAAAATTCACTGACGGGATATGTCAGTAATATGTAAAGCGCCACGAGACTGTGGTATATGGCGCTTTAGTATAAACCAACTAGTGGACTATTACAAATCCTGCTTTCTGATTGGCTACCCTACTACAGGTCTATTTGCGTAGCCCATGGTAGAGAAAAACCGCACGCATTTTCACGAAATAATAAAAAAATTCAACTTCAATTTGTTTCTTTCTATTATTTTCTACTGTCCGACTAGTTAGTTTATACTAAAACAATTAGACCTCACGCCCTCATGGGCTACAAGTTAAATAGCCCATTCGGCTGCGCCTCATGGGATATTGACTCGTAGCCCATTCGGGCTGCGGGTCTAATTGTTAAATATACATATGGCCTATTATTATTTTTATTAGGTCATTATTAGGCGGCTTCTTTTGATCTAATTGGGTTCGGCGCATGAAAACTCAGTCGACGTTTGAATCGGGCCTTGGGATGAAGTTACCCTTGCTTCGAACAATAGGGCCCAACAACAGAACCGATCTTGGTTAACAACAGAATTGAAGAGTTTATATATTGAATTGTTGTAATATAGGAATACATGTGTTATGGTTTAACTTTTTAGGTTTATTTGTTTTCTGCATCTAGGTTTAGATTTGGTGATTGGTAAGGTATGTATTTAGGTTAAGGCAGTAGAGGGTCAAGCAGAGGAGAGCCGGTTGATTTGTGAGGTAATACGTTAACAGCGCTCAGAAAAATATATAGACCAAGAGTTAAAGTCGCCTTCTTCAATGCTTGATTGAATTGATATGCTATATTTTCCTTGAAGTCTACACCTATACACACAGTTTGTTCGTCGTTTTGTTTTTGTAGATTTGCTTTGATGTTAACCACCCCACATGTACGCCACACCGCGGCAAAACGTTACGCGCATGCGTATTTGCTATTTCTTATCGGCGCGCGGCCGCCCCCAGTTTCCCGCGAAACTGAAATGAAACAACAGGCACATACCCGTGATTTTAAAATTTCTGCGTAAAAGTACTATTTGTGAACTGTTTTGTCAAAAAATAAGAAAACTACTTAAAAGATAAGCCTAAGACTTTAACAGGTTGAAGTTTTCTTAATTTATAATTCACTGTGAGTTTACTAAGTTATAAAATTATTTACTAAAAAAGTTGAAACCCTCGGTAATTTGTATTTGATAGCAGAGCCTTCGTTCTTTTGGCCAGCGGAGCATACCGTTTTGCCGCGGTGTGCATGTACACGAGGTTTGTCAGTTCATACTGTGCCCGGCGCGGACTGCGAATGTTAAGATCTCTCAACTCCGAGACACAACACACACGTTTCGAGCCTAAGTATCTTGATAACATTTATGGCCAAAACTGTAGCAACAAAGGCTTAACCTGAAACGAGTAAAGCCAGATAAATTAGATCTTTAAAAAACAGGGACTTATGCTAATCTAATTTTGCTTTCGCCATTTCAGTTCGACTTAATAATAAAACCGAACTGAATAAGCTCCTCATTTCTCCACACTCTTTTAAGGAAACCCTGCGGGCTGTTGGAACAAGTTGCCGTTGTTCTGTACACCAACATGGCCGCCATGCCCTTTGTCATTTGAATCTCTGGGGATTGAGTGAAAACCCGGCTCTATAGACCCTTTGCACGCGACGTCATAGCCGCCATGTTGGTGTACCTTTAACAATAGATTCCTCGTTAGCTTCTTTTGGCTGTACACCAACATGGCCGCCATGCCCTTTGTCATTTGAATCTTTGGGGATTGAGTGAAAACCCTCTATTTTCTGACACCTGAATTTTAGTTCAGAAGGCGTCCCGCCCAACGGCATGTGGCCACCAGTGAGATGTTCTTAATGGTTTCCACCCATGTGTTTTTCGATGAAGACAAGCCGTCTAACCCCACGGACTGTTTATAAATGAGTTCGGAACGCAATCACGCAAATCGAGCCATAGTTTAATTTTGTAAAGAAAAACACACACATTTGTTTCAGGTTTTAAGTTTTTATTATTGTGATTGTCCTTGCCACTTTTGAACTTACATCACAGTCCCTCTATTTGTTTTTAATTATGGTTAATGGTTTGAGGACTGGTTTGAGGCAATTCTAGATATTTTTGTTACCCGGCTCCCCTAAAAATCTAGAATTTCCTCAAACCAAAAATAAACACACCAGCGATGAAGAGCAGCAACTTCTCAACACACAGGTCAGATTTTATGACTTTATTGACCATTTTAGTACAGTTTCAGATTTTTCTAAAAAATCCCATACAATCCTTGTAACATTATTTTCCGTTTAGTTGTTTCATTGCGGGAATCAGGAGTGGCCACGTAGTCTGGTAAGTATCATGTTTCGATCTCTCTGATTGGTTCCTACCACTATTCACAACACTCGAAAATGAAACGGGAAGTGTAAAATAAGAAATAACATTTAATAAACATGAGCTGCACATATCCACAAATCAGGTTCTCTATATCCCCTTAGGATAGTTAACAATTATTCCCCGAAGTGGAGATGACTACTATACTGCATGCATGATATTCCGAGTTTGAGTAGCCAATCAGAGCACGCGAAGAGCACTGTTCACTTGTGTGGTATATACTAAATACCAGACCGAGCACTCCTGCTCCGCTCAGTTCATATTGATCAGCACCAACAGGACAGCAGTGGAACAGCCCACCGTCTCACGGGAAATTCGTGTGGAGCGGATCAGCATGTACTCGTTCCATAAGCGCGAGTGCTGTGACACAGAATACTAAAAACCTATGATCATGTATTCCTCGTAGAAAAAGCGTTACCAAAACAAGCCAGAAGCCAATTTAAAACTAAATAATGCAATTCCACATAAATGCATATGAACACTAGTTCATTAGCTTCTACTAAAACAAATAATCCTGTGAATAATGCAGTTACCCTCAAATTGTTCTGTTGGATATGATACGTTAATAGCTTAGCTTGATATCTAACGCGCGTTCGTGGAATATTTGTCGACTATTCAACAGAAGGAGGTCCAAATGGCTGACCAGGTTAAACCACTAAGCCGATCTTATCACGAGTCCAGCATCGTTCATCCCTAGCCTAAAATACAGACGCCTCTGGTAAAAAAGGTATTCATTTATAAAGCGCAAATTTTATATGAATATATTCAAATGCGCTTCACAAGGTTATTTTTGTGATACGGCCTGCTATTGGGGGCGGCCTTCACCTCCTCGGAACGTGGAATAGTACTGGCTATCCAAACAATAGCCTATACCCTAAAATAATACAAACCCTAACCCTAAAACAATGGAATTCTTTGTCAGTGCAGTCCAAATGGGGTCCAATAAAATGCAAGGTTTTGAGAGGTGAAGGCCTCCTGGGCTATTGTGGCGCAATGTGCTGCCGTGCAGTTTACAATCATGAGTGATTGTTAGGAGGGCGGAGGAACGGAACAGGGAGGAGGGAGAATTGGCAAAATAAAATCAGGGAGGAGGGTGCAATGTCCAGAAAAACTAGGGAGGAGGAAGAATTTAGCATACAGGGAGGAGGGAGAAAATGGGATCTACATACATGCTCTAGAGAGAAATTTTAAAACTCACTAGGGAGGAGGGAGAAAATGTCGGAAAAAAAAATAGGGAGGAGTGAGATTTCACTACCCGTTCCTCTCCACTCTGTTAGTACCTGGCTGTTGTGTTGGGAGACAATCCCCTACTATTTCTCGAAATAACACAACAGGTTCTTTCACGTCCCCCTCATATAGATTACAAGAGGAAGGAGACAAGGCCAACGACTTACAAGCCCCTGCCCAAGGACGTGACTGGGATTCCAACCCCCGACCTCCCGCACTCTAGACCGTGCTCTACCAACTAAGCTAACCAGTGAACCCCTGACCTCCCGCACTCTAGACCGTGCTCTACCAACTAAGCTAACCAGTGAACCCCTGACCTCCCGCACTCTAGACCGTGCTCTACCAACTAAGCTAACCAGTGAGGCAGTAACACTGAATGAATGTATCAGAGCGAGGCCAGTGGTGCCAAAGATCGCAAAATTGGATTCGGGCAGAAATGTCTTAGAGCGGATTTCAATTGAGTGTCGGAAGTGTTTTGGTTTTGCGTTTACTAAGCTCTCCTATTGGCTGAAAAAGTAAACCAACCAATCAGAATCCAAAGTAAAACCAAACGCAAATTGGTTTTGGTTTTGCTTTGGTTTGTCATTGGCTCACAGGGAAGCCATTTATGAGTTACTTGTGATTACTCGCTCCTATGATTGGCTGGCTGTGGTAATTTGCGTTTGGTTTTACTACACTCAACTGAAAACCGCTCTATACCGCACTGTTGCGTTCATTTGTGTCATAAGGAAATTAACGTTATTTTTCGCGGTCGACTAACGACAACATTGTTCTCTTCCTGTGACAAGCTGGGCAACTGACGTCGCCAGTTTGATTGCGCATGCACCATACGCAGACATGCACTGATCATATATAGCGGCGCTTCTTCATATTTCACACATCGGCAGAACTACACAAAGCGTTATGCTCCGCTGACCGAAAGAACGAAGGCTCTTTTTTTAAATTTTATTTTTTATTTAAACATATTTATTCCATACAATTGCCCCAAGAGCGGAAGCTCATCTAGGAGGCTCTCGAGTTCAAATACAAGTTTCCGAGGTCTTAATCTTTTTTAGTAAATAATTTTCTAACTTACTTAAACCTGTTAAAGTCTTAGGCTTTTCTTTCAAGTAGTTTTGTTGTTTTCGCGAAAAGAGTTCACGTACGTACCTAAAATTAGAAACATGTGTGGCTGTCTTTGTTTTCTTTCAGTTTGGGCGGGAAACTGGCGGGCGGGCGCTCTGGGCTCATCAAAAGCGCATGCGTGTGACTTTTGCCGCTGTGTGCTCTCAACTAAACTTCTGTACTTCATTTCCAACGCATTCTTCCCGTTGAATTAACAACTAACACGCTTGAAATAATGATAATTGTTAATTCTAAGACAAATCCTAACCCGAACCCTAACCATCGGACGAGTTAACTGGTAAACGACGGGTTCTCACTCACCTAGAGCTAGGCCGGTTCACGGGTAAACAAGAAGAGAAGGTAAACGAGAGAAAAAAGGTTTATTGATCGCTCCTACTCGGGTTCGAACTCGCGACCTTGTGCGTGTACTGCAATGTAGGGCAGACGTCATGACTACTAGAATTAACGATTATCATTACTTCAAGCGTGTTTGCCATTTAAGGGTAGTTGTTAATTCAACGGGGAGAATGTGTTGTCATTTCATAGGGTTTGTCTGCACCTGTCTATACGCTTCATATACTATTACAGTAGTTGCCATGGCTGCACTCAAACTGTCCATCCCTTCAATCATTGGCACTCTGATAGCCTCTCCCCTACCACCTAGGGCTAGCATTTGCACCTCCCTGCTGAGGCCAGTGGTTTCTCCACCCACAATAAGGGCACTGGGGCCTAGTGTCCAGTCCACGCTGAAGTGCGCCTTTGGTGGTCTGCAATCAGCTAAACAAAAATAAACAGGAAATGAAAGTCGTATAGTAGCCTCCTCCGTAGGAATATCTAGTTTTCGAACTCGGATTGTGGGATTCCTGTCGCAGCTTTTGCCACAGGAAGCCCATCGTATCTGCGGTAAATCTTCCGGCGTTAGATAACGCTACGCATGGCCGGCCGGCGCAACAGTGCATGTTAAAAGGCCGGCTGAAATATATTACTTGGTTATCAGCTTCTTCCAATTCAATATTAAAAAAAAAGCGCTGAAAATTTGTTTTGCTACAGGCCGAGGCGGAAGAAGTAATATAACCTGTTGTGTTATTTCTGATAGGTGTACAGGGTGGTAAAGTATTCTTAGGCAGGGACTTAATCTCCTTCCGTTTCTAATCTATGAGGGGCGTAAACTGAGAACCTGTTGTGTTATTTCGTGAAAGAGTAGAGGATTATCTCCCGGCACAACAGCATGTATTCTGGAGATACTAACACTCATGATTGCAAACAGCATGGTAGCACATTGCGCCACAATAGCAAGCCGTATCTAACAAGAAGTCCTCCCTTGTAAAGCGCATTTGAATATAATCATACAGAATTACGTGTATGAACTAGTACGATGCCATGTAAAATTTAACGGCTTGACATATCTAGGGCCAAACATGTCAACATTAGTTTCTTACAACCACAAATTTACACAAAAAACACTGAATTTCACAACAACGTACGGTTCTTCCGGTTTTTCGGCACTTGGTCACATTCTATCAACTAACTAGATGTTGTTGGTATTGTTGGTTGAGGTCTCATTCGCTACCTAAAACATATCACGCCAAGTCGACCTCATTTGCCGACACAGAGGGTGGTCACCGCAAGAGATTTGTTTGCGTCCTCGGTGGTTCTTTTACGTCCCCATTTCTGCAGACGGGACCACCATTTTTAATACTTCATCAGTGTAAGTAACCCAACAAATAATTTCACCTTCGACTCGTACAATCAGCGCTACGCGGTATAATTTATTTACACATATTTTCATCCAAACTGTTCTGTGAATTTTAATATCAATCACTTTCCTAGCCTCCTCCGCAGGCATCTCTATCAGATTTAAAAAATCGTGAATTGGGTTACCTGTGACTCCGGGAGAGAAGAGGAGGACATAATCTGATTTCCTCAAAAATTAGAGATGCCTGCGGAGGAGGCTATCACTTTCCCTCAACTAGCTGTTTTCAGTGAACGGTTCTTACACTGATGACGAGACAGTAGTCTCAAAACGTTTGTAAGTATTCAAAATATTCAGTTCCAAAACATAACTTGGTGCATGTGTGTGACGCAATGGGTCAATCTCGTACCCAGATCCCATTTGTTTCTTACTGCGCATGCTCGACGAAAACATAGGGCTCTGGAAGAATCCGATCCGGAAGTCCGCGAATCACGGACTTCCGGCAACTCTGCGCATGCTTATCAAACGTCACTCTGAGTCGTATTCTCGCTCAGCGCCTCATGCTCAGGCCTAGGTACTTGGAAGTTCACCCGGTATTTTGATAGTGATATTTTGCTTACTAGCGTCAGGGCAAGCCTTAGGGAGTCTCTTTCATCTTCTGCCGTTTTTAGTTTGGATTTTAAGGCTTTATTTTCATGCATCAGGCTCGTGTTTCTTTAATATCGTACGGTGGATTCATGATCAGACATCACAGATTCCAGTACACAAGATCGAGGATTCATGTGGATCGTAAACTCGCTGAAATCGCCTTACCTGAGCCCGATGATCACACAAACAGCAACTGAATACACCGTAGAAGCGAGTCAAGGCATTTTGACTTACGAGTCTCGTATTTTAGTTCCTTGAAGGCTGGAGTTCGTTGTATTCCCATACAAACGCTTATATTTAAGCGATCAGCGCCTGTCGGCACAAGTTTATGAGATCGGAAAATGCCACTTCTGCCTATAGAGCACTTACGAATATTGTTGTTAATATGGGAATGTGTAGTATTACCTATCCGGCTGTTACGGTAAATCCAGTTGGGTTCGATTTTCGAATTCTCAGTGAGAATTCATGTACTGTGTGCGATGTGTGTTGGCCGTGAAGTGATATGAACTCCCGATAGGATGCAAGCAAATATCTAAGAATCCCTGAAGATTTTTAACGGCATCCATTTAGGTAAAATCCAACGGTTTTTAGCGTTTAGATTTCCCCTAATTTCCAATGCCTTTGTCCAACTCCCAAAAAGCTGTTTGACTTCCGGTGAAATTGCATTGTTCAGAACAGCCAATCAGAATACACAAAAATCGGATTCTTCCAGAGCCCTATTTTTTCGTCGAGCATGCGCAGTAAGAAACAAATGGGATCTGGGTACGAGATTGGCAATGGGTTAGTGCACGTCACATTGAGCATGCACTCCCAAGTCCGATGCCTGCCGCTGACCGGCACATCCATACCGACTCTTCTCTCATCCGAGTAGCTTGTATAGCTATGAGCTCCCTTAATCGAGAGCTCTGTAGGAAAGGAGGTACAGTTGTGCACCGTTGGTCTCCTGGAAGAGCAGTCGGTTAGACTGAAGGGGCTACCGACGTTAAATATAGAACTTTAACAGACCCCCCACTTTTTCAGCCAAAAACATATTTTGCCGACCTAGATACTTCCATGCATTTAAGACTATAGTTTGGTCATACCGGCTCAAGGACAATTTTTAGCCCAGTTAATCCGGCCCTGCTTAGTGAATCAAACTTAAGGAAATGAATGTTTCTGATATATTCACCTGTGAGGTTGCTATCGGCCACGAAAATCCTGACATTATCGTCGAGATATTCCAAGATGTTTTCCCAGGTCAAGGAATGGTACAAAGGGATTCTAAAGTGACCTCCTGCAGCACAGCGAAGTACTTTGGGATCCCACACATCAACTGATCCCTTGGACGTTATGAGCGCCTTACAGCCTGCTGCCGCACAAGTGCGTACAACACTTCCTTCATATCAAACATACACAAAGGAAAAAAGAAAGAATGTTTAATGTAAACAAGTGTTTTTCATTCTTGGATAAAGTTCAAGCAATCCGATAAACTCGAGGACAGGGTCTACGAGTTAAAGTGCTACTGCGATCAAATTATACCTGTCATGTTTTCTTCAGCTGCGGAAAGTAAAAGTACTAAATAATTACGAGAAGTCTGATTTTTTTAGCCGTACTTTCTGTCTACCATTACTCGGTTTAGAATTGGATGACGTCATCCAAGCAACCCAACAAAATAGATGTGGCTACTTTAGTATGCACAAGGGTGATTTTATATAGGAACGTCTAGAGAGCTTTAACTCAAAGTTAGAACCTTATGAAATGCCTTCTAGTCGCTGTATCGTGTACATGTCGTGGTAGCTAGCTGTTGCTTACATGACGTCACGAAACGACCGCCAACCAAAGGGTCGCTCGTTTGTTATCCGAGTATTGGCGGTCAATCTGAGATCGAACTTATGGATAAAATAACCAGTCTTCCCGTAGGAATTTTGACTTAATTGAAATGGTAAGTATTTAGTACTTTTACTTTCCGCAGCTGAAGAAAACATGACAAGTATAATTTGATCGCGCAGTAGCACTTTAACGGGACTATGTCACGTGACTGTGTTACATTTGTAGTCTGGACCGGACAGTTATTTTCAGCGATTTTCATATGAACTGACGAACCTCGCACACATGTGGGACGGCTCAATAAATTCAAAGCAAATATGCAAGGATTTGTACTAAGAGTATTGCATGCTTCTGACGTGTTGTTAGCAAGAAATTCTCAGTGAGACAACTTGGTGGCCCACCCACCCGGCACCCACCCTCTTCAAGCCAGGGTTGATGTATATATTTCCTGTACGAAGAGTGGTTCGGGAAACTTGCGGTGGGTTTTAGTCATATAATGTCAGGAATGCAGGCGAGACTCCCATCACCCCGAGTTCCCAGACCCCCTTCCCATAGTCTTGCCACTCCGTGCCGGATCCCGGTCAGAGTTGCCGGATATGTCCCAGCCCGAGTTACACTTCCATACGTCATTAAAGAAATGCTCGAGGTAGAATAATACACTATCTGAGAAAACCTAAGTCGAGCCTGAGACAACATCTACTCATATCTGTCCTCAGTTATTTTACGACACTGAATGTTGTCCGGTCGGGAATTGAACCCTCATCCTCCCACACAACAGAGCTGCGATCTACCGCGCTGTCCGCGCAGCTAACCGGAAGTTGGTATCCAGGGCGTGACATAATCTTTCCTTTGCATTCTTGATACCTAGATTGTCACGTGTGAGATTCTTGAGAAGAAAAACAGTATTCATTCATTCTAGATGTCTGCCATTTAGACTTCTACAGAACTTCCCGGCCATGCAACTACTGCATTTACCTAAATTTGAAGGATCCTTCAATCCATCACAGATCACCGTCAAAGGAAGCACTGGCGTATTGTTCACAGTTGAGACTCCTTTACTTAATTCCCCTTGGCGAGGCTTTTTAAAAACTCCAACAATCCCCGGTGGTTTAACTGCAGATGATAACGCACGCATACTCTCGTTGTCAACGTGAACTAGTAGTCTTTGCGGGGTGTTTGAAGGCAACTTGTCGAGCAGTTTCAAATCATTGTAGAAGACAGCCACTGGTTCAGCTTTAGCCAATAATGCATCGCGTATCAAGCGCCACCCTTCTACTAGTATTCGATTCTGCCTATCCCGAAATTTTCGCTCATTTAGTGAAACAGCCAACCTGGAAAAATAAAGGACATTTGGCTACGTTCGTGGTGATAATCATTTAACATAAAGTTTGTTACAAAGGAACTGTTAAAAACTGGGGGTTTGCCCGGGTTAGTCATAACAAATATTTGGTCCAGTCAGAGTTGAGTAACTCCCTTAAAGTGCCTATCACCCTTTTGCAATTTTGATAGCTTATGAAGCTCCGAAAAGTTTTGAGTACTTCTGTGAAGAAAGTTTTGGTTTAAAGTGAATACTTTATGTTCTGGGCATGTTTGAAATCGTGTAAATGTGACCTTTCCTGACCCATGACCGCGTAAGTGAAAGCCTGGGTCGAACCTGGGTAGACGTCATCTTGACGTCATATAATTAATTCGGCTTTGCAATCATTTGAAGAAATACTTAACATGTTGACTAAAATGACTTTTTTCTTTACTAACAACTCAAAAACTGTGTATATTTTCTATGCATCGATGTTGTTGTGACAAAAAGGCGCCATGGAGAATAATGCATTAATGAGATGACGTCTACCCAGGTTTCGACCCAGGCTTTTACTTACGCGGTCATGGGTCAGGAAAGGTCACATTTACACGATTTAAAACAAGCGTAGAACATAAAGTATTCACTTTAAACCAAAACTTTCTTCACAGAAGTACTCAAAACTTTTCGGAGCTTCATAAGCTATCAAAATTGCAAAAGGGTGATAGTCACTTTAACAAAACAAACTAACTGTTTAACTTGTATTAACTGTTTAATTATATAGCGATGGTAGATGCATGTTCATTGACCTCTTCCCTGCCCAAGTATAATAAATCACTTAGACTTGTGATAACAGAAAGGCGCCGTTAGATCTAGAAGTCTGCAGTTTAATCTCTACCACCTTTTACTAAAAGCAAACAATTATGCTACTCAAAATAATGACTACTTAGGCTTCGACACTTTACTGTTGAACTAATCTCTCCTATCGAGTCATCTAGAAAAGATTTTCGAGCTTCTGAAGCAAGCCAGCTTTAAGATACAGACACACGTTGCAACATTACACGCAACATTGCCGGCAATGACGAAATTGCGCCACGTGTCATTGCGCCGCGGCAATGTTGCAGAAGTGGGATTGAGTTTGTAATTCTGCAACATTACGCGCAACAATTGTATCCTTTGAACATCACTGTAGCATTGCTGGCAGGAGAGATGGACTAATTATGTAAACTGCGATGGTGTGACACTTCAGCCAATAAAATGCCACCGTTTTTGCTCGCGCTTTTATGTTGCAAGCAATGTTGCAGGAAATGTTGCTACGTGTGTCAACCCTTCTCAAATCAGTTGCAGTGTGTGTGTCAACCTTTAGTATTTATCAGTAAAATCGAATCAAGACACTTTCAACAACATTCCTGTCGTTGCTAATTTTAATCGCAGTTGTAATGTTAAGCCTGCGAAAGATATATTTTACCTGTTTCCTGAGGACGAGATTCTATACTACCTCAATCTACTTTTGGTCTACCATTAAAAGTGAAAACCTAGTTCTCGTTACCGGCCACATTTTAACGGTGCAATTTGTTCCCGTAGCTGTCTTTATTAACTGTTGAATTTCAATCTCAGTTCTTTATCTGTCATAACTGACTTTTAGGCTTCTCGATGCAGTCTGGAAGTCATTGGGATTAGGTTTCAAGCCGTGATTTGGCACTGCAAATTAGCAGATGTTTTTTCTGCCAGTTGAAAGCATATCAAGTAGGGAAGTTTAAAGCATTCCTGTCACTGGGTGCCCACGCTAATTCAATAAATTTCAGACAGATTAAACTGATGAATGATTTGAATCCAATGGAACTCTACTTGAAACTGTCAAAATATATTGGATAGACCCCGGGGGGGGGGGGGGGGGGGGGGGAGGGGGGGGGGGACTCCCCATAAAAATAGACGGGGGTGCTCGACCTATCTTTTAGGGGTTAAAATCGTTAGCAGTGCTATCTCTTAGGGGTCTTCCAAAGGTCTGCTATCTTTTAGGGGTCTCCGAGACCCAAAATTTTTGTGGCCGAGAAAAAATAGCGCTGGATCCTCGAGCATGAGACCCCACAAGTTGAATCGGTATTTACGGCTTCGATATAGAGTTCGATCCATCCGAATATTAAAGACGAGGTTATGGGGCAGAGCTTTGTCTCTTATTTCCTTTAGTTTGCACAAAGATAAAGACTGTTGTTTCATGATTACCTTTTTCTTGTCTTTTGGAGTGCTATCTTTTAGGGGTAATTTTTTTGTGAGCCACGCCCATATTGCTATCTTTTAGGGGTGAATTTCATTTCTCACGTCGAGCACCCCCGTCTATTTTTATGGGGAGTCCCCCCCCCCGGGGGGGGGGGGGGATAGACGCTCTACCGTACGTAGCACAGGATGGGACCTTTTATTCCAAGGGAGACTATTTCAAATTTACAATTCTTTGGTTCAGCCTTATTTCGAATATTTCGATTACTGCTCTGCTGTGTGGGGAAAGTGTGATAAAGGCTTGAGAGATAAGATCCAGATTATGCAAAATCGAGCCGCTAAAATTCTTATAGGGCCAGTTATGATTCATCTTCACCATCCTAGAAACCAGTGGTCTCTAGCAAAGGTTACAAAGGTCTACCCCAGCAATTAGTGACCAAAGATGGGAAGCACAAACTGTGTTAAATACCTATTCACAAGCTGATAATGCTGGTATAACCTCAAGAATAGGACATTTAAGATGAAGTGAACGATTATAAATCATAACTGATTTAGGGAAGCAGTGTAATAGCACCTGCATGCCTCAGTTTTTTGCTTGTCACATTTCCTGCCCTTTGAGTAACATGCATTTCGAGTCACATGCTTTTTAGTCACGCGAGTGGGGCCAAGAAACGTGTTCGTAAGATCGTTTTAGAGTTGTGAAGTTATCGGGAGGAATTCTTGTTACTAGCCCTGTAAACTGTAAGATTTCAATGAGTTTTCTATTATTTTGCATCCCTATGTAATTCCAGTGCTGTAAGGAGGGGGGATGAGGGAGACAGTAATAGCAGATGCCGCTAGAGACTCCTTCCTAATTGTTTCAGGAAATATCTCTATATAACAAAAAGGGAAATGGAGAAATAACCTTATGGGAAACTCTACGATTCTGATTACATCTTATTAATTGTCTTGCAGATTACAGTGCAAACACACTAAAAATAAACCAATGCTACCAAGCAAATTTAAAAACAAATTAGCTAATTAAATTCAAGCATTTAAACTCAACACCAATAGATGAGCTTGGGGGCAGGTGCCAAAAGACGGATTTGGGGAGCCAGCAATCAAGCTGTGAGGTATCCATGGCAACCCTGCCACAGTCCACCCTCTGGCCCCTGTCACACTGATACTAATACCTTGACCAATACTTGCCATAAGGGAGGGGGGACTAGGGAGCAAATATCTGTCAGTAATAATCAGCAAATAAAGACAAGCAAAACAATCAGTGATCCACAATGATCAGCAACAGTGCTACTCAGTGATAAGAAAGATAGCCCCTGAATTTTTTTGAGAAATGGCGAGAGTCGACATAGCAAATATTTGACATCAATGATTATGAGATTTGCACTCGTTCCAAAGCCCCAACGCTATGATTCAAAAATGTCAAATGCCCCACAAATGCCGGGGGGGGGGGGGGGGGTGGAATTGATATATATACATTAAAAGGAACATAACGGGATGTTGTTACCCACCTGATTCGAGGTGTACCTCTCTCTGCTGCTTGTCTTAGCCCTTCATAGTGATTTTTAACAATAAAATGCCTTAATCCTCGGCTTCTACGATAACACATGCACCCAAACACCAAACCATGTTCCCACAGTTTTGAGGTCGTGAAGTTTTTCAAGATCCCCGACCCCATGGTGCAACTAAAAAAACACTCGTTTACCACTAATCGGCCGTATGAAGATATCAAGAGAGCAGACCAGGCGCTTGCTATTAAAGTGGAAAATACTCAGGATAAGCCATAAAACATTGAAAGAAACGTAACTTGCCCACTAAATACATGTAGCTTGAAATGCAAAAACCGTCAGGCGTTAAATGTCTGAGAGGAACTGGGGACGACTAGCTGATTTATCAGCGGTATACCCCAGTGCAGTAGCATTCAACATGGCGGAAGGGAGAGGAAGGTATAAACCTGATTCGCGACAAAACATAGATTGTTGAGCTGGTTTTCTGGTAGCTATATTCACTCAGGAATGAAGCTCTTTAAGCTTTGGGTTCATCAGCATAACTTCAGTGAAGACGCGTTGATCGTTAACCCAAAGGAATTTCCTGAAGGGAAGGTCGGCGATGTTTTGGAAATTTACCACCCCGAGGACGAGAGTTCGCGGCGATTACTACTGCAGATCAACTCCATACGAACGGACTTCCAGCAGAAGGATACGATTAGCATTTTACAGTCCGTGGCGAACTTTTTCCAGCTTCGAACGTACTGGGATGTGAAAGTGAACAAGGTACTTACAGACTATACATATATGTGTACAACCAAAAACGAAGTGCTATTTCAGAGGGTGGGGTGGGAGTGACAACGCAAGACAGTTGTTATTGGAAACCTTCTGATATAACATTATGCACCTATCAATGTTAAGCCAGAGTGGGGTGCATGGGCAAGGGGTGGGGATATTTGACAGGCAGCAGGGGTGGATCCAGGGTTTGGACTGAGTAGTTTACTCTGAGTAGTTTACCCCACCCACCCCACCCCTCCTAGTAATAAACTACCTAAAATTTAGAGGTTTGAAAAAAGTTGAGTAGTTTACGGAAATCACATAAACTACCCTGGATCCACCCCTGGGCAGGGCTACCCCCCTGCCATGTTCAATCAATAAAAATTGATATCGGAAATCCAATCGATATCAATCATTAATTGATATTGATTGTATCGATCAATCAATAACAATCGATACTCACAACTTTTTCAGCAATTAACATTTATCAATTGTATCGATTGGTAACGATTAATATCGATTGGGAGCAGTGAAAGATGTGGGAGAACCTTCCACAGAATTATCTGAATCACGACCAGCACCAAAATCTCAATCTCAGAGTATCTTTTCATGGTCTTGAAATCACAAATTTTATTACTCTAAACTGTTAAAGTAGTTTACGTTTCGTGTTCGTTCTATCGTGTTCGTCCAGGATGCCAACTTTTCTCAGCATTTTGCAACATCTCTGGGGCTAGCAGTCACCTTGCATCCTGGCTCATCTTTAATCGCTGAGTAATCTTTTTTCCCTCAGTTGACTTAAAATTTATCCATTACGATATATTACTGAAACAGCCTGATTAATTGTGCATGAGGTCGTTCATGTGAAGGACCGCGAAGTACGGACAACCACCTCCTATCATCTGATAATCAGGCTAACAGGATCAGGACTTATATTTATCCATCTTTCATGCATTCCTGCATAATGTAAAATGCAACTAAACGATAATAATCTATATAAATCGATAACAATCGATACACGAAATTAAAAAATCAATAATTATTGATTACTCACTACTTTTTTTTGCTATTGATTGTTATTGATTTCCGATACAATTAGCTAATTTCTATCGATTGCTATCGATTATTGGAATTATTAATTTGAGTTATCGAAGGTAGGGTAGTGGGGAGGGGAATTTTTAATATTTTTAATAAAGGTGTTGTCCCAAGGGTGGGGAATTTGACTTTTTTGGGGGGAGATAATATGAAATCACCACCTCTGCTCCTCCCCTCTGGCTTAACACTGATAGTGCATTACATTGGTTTGAGCTCTGTTTTTCTAATTTGGAAGTTCTGGTAAATATATTTTGCTATAACTGCTTTGCATTTCATTGCCACAATTGGGTACTTTTTCACTCCAAATGTATTATCTCTTAATGTGTCTGTCTCCAAGGTTGACCCCAAAGATGTGAGTGTTGATCTTGTAGAGGTACTTATCAAGGACCAGTACATCAGTAGAAATGATATGTGGAGGCTGTCCAAGGCAGTAGTTGGTAGCTGTGTTTATGTTTCCAAGAAGGTGTCATTCTCTGGAATACGCAGCCAAGTCCATGAATTGTGGACAAAGGGAGAAAAAGTGTCATGTGGAGTGATATCAGAAGACACCAGAGTAAGATCATATACATGTACATCATAATAATAATAAATGAGTGTATGTTGCACAAATGCCATATAAATATTATAATTATAATTATGTGCATATATGTTAAAAATTAATGTGCATTAATTACAATAAAAATTCAAATAAACTGAAAAGATAGCAATGAAATTGGCAGCATAATAATAATAATAAAAAGCTTATAAACAAAGACACAAAAACTAGTAAGAAGCTATAATATTATAATGTATAACATGACTGACTACAACTATGCATACTATATGCGTACAATTGGCACATAAATAGATACATGTACATGTATGTTGTGTTATTTTTTTTGGGGGGGGGGGGGGGAGGGGGAAGGAGGGGTCACTCCACTTTGACCTAAGAACCCTTACCCCTTCTCAGATGCAAAATATATATATCTTTCCTATCCCATCTCAGACTAAAGAGTTAAATTTGGTACCCAATTTCAGACTGGAGATGAAAGCCCATTAATTAGCAAAAGCTAGGCTCTTACAAGCAATAACATTGGAGACAACAGGGGCTTGTTTGCAGAAGCTGACATATCACTGAACATTAGCTACATTTGTAAATCACATTATCAGTGAGAGCTGATGCAGCACAGTCTTTTGAGAAGATAAACTTTCCACCATAATACAATATTGTAGATCTAGCTATATTGGTACCCGCATTGCATGATCACTGAAACCTGTAAAACTTCTGTTGTCTCAAAAACTACTGGAAATAAGGGCTGAGTCCAAAACAATGGATTTAGAATGGGACCCAATTTTGTCAGGAGAGGTGGTGGATGGTGGGTACCCCTTTTTTCGAGGGTGATTTTCTCGCATTGTAAAATCGGGATACCTGATTTTAATGCAGCCACACATTCTTCTCTGTCTGTAGAAACTAGAAATATAGTTACTTCAATAAGTATTCTATTCAAGAAGATATTTCTGGTAAAAAAATCTAGATTTTGCCAAAATAGGTGGTGGGTTCTGGGTACAACCCCTCCTTCCCTCAAAAATGGGTCCTGTAAAAGTACCATTGTTTTGACCTCTTCCCTAAATAATAAAGTGAAAAATACCAAAACATTGCATTTGAAAATTGAACAGAAAATGTACATGTATATCCCATCTCAGACTTAGAGGGCGAAACTGGGACCCCATCTCAGACTTAGAAGGTAAAACCAGACTCCATCCAGCAGCACATACCCATATAGCTTTTATTTGGGAGTTAACCCCCATCTCCTGATTGTCTCCCAACACAACAGCCAGTATTCTGGAGGTACTAAGTTCACCACTCGTGTTTATAAACTGCATGCATGGTAGCACATTGCACCAAAATAGCAACAACAACAACTTTTATTCACATAATTTCATCCATTTTTTATAAGCATTAGAGAGTATGTATTTTTTAAATAAAATTAGTAATTACTGGTAATAATTGATTGAAAAGTAGTTATGCCTTAAGTGGCTAAATAAACCGTAAGGTTTTCTGGTTAGCTGCTAGCCTTTTTAAGTTTAGTTTTGAAATGAACTCAACTTTCAAACAAGAATATAGAGAAAAGGGAGAAATGAAGGAAATGAATATTATTGTACTATCTAATTAGATTTGGTTTTTGAAATGAACTTTCCTTGTAAGAAATCTACAAGTTCTGAGAGGTCATTGCATTTTTCTTCATTTGTTGCTAATTTCAAATGTACTGGTCTTAATTCCTCTTTGAGAAGTTTCCTAATCTCTTTGATACTTGCCATTTGACTATTTTAGAGCAAGTTAAGTGATTTAAGACTTGGAACAATGTCGGCATTATGTGTGTGTGATTTAAGCAACATATTTTCTATAACAGAAGCAACATATTTAATGTTACCTTGAACGTGAAAGGAGCCTGCACCAAAGAGTGTTTCCATGGCAACATAATTTCTACAGTGATGTGTATTTTCCAGTGTCATATGTGTGCAAAGTTTCAATTGTTTTTACCCATTATTTGCAGAGATATTCTTCATTTTGTGATTTATCTCCAGGCTGTGCAAATAACATGATGTCATAGGCCATCTCATTTGCATATTGCAAAAACCTGAAAACCTGAATGAGATGAGGTATTGACCAAAGGAAAATGCCACCCTAACTCGATTCAAAAGGATTTTCAAATGAGATCAACTTAATTTTCGATTCACCTGTATTATATATTAGCTATACAGTCAAGTGTTGTTAGTAGTAATCATGCATTCTCTTGTTTTGTAAGGTTGTGTTCCGTTCATTAACTGCAGAGGTGTTCCTGTTCATTCAAATGAGTCAGGAGATGTGGGATTTTGACCTAAATGGTGACCTGTACTTTGAAAAAACCATCAATGGATTCCTGCACGAGTTGTTCACAAAGTGGAGGGAACAAAAGGCAAACCATGAGGTCACCATAGTACTCTTCTCAAGAACATTCTATGATTCTAAAGAGATTGGTAAGCTAAATATTAGGGGTACCCAACAACAATTTTCCAACAAAATGTATAATATTCTATTTTATTACTTCTGAAACACTTATAATGGTAGATGTTTATCTATTTGGTTAACCAAGTCAACATAGATTGTTTCTAACTTTTTAGGATGCTTTTAATAAATTCTTAGGTGTGGCAGATGCCTAGATTGTCAGTGAAATTTTGTTGATCTGTGACAGAAAATGTTTAGGTAACCTTTTTCCAGATCCTAAGTTGACACTTATTATTCCAAACTTCTAGTGGACTGTATATTTTGTTGTTTCTTAATGTTTACTCTGTTATAAAATAATATTAAATCTATTAAATGTCAGTACATTAACAAAAGTTATGTTTTCCTCTGATGTTCTGAAACTTTTAGCAACACATTTCTGACATTTTCCTTTGTTACAATCTTAAGAAAATGTTAGGCAGACATTTTAAAATAACGACAAATTTAGACGATCCGAACAGATATCTTCAAAAACTTACTGATGGTGCTCCTTTTAAATGAACAATCATGTACAATTTCCAGCATATCTTCTTTTTCGATAAAGTAACAGTGTATCTGCTGTGCTCATATCAAACATTAGCGAATCGCTACCATGCAGGGGCAGATCCAGGAAGTGCAGAAAGAGGGGGCAGTGGCATAAGCCGAACCTCTCGCCATATATGTGCAATTAGCTAGGGGGTCTGGGGGCATGTATCCCAGCCAACGAAAGGGGGAGCCGTGGCCCCCTCGGCCCCCCTAAATCCATCCCTAACTACATGTATAACATACATTTCAGAGCTTGAAATTAGGCTCGCACACACACAAAATGCAAGTAGATTTTTAGAAATGTAAGTAAAAATCTCATGACAACTAGCAATAGTTGCTAGTAGAAGCTTACTGAACTATTTGTTATTGCCAGTGGATCAGACCATGTTGCTAGTAAAAATTAGTGACACTAGCATCGCAGTTGCTAGCAACAGTTTTCATTAGCTCTGCATTAAAATCAGCCAGATATTGCCAAACTGCCTTTTGTGGTTGCTTTAAATGCTATTTACCACAAAGGGCAAAACATTTAACCTCTGGAACCCAGGGTAACGTAATTGTCTCTGAGAAAAATAACTTAAAATTTCAAATCCTTAGATGATTTTCCTGTGGACAAAAGAGTGAGTGTTCTGCAGGATCCTTATGGCAGATTCTACGAAGACTTCTACCAAGTGATTGTTCACAGTGAGAAAAGAGATGACTGGCTTCCCATACTAGTAAAACTAAAACATCACTTCAATCAGTACCCCAAGTACATCAACTGCAGTGAAGATGAGACTGGAGGATCCAACTCAAGTGCATTTGAAGGCAATTTCCTGGAGGCTGTTAACTTGACTATGAACAGTATGTTAAATATACATGTATCTGTTGTACCCTTTAAAGGGACTGTCATTATCAGCGATTCTCATATGAACTGACGAACCTCGCGCACATGTGGGTTGGTAAAAATCAAATCAAATATTCAAAAATGACTAATAACTAAACTGTGTAAATATACAGTATTCAAGTAAAATAATGAAAATACTTTCAATCAAGCATTGAAGGAGGGGGGTTTAACTGTTTTAACCCACCAATCAAATACTGACCCCATACATGCATAGTACCATAACATAGCCCCTTTAAGTCCGGTGTCACAGCGGATTTGGACCCCCACGGATATGGATCGCCCGGTCCATATCCGCTAGCGGATTTGGACCTCCCGGTCCATATCTACTAGCGGATATGGACCCCTCTTCGTGGATTTGGACCCCCCCTACAAAAACGTTATTTTAATTATGTTTCCAACTCGTTTTTATAAAACTTTGAATCATTCCCGTTTTGCAATATTTTTGTTTGTGTAAAGTGTAACTACGATAGGTAGCTAGTGGATATTGACATATCTGTGGGGGTCCAAATCCGCTAGGACACCGGGTTACACGATGACAAGGCTTTTGGGCATGGCACACTTCTAACTTGGGCATGGCCCTCCAAACATGCAGACTGGGGCTACCTTATCACAGGGTCTGAGCAACACTATATTTTCAGGCACATATATCTGTTCCATTGTCATTACAAAAATAAGGGATACCATGCCAAAATTTAGGAGTGCCATGCCCAAATTCTTGTCATGCAAACCGGGCTTCATTTTAGAGACATCATTTGAAGGGCTGTGTGCAAGAAGGGTGTAAGTGACTCCTGATCACATTCTAAATTCTCCTTCAAATTCTTTGTTTTCTAAGGAGAATTTAGGATGTGACCAGGAGTCACTTATGCCCTTCTTGCACACAGCCCCTCATTTTAAAGTTTTTCTGTGAAAAATAGTGTTATTTTTAACATGTGTTGGCCACATCTACCAGTTTAAACAGAGGATTTGAAGGGTTCGAATTAAATTTTTAAACCCACAGGTAAAAATATAATTTGTTTGGAACCTACAAGCATACTAGTTTCATTACCAGTCTTACACGTTTCAATATAGCATACTGGTGTGCATGTCGATGAACAAGAGAAGTCACAAAATGTTTTGGTGAAAAGCAAGGTTCAAACTTTAAAACGTGTATTGCATAGCTCAACAGCAAGTGGTTATTTTTTCTCCTCGCAATTGTTAAAAACCAACTTGTAGTGACCGCAAATTTCGACGACAACTGCGAGCGCAAGCTGCTAGGGGGTGTGGGGCATCCCCCCTGGAAATTGTGCAAATCTAAGGTCTCTGAAATGGCATTTTCTGCATTTTGGGTGGACCTCGACGGGTACAGTTCCATTATGGTGAGTGGAACATTCATCCATGGGGGTCAGTACCCACTCATTGCACCCCCCTGGATAAGGGCCTGGTATGGGTGTTCTGGAGAAACTGTACTTTACTATCCAACTGACACGTGTCAGTTGATTGTTGTTGATCAAGACTTTACCAAGCCAACCAACAGTTCATACAATGTAGCTTCCAAGTGACCAGTATCAGGCAGGTTTGATCCGCAATCAACAACACGTACTTCAAAAATATACCGCCAAATTGCATTTCAGAGCATTCTAAAACCAAACATTTGCCGTGGGAGGAGTCCAGGAATGTTTGTTTGTTATTAAAACTGTTTTACTTTGCTCCAAAGTGGTCTCAAAATGCAGGAAATACCATTTTAGAGACCTTAGATTTTCAAAATTAAATTCCCCGTACCCCCTTAGAAGCTCGCATCTCCGGTGCTCATGTGCCACAACCCTAGACCAGCTTTCTATTTATTCAAACTTGGGGCCTAAGCAGTTGACCTTAGTTGACCGACAGTCGCCAGTTAGTCAAACGATTTTCAGCCGACAGTTGGCCGACACTTTCTCGGAGTGAGAGTTACGATAACTGAACCTTCTCTTTTGCAGTTTTTGAAAAACACTATGTGGATCGTAACTTTGAGCGTACAGGGCAGACGACACTTATGGTGACGCCAGGGCCTGGAGTGTTTGAGGTGGATCGAGGTCTGACAAATATCACGAAACAGCGCATGCTCGACAGTGGTATGTAAATTACTTTCACACTTGAACTGTGTTTTTTCTTGGGCGTGATAATAATGGAGACCATCGCACCGAGGACGGGGACGGGGCGCAAAAAAGTGTTTTCTCACGAAATTAGGTGTTTATCGTTTCCTTTATTCGCCTGTTATCGCTTTTTACATCCATATTTTCGAAAAATATGATAAGTGTAGAGTTCCGTTCACGCCGAACGATTTGACCCCGGAGTAGTGGTTACCCTTGCTTCGAATAACCTGGCCTTGTTGACAACAATGTTGAAAGAGCGAGTCAGCATTTAATATTTAACAATTATTCCCAAAAGTTGAGGTGAATAGTGGTGGATATTTACTGAGCCCACCACTATTCACCGACACTGAGGTGAATAATTGTTTTAGTATATACCACACTACAGGTGAATAGCCAGCAGGAAATAGTTATTTTATTTCTATCAAATGGACAAAAACTCGCGCGAGGTGATCTCTGCTTCGCTCGGCGTTGAATATGAAATCATATTCACTGTTTGAGTAGCCAATCAGAGCGCGCGAAAAGTGATATTCACTGGTGTGATACATACTAAATATATATAAATATGCTCTATTCCATTCTCAACAAGGTTGCAACATAGTTCAACATTTCTCCTCGCTGAGTCTTTCAACATTCAACATGGTAAGATACATGGTTTAACATTTGTTGCCATCATCGGCTTAATATGTTCGACGGATTACCTTCGTTTAGGTGGGACACGTGTTTGCATCTATACTCTAAGTCCAGCGTGTCCATTCTATTTGTAAACTGCCATATGTTTTCGATTCTTGTTGAAGGAATTTTGGTCCATGAATATTTGTTTTCGTGAAGAAAAAATCTTTGTAGAGACAAGTAACCACCGCTTTCAATTACAAAGCACGTGACTATTTTGTAAATGAACACAGGTTAGATTTGGATATTTCAATTCATTTTCAGGTAAAGATGAATCAAACTAAATGGAAAATGGTCTCCAAAACATAAAGTTTGGGGAAAATTGTCTCTTTAACATAAGCAATGTCCCAAAATTTAGAAAGCAATGGGACAAATGTCTCACTTCGTTTGATTTCTGGAATGAACACTGCTTGTGAAAAAGTCAGTTGTTTGAGCGAAGTAGTGTATTTTTAGCATTTTCTCTACTAAACATTAAAAGGCAATTACTTTACCTTTTCAAGATACATGTAGCACTGATTGAAACCTTCCAGCACTGTCTGACAAATACAAAAACAGCTGAATTTTGAACAGGACCTGAAACAACCATAGAAACTGATTAAAGTTAGGACCCGGCTAATGCACAGATTGAATTGGAATTTAGCGTGTTGGTTTTTGTGGAGGCAGGAAATCCGGAGAAAAACCCTCAGAGCGAGATACCAACAAACCATATGCTCAACTCACATATGGCGCCGCAATCATGATCAGGAATAAAAAAAATTCCGGGCCACAGAGGTGAGAGCGCTTCCCGGCTCCCCTAGATAGATATCAATTTGTATATTTTTTGAAGAATTTCCTGCACTTTGTTTAAATTCCTGTTTACACGTGCTTTTTTCATGCTTGCCTTTGAGGCTCGCCAAAATATATATGCCCACAGGTAGCCCAAGCTCTGTATAGTGAGGTAAAACTTTGCTGGAATTCGCTGAAAATTGGCACAGACATATCTAAGGAACACAAGAAGAGTAAGTTTTGTTGATTTCTCTTGAAAGTTTACGTTTCAAATGGAAGACTAAATCCCCTACAAATGCTATTAAATATTGACATTTACAGAACTTGAGCTACCTGTGATATGACTCTAATATCGTTATGCAGAGCTTATTTTATCCATTGCTTATTTTCTAGGCGTAGCTGCGGACTTGGTTTGTATGGCGGAGCAGCCCCTTCACTCTGTTCCTCTCTTTAAATTCCAAAACAAAGATCTTGGTCAGGGAGTGAGCCTGGGAGATGATTACAACATTCCTCACTGGATGAACCACAGTTTTTATGCCTCGCCAAAGACGAGGAACAAGTCATATGCTTTTGTTCCAAGAATCAAACTTCCTGAGATCGTACTGAATAATATCGGATGCAGTAAGAAAGACAATCCTTTTAGGAAAGGTAAGGAAAAAGAGCCTAGCTGTTACTTTACTTTCAGGAGATCAGATTAGTACGTATGTGCAAATTAGGACCGGAGATGCCACAGCCCAATATTTGACTGGCAGCGCTATGGTAGTTTGTTTTGCTTTCTTATCAATGAAAAGATCAAGCGACTAAGATAAAAACATGCGATAAACTTGCATGAATTCTTTTTGTGTGTGCGAGTTCTTGTCTAACCTCGGCTATTTGAGCGGTTTTAAATGATTTTGGTTCCGAGATCTCTCCTTACCAGGAAAAAACACGTAAATTTCTGACATTTGAGCGACGCAGGAGTGATATAGTCAGACATTGATATTCTGCCGGCACGGTAAAGAGGTTTGGACACGAGACAATAACATAATGGTAATGCTTCTATTCTAGGCCAGTCGCTCCACTTTGGTTCATTTAGATTTTACAGTAGGTCTACTTAGGTCTACTTATTTGTTGTTAAATGCCGTGATCAGATTACCAGTAAATGTATGGGGAAAGTTAAACTAGGTTTCAGGATAAACATGTCTAATACCCTCGAATTCAATCAACAAACTCCTTTAAATATACCAATCTTTATTTAGTTCTAGAATGCTAAATGATTCGGAAATTGAATTTTGGACAAGATATTAGACATTAGAATGTTTCAGAAATAGAATTTTGGACAAAATATTGGATATTAGATTCTCATACATACACTGTATTTCCGCCATGTTGGCTCTACATGTACTTCCAAGATGGCCGCTGGTATCGTGAAATCTACTATTATTCGTAGCGGCTGCTTTGCGTCAGCGTAGTAAGTAAGTTAGCAGTCAGTTCTCTAGCCCTCTGAGAATTCGCGTTGCTGCTGACAGCATCAGGTCGAGGTATACGTTTCTGCTCATTTCCACTTTTTTTGGCCACAACCCCAGGGTGGTTTTTCGTATCTGTTCGTTTCCCATTAGTTAACAATGCAATTTATATTAATTAGTTAATTGTATTAGCTTATCGAGTTGTCTGGCGACTGTCCCACAATAAACTATCCTTATGAAGTCTCTTGTTAATGTAGTCAGAATGAAATGCTATCGAGAGGAGACGTCCCACAAAACCGATCAAAACTACCTAAAATAGCTGAGACAGGAGTATTTAAGTACAAATAAAAAACGCTCTGAATTTCTAACGAGACCTGAAGCTACCATAGGGGCTGATCAAAGTCAGGACCCTGCTACTCCTGCTAAACCACAGATCGAATTGGAATTTAGCGTGTTGGTTTTGTGGATTAAGGAAAACCGGAGAACCCGGAGAAAAACCCTCGGAGCAAGGGCGAGATACCAACAAACTCAACTCACATATGTCGCCGCGTCCGGGAATCGAATCTGGGCCACAGATAGGTGAGAACCACTGCGCCACCCCGGCTCCCCACTAAAGTAAGATAATATTTCTTTCTTTCTTTCTTTCTTTCTTTCTTTCTTTCTTTCTTTCTTTCTTTCTTTCTTTCTTTCTTTCTTTCTTCAGTCTTTCTTTCTTTCTTTCTTTCTCTCTTTCTTTCTTTCTTTCTTTCTTTCTCTCTCTCTCCATATCGAAAGTAGGGAATTATGGTAACCATGTCTCTCTTGCAAGATATCTCTGTAAACACAAAGAGGTGATATTCCCTTCTCATATTATAGTAACACTCTTATATTAATCTTGATTTGTAAAGAAATTTAACGTCAACGCATTCAAGCTCGAAATCTTATTAAAGAAAGAAGTCAAAAGATGTTACCAAAGTGCCCTATGTCGTGGTAAGGCTAAATTGTACATGGTAAAACTAGACTTCCCCATGGAATGGTGGATATTTTAGTGCGTACTAAAGTGCATACCATTCACTTTCTTACCACGAAACTTTTTCATCTCTAACGGTTTTTAGACAAAGAATATGCTGCTGTAGTACATGTGTTCTATGCAGGGTGCATGTTGACCTGAAATTGAAGGTTTTTATTTTATCTAATTTTAGACAAAGCGTCTGTAAATCTGCTGCAACTATATGTGGTAGATTCAAACGTGGAACACATTTGCACCATAGTGTTGGCTACCATTTGGTAAAATATTCAATGTTTTCCCTATTTTCTCCTCCTCCTAGGATTTTTTTGCATAACTTGGACCTACAGGTTACCAAAGTTCCCCATCTGACAGAAATTTAAGAAAGCTAATTTTCTCTTATTTTGTAGAGGTAATCGAGTGCTTTCTTTATCGTAGAACATGATCTTGGCAGACGTTACCACCAACACCAAAATCTTAACAATTGCACTTATTGTTGCTTAAATATTTGAATTATCTTTGTATCGAAAGAATAGGGCATTTGTGTAACCTATGAGGCACTTTGGTAACGTCATTAGCTAGTGAGTTTTCTTATGGGCAAATTTCACGCATAGAAGTTCTCTACACTTTCTTGCTTATGATGGAAATTGATTAAGGCATATTTCCTTTCTCTACGAATACATTTTAAATGTTTTATTGTATCATGCGCACTAAACTCGCGCCATAAATTAAATATCCATATTTTCTCCGAACATTTAATACTGACTATCGTGTATTTGCGGTAACAAATGTAAGAACCAATCTATAAACCGATATTCAAT
Organism: Actinernus sp. WN-2022; assembly: GCA_030867875.1. Classification (NCBI taxonomy): domain Eukaryota; kingdom Metazoa; phylum Cnidaria; class Anthozoa; order Actiniaria; family Actinernidae; genus Actinernus; species Actinernus sp. WN-2022. The sequence continues at coordinate 134,115,824 of JAOWCC010001589.1, forward strand.
CATTGCGCAGGCATAATTGTCAATCTTGGAATTAATGTATTCAATGACGTGTTCCTAGGCCCTACCCACCCTTTACAGGCAATAAAAACAATTAACGTAATACTGAAATTTTAATAGCTGTTATGGTAATTTCGCCATGTAAACTCATTTTCTCCGTTTTCCATTCCTGCTAGTATGCGACTCCATTAATTCCCACAATCCCTTCCAGATGTATAGAAAGCTCGAATAAATATTGTAAATGACCTTCAACCACATTAGTTGTATTTGATCACTGGCAATCGTTATTATTGTACGTTGTTATGCAAGGCTTTGTGCTAGTTCGCCATACATACTCCCGAGTTAAGAATTAAGAAAAATCCAGTCTAATATACATTACCCTGAACACTTTTAAAAACACTGACAACGGACTACAAAATCCCATGATCCTTTGAGGCCGTGGAAGCTATGCCACGTTGCTAAGTTGCAGTACAGTGCACGAGTAAGTCAAAAAAACTTTATTACATTCAAATACGAGATCGATCTTTTGGTTAGGGTTCATTCTGAGATGTAGTTGGTCCTGTTGTAACAGCCTTTTATGTCAAGGGAACCTAACATAGGCATTTAAATTGCAAAAAGCTTTGTTAACATTCAATAACTGAAGCATACCAAACATATATAAACACCAAAACGGTCATATAGATAGCTAGATCGACAATCATATCATAAGTTGTTTGTTCCATAGTACCATCGTATTTACTCCAATACTTATTTTGAAACATTTGAGGCCCGTTAATAACATGCAGTTTGTTTTTCCAATCCTTTAAGCTGACTGTTTTAAACGAAGACTAGAATGACTAATAAAGTAGTGTTATTACGGTATTTAAGCATCAGCGTGATTAGGGCGGGCCGCTCTGATTACTACTGACTAGAATTACTCTTTACAGAACGTTACAATAAATCTTTTTTCCCGTTTACTACTAAGTTGTGGAATGAGATTGATATTGAAATTCGTTTGCTTGATGCATTATGTCCCTTTAAGAGAGCGTTAGTTAGTCTATTTAATGTCCCAGATTATTTTAAGCTTTTTGATTACTCACTTGATAGGTATTCTTCTATAATTCATACCAGACTTCGACTACATTTGTAGATGCATGTGCTCTAAATTATTATCTCTTTAAGATTGGGATCAAGATTTCTCCTGCATGTAGCTGTGGTTTTAGTAAGGAAAGTATATCGCATTTTTTTTTACACTGTCCCACCTATACTGCCCTCAGACCAAATTTGCTCTCCGCTGCTGGTCGGATCGTTTCAAACAGATGGTTGAGCTTTTCAGACTCTCAAAAAATCGTTCTTTTTCTATTTGGATCTTCCTTATTAACCAACGATGAAAATGTTGATATTTTTTACCACGTTCAGTATTATATAAGAGAGTCTAATCGTTTTCATACCTAATCACTTTTTTTATTTTTTATTTCTTTATCATATAGTCTGTAGTTTGTAACGTCCGTCTCTTTACTGTATAATACTGTATTGTAAGTGTAACGTGTGAGCCCCCTAGATGAGCTAATAGAGCTCATGGGGTGAACTCGTAATTAAAAAATATGTTTAAATAAAAATTGATTTACTCTTAGATCTCGCTGATGGTTAATTAATATTTACATGATTCCGTCAGCACGTTAGACCACGCAGCCATGTAGAGTCCTGGAAAAATAAAAACTTTCGCAGGGCAAAAAACGTTATTGTTTTTTTCATTTGACTTGTCCAATCAAATTCTAATTGTCTGAATGTGAAATTAACTTGTACGAAAAAGTTTAACCCGCAAGGGAATGTGAAACGCCTCTTTGATTCGTCGACACAACGCCGTTCCTTGCTAGAATCGAACTGACTGTCTCCCCAAGGTGAGACATACCATAAGAGACTGTATGTTGTGATGGACCACCCCTCCCTTACGATAAATAAACCTCACACAATTTCAGACCTGACAAGATTTCCCATTAAAACATATTGTTAATTAAACATTTTAATCTCATAAAAATTGACTTGCAAAGCTCTGAAGAAAATAGACTAATTGTACGTGATAAATTTTACTCGTCCGATCTGATGAGTGCTTTGGTAAATATATTAGCACTACAGCTTACCACTTTATATATTACATTCTTTACACTTACTAGTGCTACGCGGCAAACATGATTCAATATCATAACTACATATACATATATAATCGCCGTGACCCCATATAACGCACCAATACCCACGATTGCTCTCATCTGACTTGATAGCTCAGTTGGTAGAGCGCCAGACATGTAACCTGGAGGTCGTTGGGTTCGAGTCCCACTTGGGTCAGAGATTGTTTCTCTTTCCCTCGTAGGGAGTGCACACTTAGCACTACAGCTTACCACTTTATATATTACATTCTTTACACTTACTAGTGCTATTTTACTGTGCTATTTTACCCTTTCAATAACTAACAAGACAGACACAGTGTGGAGAATATTGCATGTGCCGTGGTAGACCAGCACTGCGAATTATTATTATAAAGAATAATTCTACAATACAATATTGAAATTAATAATTATCAGATTTCTTGACTGACCAATGAGGCACTCCCCGAGGGTTGGATACCCCAGCTCGTGTTACTCCATTTGGTTTGAATAATTATTATGCGTATATGTAACAGAATTGTATCGCACGGAATTGCGACTAAATAAAATGGTGTAGTTGTATTACTAAGGCGAACTGAGCACGTAACCGCCGCAGCAGATACTCGGAGGCCAGAAAAAACCTGCCCTCACTTAACGGATTGTGAGCGCAGGAAATCTGGGTAGGAACCGAGGCTCCAGACGCCAGCCCTTCCTACGGGGGCTCTAAGTTACTGTATTCTAAATGTTCATAGCCTTGGTGATCTTTACAAGTTCTTCGGGAATGGTTTCCATGTATCTATATTTGGATTTCGGATTCTTCCATCCTACATGTATGTCGTTAATACTTTCCATCTCTTCCACCCGCTACTGTACTTCTGCGCTGTAGTGGCTGCACTTGACTCCACTAAGATGTCAATCAGTTGCGGAACTATGACTTGCAAAGATGCACCTCAAGGCTCGTGTTAAACTTACCGACCTGCAACAGATCTTGGAGAAAATAACTGGATTAGTAGTGAACTAAAGCTATAAAGTACTTTTATTCGCATATATCTACGCATATTGGCATCTTGCCTTACTTCATTATAGTTTATTTCTCGATGACACAATTTTGCTTACGCTATACTGACATAAGGTATAGCCATTAATACTACCTTAACTTCCCTTATAACAGGTACTTCTTCTCGGGTATATCCCTTAATAGTGGCATATCGCCTTATTACAGTTATAACTGATTCCATTATAGATCTCATACAGGACACAATTCTCTTTTTGTGTATCTATTGATTCCCGGTACCCAGCCTTGACTTACGATTATAATATGCTCTGACATAAATCTTCTGAGGCAATTCCAGTTATGCTATAGGCATTAAGTCATAAGGTACTTCCTCTCAGGCATATTGCTGTACTTCCATAAAAAAAAGGTTTCATTCTCAGACACAATCGTCTTCTGAGGCAATTCCACTTATGCTATAGACATTAATAGTCATAAGGTCTTCCTCTCAGGCATATTGCTGTACTTCCATAAAAAAAAAGGTTTCGTTCTCAGACACAATCGTCTTCTGAGGCAATTCCACTTATGCTATAGACATTAATAGTCATAAGGTACTTCCTCTCAGGCATATTGCTGTACTTCCGTAAAAAACGGGTTTCATTCTCAGACACAATCGTCTTCTGAGGCAATTCCGCTTACGCTGTTGAATAATAGCTTAAGGTACTTCCTCTCAGGTATATCTCGCTGTATTGTGTACCTCAACTAATATGGTACTTATTCTGTGGCATACCTAGTAATCACTTAATCCCCAAAAAATAAATAAAGTGAGTCATGATCGAGATTGCTAACCTGAAATCTATACGTAACGCCAGCATGTTGAATTTCGCGCAACCGAAGAAAACCGAGGGCTTGCTGTGATAATACACGTTCTGACCTGGACCAGGAATGATTAAGTCAGATCTCTTAGGCAAGCATACAACTTCTTTAATAAATGAAGCAAATTTCGAAGGACTAGGCTTTAATAAAGGCCAGAAGAAAGCCGATGGCCTAGCATCGCGAGGTATCCACTGCGCATCTATTTGCATGTCGTTTTCCAAACATAACCGGAATATATCTGTCGCTGATGATTGGAGCTGCTGCTTAGGACTACCGATCGAAACAATTCTGGATGCGTTTACATTATCAGTAAAACATTTCACTTTCTTGTGTGTGAGTGATGCGATATGAGCCTTAAGGACGTAGTAAATGGCCTTCAGTTCACTGTATGTTGAACTCTGACGGCTCTCGAATTCGTTAAACATACCGGCTGACCGGCTGCTCATATAACTTAACACAGAAACCGCCATAAGCGTAATCACTAGCATCACAATAAATAACAGCACCTGAAGAAAACTTCGGTTCTATACCATAGCCGTTAAAGGCTTCTATGTTGACATACCAGAATCGTAACTCTTCCGTCAAGGGCATAGAAAGAGGAAATGTACAATCCCAATGCGATCTTGATTGAATAGTAAAATGTATTTGCCTCGTAAATAACCTAGAAATCGGACCGACTGCTAAATACAACGAACTGAAACCGGCAACTGCCGCGAGTTCTCTGAAGGTCGTACTGCCCGAAGCTATCATAACATCCAGCCTACTTTGCAGCTTAACAATTTCTTGGTAGGAACACGAAACTTAATTCTCATAGTGTCGATAATAAAACCAAGCCATTCGACTTGCATATAAAAAATATAGGCTCCCAGAACGATTTCTTCGCGTTCATTTTCAATCCACTTAACTTCAAGTCTTTCTAATGTATTAAACTAGCCACACGTGCCGACAATCCGTGTCCGGATGTCCCGAGATTCCGTCGTCTAAATAAACGAAGCAGTTGTGACTCATTAAACGCCAACGCTTTACCAAAGGACGCAATAATTTGGTAAAACAAAAAGAAGCAGTACTCAAACCGAATGGAAGAACCTTAAATGCGAAATAGCGAGTTTTACCGTCGAAAGACCAGGCGAAGCCCGAGTATTGGTGGTGACCGCTATAAATATCTACATTATGGTATCCAGATTCGAGGTCCCACGTGAAGAACCAGTAGTTGAGCTCAAATACCTTAGAAAGGCAGCGTAAATCTTCGTACTTAAACGAATGTTTGTAAAGACAGACTTAGCTTCTTTCCTTCGACAACTGTTAATGGGTTCACGCAATAGGGTGGCTCCAAATGCTCTTGCACACAATCGTTCAATAACAACTTAACAATAGCTTCTTCTACAAACTGGGAATGATCCCTGGAAGAGCGATTGTTCCATAGATAACACCGCCGTGGAAATTCAGTAAAAGGTAACTTATAACCTTCGGATATAATATCTAATACAAACTTGGGGGCATCGATAGCAGATTTCCAATAGTTATAACACTGTTTCAGGCGACCTTTCACGCTGGTAGAACCTTCTACAAACTCAACCCCTTTACTTAGTTGATAATCAACGATTAAAGGATACTCATCGGTATCAACAATGTCTGCATCAACACTGAAAGTATTGCTTTCTGTTAGTTGTCACGCCCGGGCTGGCGGACGGCTAGAGGCGTTGGAAGTTGCGATAACTGACGGACAATTCCTTATCAAATGACCGTAATCCCAGCACTGAAATGAAGAAAAAGAAAAAAATTAATTTAATTAATTAGACTTTAATAAAGTAAACTGTAGAAGTGCTGGACACGCGACCGAGAGAACGAACTAACTCTAATTACCTGCTTATATACTCCTTAAACAAAGCTATTACACAACTAGCTTAACATAACACGCTACAACGAATAACACCAATTGCCATACCAAACAACACGTGTACACTTGGGCGGATTCCAAAACGCACAGAATACAATGATATGCTAAACTTCGTATCGCACATAATTTATTATACATATACATATATAATCGCCGTGACCCCATATAACGCACCAATACCCACGATTGCTCTCATCTGACTTGATAGCTCAGTTGGTAGAGCGCCAGACATGTAACCTGGAGGTCGTTGGGTTCGAGTCCCACTTGGGTCAGAGATTTTTTCTCTTTCCCTCGTAGGGCGTGTACACTTAGCACTACAGCTTACCACTTTATATATTACATTCTTTATACTGAGTAATAGTTTGGTTTCCATGGTTTGTTTGTACTACCTAATACCGCGCTGCCGCACGTTGATATGTTCAGTTTTAGATATTATGTAGTGCATTTAAGCAATAGAAAACACGATGAAGAGAAACTATTGCTAAGGTTTTGCACTCTGATCTCTTGACAAGAAGATGTCACGTTAAGCATATCGCCGGCTTGCATATACTATAGGTATAGAAACATTTTAGTTGTAAAAGGAGTAACTGCTAAATACCCTGACACTTGTTTCATTAATAATGTATTTTCTCAAATTCTCATAAAAACCTTCTAAAAGCCTAACTCTGAAATAAAAAAAAACCTAATTAACCATTTCCAACCCCAAATCATTCATAGAACGAGCTATATATATATGGATAATTTCGCACCGCAGTTTACAAGGAGTTTTCAAGTGATATTTCGAAGTGACAGGGTATTCGGCTCTTAAAGGAGCAATGTCACGATTAGTATTCATGCCCAAAGTTTTGAAAATGTGTCAGGTGGACAAGAAATCAAAAGACGTGACAGAAGTAGAAGTCCGTGAGTAATCCGCTTGCATCGGCGTATTTGCACGATATCTCGAGCCGAAATTGCTTTAAAACTATACTTCAGTATTATATGGTTATGTTTGATGTTACTGATTTTTATAAAGCAGCATTTTATTTATTTCATTCGAAAGGGAAATTTGCAGCGGCGCGTGACATAGCGTGATTTTTCCATTGTCTATAACAACCAATCAGAATCGTGACACTGCTCCTTTAAGTCGTTGTTAAAATCTAATTTACATTGAAAAGTTAGGACTTAGATTGAGAAACGTTACGAATGTTTTATGTCTAGTAAATGTTAATGCATGATAATCTAGATGTAGATGTAGAGTAGTAGTTGTGTTTTGATAGGGGAAGGCATAGCTTTCCTACCTTATTTGTTACAATTTTGGTATATTTAGATTTTTAGCATTAATGCTCCATATGATTTGTTGCTCTTAAAGTCGAGCACGAGATGCCAAATTTAGTGAATAAACTTGTTGTACTACCCGCCTGAGTCTTCTATGGTTACCAAAATGCCCTACTGCATGTCCCACTGAGGTTACCAAAGTGCCCTACCAGGTTACCAAAGTGCCCTATTGGTTACCAAAGTGCCCTGTTGGTTACCAAAGTGCCCTTCCCGGTTACCAAAGTGCCCTTTCCGGTTACGAAAGTGCCCTGCCAGGTTACCAAAGTGCCCTTTCCGGTTACGAAAGTGCCCTGCCAGGTTACCAAAGTGCCCTATTCGTTACCAAAGTGCCCTGTTTTTGGTTACGAAAGTGCCCTTCGATATAGCTCTCTCTCTCTCTCTCTCTCTCTCCCTCTATCTCTCTCTTTCTCTCTTTCTCTCTTTCTCTCTTTCTCTCTTTCTCTCTTTCTCTCTTTCTTTGTCGACATTTGAACAACACTAGCTAGCTTATTTTTTCAAAGTTTTAGGAAAGCCAACTGAATGGTTTATATTTCTCTTTGCTCCTCAAGTTTACCCTGAGAGCTCTGTAATGCCATGCAGTAAACTCAATACTATCTTAGGAAGATTTTTCATCCTTAACAGATCTTCACAAGAATTTCCAGCCCAAGAATGCTAAGGACCAGCGTACTAACCAGCTTCCAGACTTAATCGATTATGACGAATACGATGCTGGTATATTCCGTTCAGGCGCCATGGCGAGACCGCTGACCAATTACACCGGAGCGCACCCCAGCAGTTCGGTTCCCGAGTTCTCAGATACCGCAAGCTGTTTAGACCTCGATAAACTTGCGAAGTCGCGAGAAGAAACTCCATATCTGACGAAAATGTTTTCTCCGCCAGGGATTTCCAATGGTGCTATCGCTATTCCTTCGTCTGCTAAGTCTGTAAGTCATGAAAGAGAGTTTGAAACTCTTTCCCGCCTATTCAAATCTGTGAAATAACAATGCATTTATTTACTTTTTGTTACCCTCTTGATGTCTTGTTGTCATCCTTTTTAGCAGTGAAATCTAAATATATTCCAAAGCGATGGATTCGGTGGTTTTTATTTCTATTTTCACCCCTTTTTTACCACTTCTCGTTAAATCTAGCGATTCTTGAAGGTAGAAAATTTTCTTACCATCTTTTGATATAAAAGTAAAGTAAAGGAATGAATGTAAAGTAAAGGAATGAACTATTCCATACGGAACCTCATGATTACGAATAGTTCACTTGGTCTCGGCAACAATTTCACTTATTTGCTCAAAAATGAAATTCCTATAATATGGTATTTTGTAGCCTCCTCCGCAGGAATCTCTAATTTTCAAAGAAATCAGATTTTAAAAATCGGGAATTGGGTTACCTGTGACTCCGGGAGAGAAGAAGAGGACTCGGCTCCAATCTCCCTCTCTTTTCTTCACCTGCCACAGGGAGCCCATAATCTGATTTCTTCAAAAATTAGAGATGTCTGCGGAGGAGGCTAGGCATTTTGTTAATATGCGTATACTTGGTCCCAGAGACCAACATTTACATAAACTCGATATCTTTATTACGGACACAAATTATTAGGGACTGTGTTGTGGTGAGAGGTCTTTATATTCGTAGTCTGGGCCGGACTCGGTTATTTTCAGCGATTCTCATATGAACTGACAAACCTCGCGCACATGTGGGATGGTTAAAATCAAAGCAACAAATGACTGACAAACTGTGTATAGACATAGAGCGGTTTTCAATTGGGCGTCGTAAAATGAAAACCAGTAGGCCAATCACAAGAGCGAGTAAACACATCAATGAACCAATCACGAACTGAAGTAATTCACGATTGGTTTTACTTCAACCAATCACGAGGCAAAGTAAGCACAATCATGGATAACTAACCAATGAAATTCGATAGCAATTCACCAATTGAGCATTGACTCTATACGCAACACCACGATAGCCCCTTCAATGAGGTTCGTCTGTAATATGATGTTCTGGCGTAACAGTTTTTTAGAGAAATGTGTATAAACTGTTGTCCTTCTTCTCTATAGCCCGAGAAACACGCCCACAAAGATCCAAGCCTTCGCCTGTCATCCTCAATGGACTACTTGTCATATGCACAACTATCAAGGGGTGGGTATATACACAGTGGCTAGATACAGGAATGGATCACTCCTTTTCATGTTTATCTTCACACAGCGGTCAAACGTCTGCTCATGCGTCAAAAGTCTTGCAACAACAACATATTCCAAAACAAATTCAAAACGAGCCGCAAAATTTACCTTAAAACATATTACAGTGAACTTCTACCCCAAAAAGTTAAGAAAAATACGTGAAAGTTAAGCTTTTTATTTTCACAGTCGACGGGAAATTGAACAAATTTCAAACTGTGAGTTTACCAAATGTTTTCGTAATTTACCAAAAAAGTTCTCAAGGTTTGAAAACGGGTGTGTGAACAATGACGGCCGCCGGCTCGTTTTGAATTTGTTTTGGAATATGTTGTTGTTGCAAGACTTTTGACGCATGCGCAGACGTTTGACCGCTGTGTGGGGTAAGCTAAGGGTGAGTAGCGTAGGCCTGGTCACATTGCGATAAAACGTCACGCGCATGCGCTTTTGATGAGCCGCGTGTCTCCCCAGTTTCCCGCCGAAACTAAAATAAAACAGAGACTCGTATTGACGTGAAGTGTTTCGCGAAAAACAAGAAAACTACATAAAAGCTAAGCCTAAGACTTTCCCAGGTTGAAGTTTTCTTAATTTGTAATTCACTGTGAGTTTACTAAGTTATAAAAAGATTTACTATAAAAGTTTAAGCCCTCGGAAACTTGTATTTGAGAACAGAGCCGTTCTTTTGGCCAGCGGAGCACAACGGTTTGCCACGGTGTATGGCATAGATATGTAGAGGTGAGTAAGTTCTGTATTGAGCCGCTAATGATATGTGTAGGAGAGCAGACAGACATGCCAAAAGTCCTAACTATTTTGTTCCATCGTATTATATTATGTTGTATTTACTGGTTATTTCATGTTCCATCTTATTATATTATATTGTATTTACTGGTTATTTCATGTTCCATCTTATTATATTATATTTACTGGTTATTTCATGGTTTTCTATGGAATAACGGCGAATATTTCACGAGAAATTTATATATTTGATATACCACGATCCTTTTGACGAGAGAATATAGCACTACATATAGCATACACTATAGGAATGCTACTAATTTAATTGGGGTTTGCACTAAAAAGAAACATTAACATGGTGAACAGAAAACAAATATTTTAATTTTTTTTAGTGCTACCTGCTCTCCAAAGTTATCAGGATTTACCAACAAGATTCGATGTCAGTGTCATCAGAACAATATGTTTTATGAGAATATTCACGGGAATCCTGCTGTTTCTCTTCAGATTACAGAGACAGAAGGGCAGCACGTATCGAGGCTCTGGAGGAGCACTTACCACCCAGTCAGCGGTTCACTGTAGGCAGCGCAGGCTCACCTCGTCGTTTACCCAGCCTACTGTCTATCTCTACGCGTCGTCCTCGGCGAACCCTTATCAACCCATTCAAACCGTTAGAAATCCCGTGCAGGTGATTATGCTGTATTTAACAAACAAGGAGGCCTTATCCTGTGTAGTATTCTGTCAGAAAACACAACGGAGAGAACGCTAGGGAAACGTTAAAGCCCGTCCAGAGGAGCGCAACATGTTGGTCCAACATTGTTTGGTGTCCAAACGAGCACAACATGTTGGTCCAACATTGTTTGGTGTCCAAACGAGCACAACATGTTGGTCCAACATTGTTTGGTGTCCAAACGAGCACAACATGTTGGTCCAACATTGTTTGGTGTCCAAACGAGCACAACATGTTGGTCCAACATTGTTTGGTGTCCAAACGAGCACAACATGTTGGTCCAACATTGTTTGGTGTCCAAACGAGCACAACATGTTGGTCCAACATTGTTTGGTGTCCAAACGAGCACAACATGTTGGTCCAACATTGTTTGGTGTCCAAACGAGCACAACATGTTGGTCCAACATTGTTTGGTGTTCAAACGAGCGCAATATGTTGGTACAACATTGTTTGGTGTCCAAACGAGCACAACATGTTGGTCCAACATTGTTTGGTGTCCAAACGAGCGCAACAGTTGGACGATGTTGGGCAATATTACCTATTTCACTTCACTTTTATTTCAATTTACCAATTACATTACAAAGAATCTAACCCACCCACATTTAGCAAATGCTATTCGAGGTGGGGGGTTAGCAAATGTACATGAGACGATCGTATTAACAATTTTCAAACAAAAGAAGAACGGAAACAAGACGAAAGAACATCAATAAGTAAACTTTTGAATTTTTTTATAAAGACCGGTTTTTTTACAGAGCGCATTGAGGATGGAATACAATTCCAGACCTTCACTCCACTATTGTGTTGAACATTCGTTCAACATCGTCGTTAAAACCAACTTGTGAGTCGAGTGTTGTGCGTATTTTGGTTTAAACTCGTCATTTGCCTATAAATCCTAGCCCTAGGCCAGTGAGAACTCGTTTACCTGTGAACCCTAGCTCTATAGGTAGATGAGATCTCGTTGTTTACCTGGGAACTTATTTACTGACGGTTAGGGTTAGGTTTATGTTACGGGTTAGGGAGTCTCTACTTAAATGGTCGATTAAACGAGTGGGACTCGAAAAGATTCATGGCCGCTTTCCTACGCCATTTTGGAAAACTCACGGTCAATCGAAAGCTGGGACGAGTCTCCTGTGCGTACATCAGTGACCTCCCTCACGTTCTTTAGTGACCCTCTACACGTACATATGGCGGCCTATTGTACTTCCATATAAGGAAGTCGTACGATAGACACTTCTCAAATTACACATGTATACCCAAGGGAGGGGTGGGTGGATAGTTTACCAGAATCTATAATTGCTCCGAGAAGCGTTACTAGAGAGTTAGCAACTGAACCCATTTGTCGCGTCCTTTAGCTGGACGTGCAATAGACATCGCTGGGCGCATGTTTTCCCTAAGGACCCGGATGGAGGGATCTTGCGGAGACAGTTCGAGAGACAGCCTTTAGTGGTCAATGGTGATGACACCCCTGGAAAGGTGAGAGAATAGAGGTATCATCTAGAAACAGGACTCGTGCTATTACACCGTTTATGTTAGTTTTATTTTCATAATTGGCACTTACACTAGTATGCGAGCAGAGCATCCCTCTAAGTGTCCCAACCAGTGATAGACAATCTCTACGTTGGTGGGGTGGCGCAGTGTTTAAGCGCTTCGCCTCTCAGCTCTGTGGCCCAGGTTCGATCCCCGGACGCGGCGCCATATGTGAGTTGAGTTTGTTGGTATCTTGCCCTTGCTCCGAGGGTTTTTTTCTGGGTTCTCCAGTTTTTCTACCTTCACAAAAACCAACACACTAAATTCAAATTCGATCTGTGGTTTAGCCGGGTCCTGACTTTGATCAGCTCCTATGGTTGTTTCAGGTCCCGTTAGAAATTCAGAATTCAGAATTGTTTTGTGTGATTTCTCTTTGTGGGAGTACCTTTGAATCGCTGAGTAAGACTCAAGATTAGAGTGTACGCACGCTTGAACGGATACGGCACAGTTACCGTACGGGATGCTGTGACATTGAAATTGGTTTCCTCATTGTTTTTATCCCTCTGCTCCAATCAAATTACAGAGTTACGGTGCGGCAAAGTTACGGTGCAGCTGCGGTACAACTGCGGTTTAGTTTAATAATGCAAACATTTCTTATTTTCTTCTAGTCCCAGGAAGTTGAAGCTGCGGCACAAGCGATTGTCAACGCCCGCAAACGGGTCATTTCCGAGGCTTCGCAAGGCTTACCAGGGGACCCGGATAGCCTCGACGTAGAAGAGGAAGACAGCGAAGATGCCGAAGAGCAGAACAGTAACTCCGAATCTTGCTCTTCCGCGGATCAAGGCTCCACACCGCTGGGTCAGACACCGCAGACACCAGAGCAGACCTCCACAGTCCGCCGCCGCCCCTTGTCTCGCCCCAGTTTCTTTTATCACACTTTTGACAAAACACCGGTCGAGCAGGACTGGACAGCAGCTATCAAGGTATTGATAAGTACCCAGGGGTCTTTACGCGCTTAATCCAAGATGGCGTCTTAAGAACCGCCGATTGAGAATTAACAAATAGATGCCATTCTGCCGTGCGTCTGTCCTCTTATAGATACACAAATAACATCACAACGTGAAGAGAACAAAGAAGTGCGCCACGAGACACAGTCGAGTAACGTAACTGATGTTCTTGTCACGTTGTGACGTCATCTGTGCATCTATAAGAAGACAGACGCAAGGCAGAGTGGAATCTATTTATTTTATATAATGATCGCAAACTACAAACTGTGAAAATATCCAATCAAAATGAGTTGAGAAATTGGTTGCGTGCGCTCATGACGCCATCCATGTGTCTGTCCTGTAATAACATATGCCTCTCGACCAATCGGAGCGTGCGTTTTGGACTGATTATTTTATAATTTCGAATAGCGCGTGCATTTTTGTTTAAAAATATAACTGTTGATGTCGTCTTTCGCAATGGCGCATTCAAATTCGTTGAAAACAACTGCAATGTCATAAGTACTTAGCGTTTCTGCGTTTTCCGTACTCGCCTCTAAACTGGGTAAAAGTAGAATAACGTACGGTTGGAATTCATTGGGATCACACTTCGACCATTAACGTTTTTTTAGCGACTGGCGTCCAGTTTAATAAAAATAACAGCAATAATATACAATAATTCTAAATTATATAATAATCGAAATCAATAAAATCCTATATACAATCTACATTATACATATTCAAGTATTAACTAACGAACAAATATGAGTATAGCCATCTTTATTAAGAGGAAGGTGAGTAGTTCTCTCTTAAACTTCCCAATAGACGTAATAGTTCGTATAGTGGAAGGAAGATCATTCCAGTCCCAGCCTCAGTTCTCACAGGGATAAGATATACCTTTGTATCATCTATTCATTTTCAGACTAACGTGGACTGGAAGTCCCTTATAGTACCCGCTTGCCTTCCCTTCACGTCAGAGTACTGTCCAGACAAGGAAACACTCGAGACGGATTACCTGGAGTTCCATTACGAACTGTGTATTGGTGATGACGAAGAGTACGCCATGAACAGACCGAGATCAGCCAGCAATCCTAACAAGCAGCTGGACGCGTAAGTCTGTACAGTAGATCGAGTTAGCAATAGTTTCTCTGTACACATTAATCTTCCATTTTATGCAAATTAGGTGGCGGCCATTATGAATGAGGTCTATAAATAAATGCATCAATGAACGTTATATGTGTTATTTTCCTTTCAGGATCGAGGAGGAGGGAAGAGGTCGTCATCCCAGTACAGTGGAGCAAATGCTGTTAGAACTTGTGGCACAGCGACTCTCCAAGGTAAGAACACGTATTGTGCCGCAGTCTAGTTGCGGTCGCCCTGTGGTTACAGACTGTGGGCTGAAGTCCCAAGCTTCGAAAATTACTGAAGATTGATTGACAACAATTTCTCCTATGGCACAAAATCGCCGTCCCTGGAAGAACATTAATGTGCGACTGCTGTGCCACTTAGACAACGAGGACCAATCACATTGCAGGCTTAGACAACGAGGACCAATCACATTGCAGGCTTAGACAACGAGGACCAATCACATTGCAGGCTTAGACAACGAGGACCAATCACATTGCAGGCTTAGACAACGAGGACCAATCACATTGCAGACTTAGACAACTAGGACCAATCACATTGCAGACTTAGACAACGAGGACCAATCACATTGCAGACTTAGACAACGAGGACCAATCACATTGCAGACTTAGACAACTAGGACCAATCACATTGTAGACTTAGACAACGAGGACCAATCACATTGCAGACTTAGACAACGAGAACCAATCACATTGCAGACTTAGACAACGAGAACCAATCACATTGCAGACTTAGACAACGAGAACCAATCACATTGCAGACTTAGACAACTAGGACCAATCACATTGTAGACTTAGACAACGAGGACCAAACACATTGTGGACTTAGACAACGAGAACCAAACACATTGCGGACTTAGACAACGAGAACCAAACACATTGCAGACTTAGACAACGAGAATCAATCCCATTGCAGATTTAGACAACGAGAACCAATCACATTGCAGACTTAGACAACGAGGACCAATGACATTGCAGACTTAGACAACGAGGACCGATCACATTGCAGACTTGACAACGAGGACCAATGACATTGCAGACTTAGACAACGAGGACCAATGACATTGCAGACTTAGACAACGAGGACCAACTAACGTTTATTTGATCCAATCAGTGTCGAGTACAAGACAATAGCATTTCAACTTGCTCGAGCTTCGGTTCGGTAAAAGGCAAATTTCATGGACTAGTTCTGAAGTAGAATTCTTTTGAACGAAGAAAATCGCATGGATATTCTAGGATTTATATTTTGGAATGCTTTGTTTTCGTTTAGCAATGTGTTTAGTTCTCGTTGTCTAAGTGGCCCTGGTTACAGTAGTCACACTGTGTTTAGTTCTCGTTGTCTAAGTGGCCCTGGTTACAGTAGTCACACTGTGTTTAGTTCTCGTTGTCTAAGTGGCCCTGGTTACAGTAGTCACACTGTGTTTAGTTCTCGTTGTCTAAGTGGCCCTGGTTACAGTAGTCACACTGTGTTTATTTCTCGTTGTCTAAGTGGCCCTGGTTACAGTAGTCACACTGTGTTTATTTCTCGTTGTCTAAGTGGCCCTGGTTACAGTAGTCACACTGTGTTTATTTCTCGTTGTCTAAGTGGCCCTGGTTACAGTAGTCACACTGTGTTTAGTTCTCGTTATCTAAGTGGCCCTGGTTTCAGTAGTCACACTGTGTTTAGTTTTCGTTGTCTAAGTGGCCCTGGTTACAGTAGTCACACTGTGTTTAGTTCTCGTTGGCTAAGTGGCCCTGGTTACAGTAGTCACACTGTGTTTATTTCTCGTTGTCTAAGTGGCCCTGGTTACAGTAGTCACACTGTGTTTAGTTCTCGTTGTCTAAGTGGCCCTGGTTACAGTAGTCACACTGTGTTTATTTCTCGTTGTCTAAGTGGCCCTGGTTACAGTAGTCACACTGTATTTATTTCTCGTTGTCTAAGTGGCCCTGGTTACAGTAGTCACACTGTGTTTATTTCTCGTTGTCTAAGTGGCCCTGGTTACAGTAGTCACACTGTGTTTAGTTCTCGTTGTCTAAGTGGCCCTGGTTACAGTAGTCACACTGTGTTTAGTTCTCGTTGTCTAAGTGGCCCTGGTTACAGTAGTGTCACTGTGTTTATTTCTCGTTGTCTAAGTGGCCCTGGTTACAGTAGTCACACTGTAAAACAAGTTGATTTGTATTAAACTGACAAATTTGTATATATTTCTGTTGTTTTTTTCCTAAAGGGATTTCAGATATTGACACACACGCCCAAGATGAGTCCGGACCGTCCGCAGTCCTTCTCATCCATCATACCAAAAGATGATGAATTCGAAACGCAGGAGTTCTTTCTGAGTCTAGGTCGTAACTTACACCGATTGAGTGCAATACCTAATAGGTGCCAAATCAATGTTACCCGGTACCGTCCTCGACATCCGAGAGGCACAAACCCTGTGAATTATCGGTAAGTAGTTTAATGTTTAGCTTCTGATTAAAGGGACTATGTAAGCTATTTTTAGCATCACCTTGAAAAGCTTAAAATCACATTCAAACTAATAGAAATTTACACATAATGGTCTAGTTTTATTAGAAGCTTCTTCATAAGTGAAATAAAACACTAGAAACACAAATGAAAAACGATTATGAGAAACTTGAAAACGTGGGCCAGTGTTTTGGTGTCTTTGACATTTGCCCTATTTTTTTTAATGGAGCTTGGCTCCTCTTCAAAAATTAACAACGCTATGTATAACTTAGTGCCCGTGAAGGATTTTCGTACAATCAGAAACTTTTAGATTATTATTTGAACGAAAATAAGTATAAAATCCTGGTGACAGCGTGTTATATTGCTTGTATAAAATAACTCTGATCCTTCCCTTGGTCCTTTGCGCTCCCTCTGATCCCTTCCCCTAGGCCGAATACTGAACGTTATTGTCGTTGTTATTGTTGTTGTTATTAAAAGCGCAATTAAATACTATTCCAATAACAAGCCATGAGATCGGTAGCGGTATAGACATTGTTCTCCTAACATTTGACCTGTTGTACTTAGCTGTTCAGTCTATTCTGTTACAATTTTTTGCTTTTCTTGATCCAGAATATTTCCAGAGAAATACTTTTTTTTAGTTTTCTAATTTTAAAGATGAACTTGAGGCCAGGTGACCAGATACGCATTTGCTACATATACTCTTAACTCGCAAAATGTTTTTTAATAGAGAAAATGTGAACTGCGTTTTTTGTACTTTACACCTAGAGCGCTTTCCGTTTGCACCGTATCTTCGGGTTGGAAATTCATTTGGAACGGTTCATTCTACTGGAAAGTTTTCGGAAGGGAAGCAATACCTTCGGAGGTATTCATTTTTTTCCATTCCATTCGAAATAACCGAATTGTCGCGTTCCATATCACCAATCTACGCGTTCATTGCCCCTCAGCCAGGGGCATCGGCTTGCATTTTATTCAAATGCCTAGTCATGAATGGAGCCGTAACAACCAAAGTTACATTCATGCAGTCTTCTAGGTCTTCTTCCTCCTCGGCTCCTACTCTTACTCCTCCTCCATTTTCTTTTAAGAATTCGTTGTCCACAATCTCGTCAAAAACGTCCAAAATGACCGACAGACCCGCCATGTTTGTTTTGGAGTAACCGTATATGCCGTTCGTCTATTTGGCGTGTTCCATTCCATCCAGTTTTTCTGTGCAGATCGTAAGCGCTCGTTATTTACGTGAATATCTAGGTACCGGTTGTGGGCAGACAAGTTAGAGGAATATCAACCCACTGAGGCGGAATTCCAACACGACGAACTGGACAAGTACAACTGGAATTACCTGGATCAGCATATCAGCGGTGACCAGGACTTCGCAGAACTTCTTGAGGTAAATAGCAGTGTTCTTTTCTCGCTGTCCTGCGTAGCTGACGTTTCGGTGGGGTTTTACGGAGATTTTTATCTCGCCCCATTCTCCTGCACTCCGATCTTCTTAAAAACCTTTTAAAATAAAAAAAGCACCGAAATGCCGGCTACGCTAGCTATATTTTCGCAGTTAACCGATAGCCAAATATTTAGCCGTCCAGCCTGTCCTTTTCTTATTTCTTACTGCGCATGCTCGTCGATTTCGTTGAGCATGCGCAGTAAGAAATAAGAAAGGGTCTGGGGTCGAGAATGTTGCAAGTAGAAAATTTAAGCATTTGCTTTTTTCTGCAAGCTGTATTTGATACCATGAAGTTTGATATTTAACAATTAGACCCGCAGCCCGAATGGGCTACGAGTCGGCAATAGCCCATGAGGCGCAGCCGAATGGGCTATTTAACTCGTAGCCCATGAGGGCGAGAGGTCTAATTGTTTTAGTATAAACTAACTAGTCGGACAGTAGAATATAGTAGAAAGAAACAAATTGAAGTTGAATTTTTTTATTATTTCGTGAAAATACTTGTGGTTTTTCTCAACCATGGGCTATCACAAATAGACCTATAGTAGGGTAGCCAATCAGAATGCAGAATTTGTAATAGTCCACTAGTTGGTTTATACTAAATATCGTTAGACTATCATTATTAATTCGAGCAACATCGAAAAAGGAATATTTTACCACAATTGCCGGTAATCTCGCGATCTGATTGGTCGATGTGCGGTGGTAAATGAGAGTCCAGACAACGGTGCTGACGCGAGAAAGTTATAGACAATGCTGGCTCTTTCAAAGCTGTCACGCTTTGTAATGAAACTTCCTTGTACGTTTTCTAATATTGTTGTAAAAAAAACAAATTTCCTCTGGTTTTCCGTGATATGGACTCTTATTTACCACGATTTACGTCATCACATGGTCAAAATTCGTTGCTCGGCTGCGCCTTGTGAGTCCACAACAAATTTTGACCATGTGATGACGTAAATCGTGGTAAATAAGAGTCCACACCACGGAAAACCATCCACGAAAATATCCACGATCATCCTCTTCCCCAGGCTCTTTCCAACACGGTCGGAAATACTCACGTGACTTGTTAGTAGAGTAAAATGTACCGTGAAATATTCTATTCGAAATGCAAACTTACTAAAGGATATTGTTACTTGTGTCAGCAAAAATTTAAACTGCAAGTGTGCTTTGATTTTAGGCACTTACTTTCTTTAGCAAGCGACTGAAAATGTTAAATTCGAGGTCTGCTTATTATACGACTATGACGTAATTTTACCATATTAGGTCACAAAAACGAACTGATATGCAAGCGTGTTACCCACTCGATTGTGTTATTACCGGCTAGTAAACCAGTATTAACCGGTTTAGTACACGACCGTACTTTGTTCAAAGCAAAAATGGCCGAGGAAAATCACATGAAAACGTTTAAGTGTCGTATAATAAGTGTTTTATTAGATGGTTTTAAAGTAACACGGGCTGACATTTGTTTTCTTGTAGTTTTCCGAGCCCCGCAAAATATCAGCCCGTATTACCTGAAAAATCATCTAATAAAATGTATTTATGATGTGACTACTTTCAAATGGCAAAACAACAAGCAGACAATCTAGCAGGGCCGGTGTCACAGCGATTTCGCCCCCCCAGTGAATTCCCCCCCCCCCCCCCCGGGCGAAATCGCTAGTGAATTCGCCCTCCCCGGGGCGAGATCACTAGTGAATTCGCCCCCCCCCTCAGTGAATTCGCCCCCCTTAGGGGGGGGGGGGCGAAATCGCTAGTGAATTGTAGTCGTAATTCTTATTGAAATCGCCCCGCCTCAGTACATGTCTCAGTACATGTCTAAAGTAAAATCTAAAGTAAAATCTAAAGTTTAAAAAAATAAATAAGTGTAAGACCTCTTTAGCTACTATTACTACTACTGACTACAAAAATACGCGAGTCGGTAACACTCCTTTTCTTCGGAAAGTCATTTCAAATTCTTTCCGAATTTGAGTTAATTACACTGCTAGAAAATTGCAAAACTTACCGCCGTTTTATCTTCTCATTAGTTAATAAGCTGTTTATCCAGAAAGGTTTAATCTAATTACCGAATTAACAAGCGCCGTTAGCTCATTTGAAATAGAACAAAGCACGCGAGTCGGTAACACTCCTTTATTCGGCAAAGTTCTTTCAAAATAGATGGATCGACGCGAGCATTACGGGTTATAAAAACTTACATACCACGATAATTACGTCAACTTCATTATGGTTTTCATGCATGTAAAAATCATCAGGCTATTTGGCAGTTGTTTCCAAATACGAGTCCACTCGCTGCAAGCAAAGGTAAGTTTTAAAACTTCCCGCCGTTTTAGATCTTAATGAGTTCATTAGCTTGTTTATTCAGGAAGTTTTCACGCGAGTCGGTAACACTTGAACATTCGGCAAAGTCTTTTCAAAGTAGGCGGATAAACGTGTTATCAAAACCTTTAAGTATCCACAATAATTACATCATCTACATGTTGGCTTCAGGCAAGAAATACTAACAACTAATCATTCGAAGATTGACGAAGATTGTATGTTGCACTGCTCGCGCCAATGAAAACTGCAGCGTTTACCGTAGCTGCCAACACGAATTTTGTCTAAGAAAAGTGAAGCGTGGATTTTAAAATAAAATTGAATTGCATGCCTTTATACACATTACTGATAGTTTTTTGTATTACTATTCTCCACGTCCAATACATTACAGTAATAAAAAGAAGGAAAACATGTATTCATAACCTTTTAAAGGGTTAGAGGGAGGGGGGCGAAATCGCTAGAGGGGGGCGAGGAAGGGGGGGGGGGGGGAATTCACTAGCGATTTCGCCCCTCGGGGGGCGAATTCACGGGGGGCGAAATCGCTGGTACACCGGCCCACTCATGTTGAACACGTTCGGACCTCGTCACATGACTTTTGTAAATAGATTTAAAGGAAAGAGCGTGGGTGGTTGTACGGGTCATTTGACAAGTTTAACTACTAAATTCCAGTTCACTAAAGCATATTAATTGTATGTTACAGGCTGCTCTCTGCACGGGAATGACTCTGCTCACGAAGTCCAAAAGAGCTAGACGCTCCATTAAATACAGTAGTGTAATCCTCCAATCTTTCCTTTCTCTGTTCTTCGTGTATTTAACTTCCTGTCTTTTTACCTTGCAGTCACTGAAGTACTGGAAATCTCGCCTACTTTTGCTTCCCCTCCCTCGCCGCAAGACGAGTGTCGGCGGGGTGGAGGAAAAAACTGAATTAGACAGCACCAAAGAGGAAGCTGCACGAATCGAAGGACTGCTGAAATATCTGGAGATGTTGAATAGTATCAAGAGGACCAAGGCACGAAGACGACCATTATCTCCCAAGGTAGATTAAACTGTCATATTAAATGCAAGTCTACTTTGATGCACATGTCAATGTTTAGGGATAGGGGGCTGGGAATACCTAGGGGATTTGACATCTTACCTAATAGACCTTACCCGAATATGTGTCCCGTGCAACTCGGGTCGATTGGCTCAGACTAGTGAGCTTTGAAAATCGCACTACTTTAGTATAGTCGTTGTGGCAAGTAAAACGAATGAATCAACTATTAAAGCAGTTCAATTTTATAGCTCACTTGACCCAATCGCCTCACTTCTGTGTAGCGCAGGAGCAAATATTCGCTATGGTCTTTTATTATGTCAAATTCCCTATGCAGGGGACAGTTTTTGTGTTAAATGCCCTTCAGGGAAAAAATACATATGTTAAATAACCCTCCCTAGGGATTCATCATTATGTCAAATTTCCCACCCATGGGAGAAGGGGTGGAATCAGACCCGAAAAGGAGGGGAAGGAGCTACTAATTGACGTGCCCCCCCCTTACTATGGATTCCTTGTCATGGCAGCAGGAGAAAAAGACAGAGTGCAGAGAACCCCGAAGCCGTTCTCAGTCACTTCCCTCGATCAACTACGAGAATAAGGTCGCACGAGCTTCGGAGAACACAACAAAGGATGGAGGAACAGTGCATGGGAGTACACCGCTGGCCAGCAAGACTGTTGTATCGTCGTCACTAGGGCAGGAAATTTCGGATGCTCGATCAAATCCCAACATGGAAACTTCGGTGTAAGTAGCAGCAACATTTCGTTGCACTCTTGATGGATTAATCCTCGCTAAAATGGGGTCTAAAATGTTACTCGTTTTCTCTTGTGTATTATGTCTACCAATCCACCGTATTGAGAAAGATGGCGGTTGTTCATTTGCCCACAATCCCTTGCGAACCTAATGCAGTAAAACACACACGTAGAAAGCCTCTGTTCTCTTCCATGACAGTGTATTGGAAACAAAACTTTAGCTTGTTTTGAAGATTTCAAACCTCTACGAAAATTTTATAAGGGACTAATAAGGAGCACTGAAGGAACTAGTAAAAATACAAACGAAGTCGATCAGAATTAGCCTGAAGTACAGCGTACGACAAAGCACTCGCGAATTTGCGTAAATCGCTCTCCTCCACATAAACCCGTCAAAGGATTGCTCCTCCCCTCCCCAATGGAGACTATTATGGTACCAGTATTACTTGAATTAAGAAGGAAGCTTAAATGTTGGAGAATACAAACAACCAAGCATATAACCTACACAGTAACTATAGTCTATCAATGACGTGCGCAGCTTGCCCTCTAGTATCTTATCAGTGGCTGCAAAAAATCTCCTCCAGTGGCCTCCAGTGGGGAGGGGAGGAGCGCATTGCGATTGGCCACGCAAGGGATTGTGGTCGAAACAGCGTATTAACGCAATGAACCGTTGCGAGATTTTGTCCAAATTATTAATTGCTGCGCGGCAATAACTTCTTTATATTTTCCTGCTCAGTGATACCTCGATCTCAGTGACAGACGAATCAGCGGTCGGTTGTGAAAGTGACATGCTCACTGTACGCTCGCCACTAGAGGCCATCGCCAAGGCCATGTTAGATTCCCGGTAAGTCCGAGTCTGAAACTAAGATCTAGATAAATATAAACTACCTTCATTTGCATAACAAATAGCCAGGTCGATAATTAAAAAACGTAATTGTAAGAAACATTGTGTGTATGAGTTTGACAGCAAGCCAAATCAAACCGGTTCCTAGAATTGACCAACGAATCAGCCACGCAGTCTTGTTAGAACAGGAAGTTGGCATCTGCATGGTTGTTGTGTAGTCTGAGAGTCGCGAAGATGATCTGCCTAAGGGTTACAATTGACTACGAATTGAAGTCGATATGAAATCTAACAAGAGCCCATCTGGGCTTTCACTCGGGCCACATGAGATTGAAGATGAAATACACTTTCATTTGAAATCCTCTTAGTAATAACCAAAGGGAAGAATTATTAGCAGTCTTTAGGATTGGCGGGTAGCGCGGTGACTTTCATTCTCTGCTCCCCTAGTATATATATATACATGTATGTAATTTAATATTTTTGTTTTCTCGTATGTAAATTAAAGTAGTTGATCTTTTATTGAAAACACTACTTATTCATGTGTGTATGTATGTTCAGACTACTATCGTGCAGCTAGCTAGAGTCTTGAGATATCTGTCAGCAACTCGCAGCTAGTTAATAAATTAGTACTGTTCAGACCTAGTAACTTAGTAGGTTTTACTTTTTGTTTTTCCCTCTTCTGGTTTGTTTCTATCTCTAAAGAGGGCATGAATGGGGTTAACTGACTACTGACAAACAGCCTTAAAAATAACTGACAACTGACAAATGACGATTTTTTTACTGACAACTGACAACCGAAAAATAACTGACAACTGACAAATTTGTTTTTTGTGGGTCAAACATTGTAAATTTTCTCTAGTAATGATTAACTAGGGCTAACTGACAACTGACAAATGGCCAAAATTTTAACTGACAACTGACATGTAGACCCCCCCCATTCAGACCCTCTCTAAAAGATAGAAATTTGGTCTATAACTGCCCTTGGCGCAAGTGTTTCGTAATCGCAAATAATTGACCGCCAAAGTGCTCAATTGAAATTTCAACCAAAATATTAAAACTGTGCGAAAAACTGCTACTGACTGGTGTTTGGCGATCCTCGTTATCCACGATGGCTCAATTGACGTACAATACACCCGGTAGTTGTCGTGGTAAGAGAAATTACCTTGGAGCGAGTAGTGAACGTGGTCGTAGCGAGAGCTAGAAGTCGGCTAGATCGGATGATAACACTGACTTGACATTTGTGTACATTTCAAAACCTTAAAATAACTAACATCTGTCATCGATGGGCTTTTAGCGCGCTAGATTCTATTCAAGCTACCTCGCTAGGTAGCTTGGAACTTCAAAGTATTCCACCGACCACTAGCTAGCTAATCACCAGAGCAGAAAAACTGTTCAGACTAAAGAAGCTCGCTACCTCCTGTGGTTAGCTAGCTAGATTTACTAGCCTGAACACGGCCACACGTTTACAATTTAGTCTGCAGGTCCGATAAAACTGCAGGTTCCAGTCGTAAACAGTCCGAGTTTGACCAAAGTGAAACGATCGAGCTGCTCGCGTCCGTAGATATATATTTCTTCGTTTGCACTTTTGACATGATATAATTCTTCAAATGGCACCATTGTTTTATTTCTTATGTTTAATAATACAGTTCTCAGCTGTAAAAAAAATAGAACATTCTATGGAAGATTTCTTGTCCTAAAGTTTGGAAACGTACGTAACACATGCATTTGACGCTAGAAAGTTCAGTACTCGCGGAAGTACGCAAGGTCAATTTACTAGTGGCAGTTTACTAGTTTGCACTATCGGCTGTTATGGAATGGAAACATACTTTCACAGCTTAATATGTATGTCGATTGGTCAGAAGGATATCTTGTTTAAATGCTACGGTCCTTTCGGCATCAGGAAATTTTTAAACGGGAGTTTTCGTACAGTATTTCAAGCTATGCTGTAGTGCGAGTTCAGTTACGCCACAAATGTCGGTGAAACTAATACCGTGTTCATTATTATCGGTTTTCTCTATGGGTTCTCATGTATTCAATAATTACTTCTGGAGCTTCATATTTATGTCGATTGGTCACAATGATTTCCTCTTTCAGTTTTTCCCTTTAGTTTGGACATTAGGGATATATCCTTGGAGATTTCGTACAGTTTAGCGACCGTTGTGTCGAAAGTAGAAACGTTCGTTTGTCATGAAAGTGCGTAAACAAACTGTCACAAGCGGTTTCATAGCAGCTCGATGTTTGACTCCCATATAGTCGATGATAACTTATATAGCTTCATATGTACGTCGATTTCTCACAAGGATTTCCTCTTTCAGTTTTTCCCGTTAGTTTGGACATTAGGGATTTATTCTTGGAGATTTCGTACAGTTTAGCGACTGTGTGTTGAAAGTAGAAAAGAGCCCATCTGGCCTTTCACTCGGGCCACATGAGATAATTTGAAGATGAAATACACTTTCATTTGAATTTGATTGAAAATAGATCAAAAACTCGGGGAAATGTCCGGCTAAAACTGTATGAATAAATGTGAAATGAAACATAAATTTCATAGCAAGAAAAACATGTAATTCCTAATTAGAAAGCTCTTCTAAGTCCGCTTCTCAAATTCACAGACTGTTTTACAAAAACATTTGGGCTTATCGACACAAGAGTTGACCTTTCAAATAATTTATTCTGAGGTACGCATACTCTAAATCACAGAGATGTTAAATAAAGCGATAATTAGAAGAAAAAGTACATTAACAGACAAACTGAGAGGAAATGTATTCAAATCTAAAAGAGTTTACTTACAGTACTTACGTAACTGAATCTTTCGACAGTTTCGTTTTGGTTCTATTGTTAGCGTTGTTGAAAGCATTCCACCTTCGTGCACATATGCACTGAATCGGAATGAAAGTCGAAGCCTACCTCGAACTTAACTTTCAGCTAACCTGTTTCCTTTCATTCCACAATGAATAATAATCTCATAAAGTAAGCCCGTAGCTTTCAATAAATTTGCCAGTGTCTGAATGAAACAGCTAGATCTTTTCCAATTTCTCTCACGAGTCACGGCAGAAGACAGTCTCAAATTAAAGAACTTGAATTTTGATCCTCTTCACAGTAACGTAATTTAACGTCTCCGATCAATTCCTCTCTCTTTGCTGGCAGTTCATGCTTCTTGTTCGTGTAGTTGCCCCACTGAGCCGTAACCACAAAACGAGCACAGCATTTCAGTTGGCATACACTGCGTACATCTGCTTAACTTTTGTAAAAATCTTAGCGGATCATGTAAATATTCCGCTTGGCTCAAATATGAGGGTTTCTGCCGTAAAAGTTCATTTTTTGTTTCAGTTTTCCCCATATTAGCAGACTTGTATAATGTCTAGAGCTCTCCGAATCCAGTAGAATGACTCTGGTTATTCTGTCGTAAAACATGGACCTGACCCAAATTTAGGTTGTATTGCATAATTGCCCACGATGGAATAGATTTCTGACAATGACTATTTGAAATTGATATCTCCTTGTCTCGCCTAGTCTGAGCTTGGAACTTTCTTATCTGAGCGCGCCTGAGGAAATCTAACCTTTGTTTGCGTGACCAGCACAGTGCAATCTGATTGGTTCGAATTTGACCTTTAACGCATGCGCAGAAGCCGTCTGACATGGACTAAAAAAATAATAATAATAACGACTTGCATTTTAAGACTCGGCGCTGCCACAGGCAGCCCGAGTAATTAATGAGGTTGCTCGTCGTACCTTTTAGCGATTAAAAATGCGTATTTATGGTACCACTCAGGGTGTGGAAACGTTCAGTTGTAATTATCGTGGTACCTTTTAGGATATCAAAGTAAGCTGGAAAAGTACCTCAGGGTAAAAATAAATTTGAGTCACGGCCCCCCCTCCCCCTCCCCCCCCCCCTCCCCCCTAAAAAACGAGATTGTGGTACCTTTTAGGGGTTCCTTTTACAATGTTCAACTGGCCGATGTATTCCGATCCCCGTAACGTTTATATGGGACACCCCCCCCCCCCCCCCCCCCCTCCCCCCCTCCCCTCCCCTCCCCTCCCCTCCTCGGTATGAAATCCCCTGGTTGTACCTGACTCGTCTAACCATTGTCGCTGTATATTTTTATTTAGTTTCTAAAACATTTTACCACAGGAATGGCATGACATTTTTACCACCCATCAAAGGCCTCGGATCGTGCAGTTTTCTTGGTATTGAAGGCGTTTGGTGGATGATGCATCACGTGGATGGCGCGAACACTAAAGAGGAAGCCATGACCTTGGCACAGGTATGCGCTAGGATACGTTGTCAATCGATAAACCATCGTCAATCGATACACTATCAATCGATACACCATCGACACGCTATCAATCGATAAATCATCGTCAATCGAGAAACTATTGTCAATCCATACACCATCGCCAACCGCTAAATTCCAAAGGGCTTAGCTGCAGCATTGTATTGTGATTTTTTTACATTTTAAGAAAAAAACTAGTGTCATTATTTCTTTTAGTCTTTAATGTTGTCTTTTTTGAATTGCGAATTTTATTTCGACATGGAATAAGGAAGCCGAAACTTGATTAGCAATCCACTGTGTTAAACAGGTTGATGTACAGGTTGATAATAAGCGAGAAACAAGTGCGGACAATTACCCTTACAGTCTGTGCTTCAAAGAACTTTAATGTATTCCAGACAGAGGATGACAAAGAACCCGGAGTTGATCGCAACGCCATGCCTGGCACAGTTGCCCTTTTCTTAAACAAATAACTTTCGATACCTTAGTTGACAAGATTATCGATCCAGATGTTACTTTGGTTCCTTGTGACACCTATATTTGTGCTTATTTCAGTTCACCAAAAAACAGCATCATTTTTCACTCCATAATTTTTATTACGAGAAAAAATATATTTTCATTTCATAGTGGGAAAAGATACACCATTGGTAACCGTCGTATATCCGATTTTGCCAGTCTGCTTTCCATTATCTGCCTTAGTGGGGGAGGGGGTTTTAGCTCGCGTTCTCCTCGTATCCAATACAATAAAACCTTCCACGTTTTCTAAAAAACCGGTTGTTTTCGGAATGGGCTTAGTAGCCCTCCATGAGGTATTACATATTTTCTCATACGCATACGCCCTTTTTCAGGTCACGTGTTGCGCGCGTTTCGTTCCCAGGGGTCTTTGCGCGCCTAATCCAAGATGGCGTCCAAAGTACCCTTAGTACAGGCTGGTCATTTGACTAAAAAATATGCCTAGTATATATGTGGGCATATTTTTAGGACCATCCGCCATCTTGGATTCATCATCGCTGAAGAACGGTTAACAGTTGAAGTATGATCCCAATGAATTCCAAACGTACATAGTTTTACTTGTACCCAGTTTAGCCAAGTAAGTATTGAAAAGTCAAAAACGCTAAATACTTATGAATTTGCAGTTGTTTTCAACGAATTTGAACGCGCAATGCGAAAGACGACGTCGAAAGGTTTTTTTTAATCAAAAATGTGGGCGCTGTTCGAAATTCTCCAATCAGTGTACGCGAAACGTCTAGCCAATCAGCGGCCGAGTTCCAGGGGTACTTTCGACGCCATCTTGGATTAGGCGCGTAAAGACCCCTGGGAACGAGGTTTGTTCTCCGGTTCTTACACATTTCTATTTACACAGAAATTGATGGATGCTAAGATTATCCTACATGCCTCCAGTAGTTCCAGACAGAAGTTTGTTTACGGGTTCGTGATTTTCTTCATCACACCTGAGAGGCGATGGAATGAAGTTGAAGGTTTGTAAAGAAAGAATATTTTAACATCAGCCTAGTTCCTAGGCTCTTGCGTTACTGGGGTCGTAAAATGGACATGGGGCGAGCGCGCGGTGACGTCACAAGTCAGTTAAAAACCACAGGGGTCCCATTAAGTCAATCAGAAAAATGTCCCGACAGAACGCTTGGGACTAGGCTTCATAAAGATTGTGTACATACCCGTTATCAGTACTGAGTGCGCGAAGGGAAAAAAAGAAGACAGTACTCTTAGAAAGGCAGTTTCTTGGTGTATCAGTTTACCACATGACGTAAAACAAAGAAAACTATTGTCTTTTGAATCAAAACAATACCCAGAAATACAAAGAACCCTTATCCCATAAAACAATGAATCTTCTACGCCAAGAAATACCCGTAGAAGTCACACTATACACACTATACTGTCGTACGCAGTCCGTGCTTGCCGGCAACTAGCAACCAGAACGAATCTTCGCATTAAAACCTCTAATCAATCGTAATTTATTCAAATGTTTCATTTTAGAAATCCGCTATGCGGAGTAAAAGAGTCGGAGTTTTGATAGCTGCTCTATGTGGTTTTCCCTTTCTCCCCTGTAATCTTTAAAAAAAACACTGGTACTCGGAGTAATGCACAGTAGACATATATCTGTTGCTCCCATATTCTTAAAATCCTTGCTAAAACTACGCACACAAGTATGTGTCCACACAATTGTAGATGAATGCCCCCATCCCGTCACGCCATCTAAAACTTCTCATGTACGCTTCTTAGGGACGAATGGTCAGAACTTAGCACGGGGAGGGGGGGGGGGGGGGGGGGGAGCGGAGAATGAAATAAAAAGAGTCTGGAAATGTATAACCCTCCCTAGACAATGAGTGTGAAATATTTTGACCCTTCCCCTTTTGTCTTTTCCCCAATAACTAACCGTTTTTCAGCTGCCCATTTTTTATGACCCACCCTCCATTTTTGGTTCAAAAGTGTATGACTATCCCTATTCCCTACCCCCTGCTAATTTCTGACCAGGCCCTTATCCTTCTTTAGAGAGACCGTCGCGCTCGTTACGTCATTTAAGAGCTCTGTTGGACGAGCAGTTAAGGGAATTTCAAGGAGACTGGTTCGAAGTGGCTATCACCTCTTGCAGATCAGCCACCGATGTTCCAGCATTCCTGGCGCCAGACGTTGAAGTAGAGTCGTACCCAGTCTCCTCGCCAACTCTGCTGAGGATGGCTTCTGTCAGGAGAGGACGAGCAAGGAGCGCTTCCCAGCAACCGTCTCATGCTGGTAGGACTCATTCATCGCTTAAACATTCTTTACTCGTCAGCCGTTGTTTCAATAATGCTATTATCCAATTAATAAGTATTAGTATTAGTACTAATACAAGTATATTTAAGTAACGACTCCAACATTATGGCTCTATCAATTCCAAACCTGCCCCGGGGGTGGGGCATGTGCCAGCAAAGAAAAGGTGGCAGAGTGGGGAATTGGTCAAAGAGAGTCAAAATAGCGAATTTTATAAGAGAGATGCACTCGTTCCAAAGCGTTTGCATAGCTTAGCTGGCCCCACGAGTGGGGCATTTGCAACGTTCTGATTTCAAAATATCAAATGCCCCACAAATGCCCGGGGGATGGGCAGGTTTGGAATTGATAGAGCCATTAGGGGAAAGACGGATCGACTGACTGAAGTATGTTATTCTAGAGTGGATTTCGTATGAGTCGGACAACATGTCTGTAGCCTTACCATAACCGTACTGTATCCGTGCTGTACCGTAATTCCATAATTTGATTGGATCAGCAGGACAAAAACAATAGGGAAACCATTTCAATGTCACGGCACGCTGGACAGTAACCGTGCCGTAGTCAGTACCGTAGTTTGTCCCACTCGTACGCAATCTGCTCTAACAGATGCTATGAATGCTAAGAATGCACAAAGACGACATATAAATATGTAGTTTTGTAGCAGAGTATGTATGTCACGGCATGCACGTCGTACAGGTACCGTGCTGAAAGTCGTTGCCGTCACGTGCCCACTCATACAACATCCGCTCTACCGTCGACTATGTGCGTGACGTCATCAGTTGTTTTCCTCCGATTTAAAATTGACCGCTGACCACAGAAACCTCTTGTTTCAAGAGTTAAAGAAAGCAAAGGTAATCTTGGTCATGTAGTGTTGATACATTCTCCAAACATCGTTTGAACACGAAATAATATTATATGGACCATCAGCTGTTTGTGAGACAACATTAGATAGTTTCTGAAAGAGTTTCATTGGTTCTAGGGTTTGCACTTCACTTAAAACAATGAGAGTTATGAAGGATGCAGGTTTGCCTTATTTTCTCCACTCTGATTGGCAGATTGTGAATGTGGCCCAGCTTACAAGTCTGTCAACCTGAACTGTGATCCACAAAGAAAGAGCGACCGGCCGGAGTGGTGTGTCATACGTTACCATGGCAACTACTGCAGTGCGCATGCGTTTGAGATAGAAGTCCATTGGATAGAGACCACGAGCTCAGTGGTTAACGAACTCGTAAGAACATTTTGTTCCTCTAAGTTTAGTGACAGATATACTCACAGGGGATGGGTCATGTTACTTCACGGGGTAGCTCAGTTGGTCTAGAGTGCGGGGGTCGAGGTTCGTATCCCAGCCGTGTCCTAGGGAAGGGACGTTTAATAAAATGTTGCCTCGTATCCCTTCACTCCTAACTACAGTATAGGCTGAGAAACGTTAAAGTCATCCAGCAGTCTGTATTGTGGAGGCAACCAAAACTGATAATCGTATTTATACACACATCTATTTCAAAAAGGTAGTCTTGTGCATGCGGCATTATGCATGTTACATTGCCGTGTATGTTGCATTATGTATGATCCATTGCACGTTCCAAGACAGAAACTTCATTAATTTTCTTATGTGTCTGTGTTATAAGTATTCAGTTCAATAACAATATGAGTCATTCACTATTTCTCGATACTTCTTTTTGCATTTTCTGGACGCGGTCTTTGAATGCACAGTTCAACATATATGAGACACCCTTTTTGAAATAGGTGTCTACTGGTTTTAGTAAAGGGTAAAGGTACAGCAACTTTATTTAACGTCGGTAACTCGTGACAGTCTAGTGAGACTGATAAACGAGAGGCCGTCGTGGAGCCTACGATTTAACGTCCTTATCCGAGATGATGTGACGGTCTAACCATCTGCAGTTCGAGAACGAGATTGTTTCACAAAGGCAGCACCTTCTACTCAGTTATTTTAAGACCCCGAGTGTTGGTCCGACCGGGGTTTGAACCCTCAACGAGGGGGGCGTAAGGGGGGGGGGGGGGGGGGGCAAAACCGCAAAACCGCACAGAAAAACGTAAAAAAACGCAATACCATACTTTGTAGATGGTCGTATATTTGTCATTTTTACATGCATGTCATATTATACGCCATACCATACCAATTACCGTGTCCTAAAATTTATAATAACCGCGAACCGCTTAGTCTTGTAAAACCGCAACACCACAGGTAAAAAATAACATTCCCGCAAATCCGCACCAAAAATAACGCAAAACCGCATCACCGCAAACCCTTACCCCCCACCCCCCTCAACCTTCCGTCGTTTCAGGCAGTCTCAAAAGACCTCCCTGTGAGTTGCAATGTGCGAAAAACTGACTTGGGTGGCTTAGCTGCTTTTGGTGAGATATTTGAGTCTTCCAATGGTACTGCGGTTACGTAGACAAACCTGAATTCTTGTTTTTGTTGTAGGTTCAGAGCTGGGCACGTAAAGCTACTTCCTGTGGTTTTCTTCTCGTCCCCGCTCCAGTCAGTCCATTCCCGGATCCGGATAGTAACAACGTAGATCCCCTGCGGCTCCCTGATTTCATTCCCATTAACCTCAGCGGTTGTTTGGCGGAAGGAGAAAACAATATATTTCAAGGTCGGTGTTAACTGGTTCGACTAGAGTAGTTTCAGTAAACCTAGGGCTGGATTGATGAAGTTAAGGTAAAGTTAAGGTACATCTTAGTATTGTTGGAAAACAAGATCCGTTTGTTAGTAAGTAATACTGGAATACATCTTATCTTTGTGAGGGCTTCGTGAATCCAATCCAGCCCCTTCAAATTACACTAATAAACACACATAAACCATAACATATTTTGTTTCCTTTTGTTTCTTTGCATATAATAAATCCTAACAACTAGTTTGTAGTGCCCAAGTTTATGTAGACCATTCTAGTGTTTTGTATGAGTGCATAAGTGTTCGAAACGTTCGAAACGTTATCAATCGCGCGTGTTTCGTAGCAATTGTTTTTGGCTGTTCCTATTGGTTGGACGAGAATTTGTTCATAAAAATGGAATGAAACTAAGACTTTCTACTACTTTTATTTCAGAATATTCATAATTATCACCCAGTGTTTTCGTAGTCTAAAACACAGACAAATCCCATGTGAGGGAAGCTCAATGTAGGCTCGGTTTCCAGCCGTGGGGGTTCGGTGAGCCCGCGATCCTCTCCCCACTCACGGCTGGGCGCGCGAGCTGAGGCATTGTCGGTTTTTAGCCAATCAAAAACTTGCCACTCAAATCCTGTCGCTGAATTGATTTGCATAATTTATATTGTAAACTTTTCAAAACCGGACTAGAAGCTTTGAATCGCCGTTCCAAAAAGCTGTTTAAATTTGCTTTGGAAAAGTTTGCTTTCGAATAATTCAAGGATTCAAACAAGGAAGCAGTAAGAGAGTTAGTTTTGGGTCAAGACACTGTGTCAGTCAATCTCGTACCCAGATCCCATTTGTTTCTTACTGCGCATGCTCGACGAAATAATAGGGCTCTGGAAGAATCCGATTTTTGTGTATTCTGATTAGCTGTTCTGAACAATGCAATTTTACCGGAAGTCAAACATAAAGTAATTTATTTGGACAAATGCATTGAAAATGGGGGGTATCTAAACGCTAAAAACCGTTGGATTTTACCTAAATGGTTGTCGATCTCTTCAGGGATTCTTAGATATTTGCTTGCATCCTATCGGGAGTTCAAATCACTTCAGCGGCAAACTCAAATCATACGGTACATGAATTCGAAAATCGAACCCAACGCCCGAGGGATTTACCGTAACAGACAGTGTAATACTACGCATTCCCATTTTAACAACATTGTTCGTAAGTTCTCTATAGGCAGAAGTGGCATTTTCCGATCTCTTAAACTTGTGAACTGGCACTGATCGCTTAAATATAAGCGTTTGTACTGATGAGAATGCAACGAACTCCAGCCTTCAAGGAGCTAAAATACGAGAGAATGGCAAGTAAAAATGCCTTGACTTGCTTCTACGGTGTATTCAGTTGCTGTTTGTGTGGTCATCGGGCTCAGGTAAGGCGATTTCAGCGATCAGTTTTCGATCCCCATGAATCCTCTTCACGTGTACTGGAATCTGTAAATTATGTCTGATGAATCCACCGATACCGAAACACGAGCCTGATGCATGAAAATAAAGCCTTAAAATCCAAACAACTGAAAACGGCAGAAGATGAAAGAGACTCCCTAAGGGTTGCCCTGACACTAGCAAGCAAAATATCACTATCAAAATACCGGGCGAACTTCCAAATCTAAACCAAAACATAGGCCTGAGGCGCTGAGCGAGGGAAACGACTTCTCAGGTGACGTAATGATAAGCATGCGCAGAGTTGCCGGAAGTCCGTGATTCGCGGACTTCCGGAATCGGATTCTTCCAGAGCCCTATTATTTCGTCGAGCATGCGCAGTAAGAAACAAATGGGATCTGGGTACGAGATTGTGTGTCAGTACGCACCGGGTTTGGAAAGTCACTTGGGAAACCGTCACTTGTACCAAGCTCGAAGGTCACGAAACCCGTAATGTTCAGTCATTTCTTTGCCTATGCAAGACCAGGTAGCCATTCTTACTTCAAAGAAAATTAGTGCTGCCTTTATCGGAGACGAAAAGACGAACGACTCCATATTAAAAGAGTTATAAGAGAGGAAATCACGTCTGACTCAGGCCACGTTTACGCGTTTAACTCTGTGATCGCAATTCACTTGAAAATCGCTGCATCAAACGAGTTTTACAATTCTTTAAGTCCTATGTATTTTTTAAGGTCTCCAAAACATACTCTACACAAGTACTGAGCGGGAATACTCGACTCTAGCTCAGAATAGTTCCGAGATAATATCTGAACTTCGGCTTTTAATTTCTGTCAGAGAGGTGTCTTGAGCGGCACTATTATATTACAGAGTAACAAATAATTTAGCCTAGTTTCTCAATAATTTTAAATGGTGTTTGTTCTTGAGAATTCATTTCATACTTGGAGTTTTAGTTTACCGAGTTCCAGTGTGTTTTGAAAGTTTAGAGCCTACGCTACAGTCGTGAAAGGAAAACGGCTTTTCTTGTCAAAACACGCAAATTGAATAATATTGGATTTTAATTAGCTGACGTCACGGACACGGTGTGTTGACCGCGCGCCCAGCCGTTAGTGGGGGGAGGCTTTGGAGAAACGACACCCCAACGGCTGAAACCGAGCCTAGGCTCAATGCCGCAGGACAATGGATTTTATCGTACTTTTTACACGGATCATTACCTAATGCACAATACGGGAAAATATGGCGGCTGTAGATTGGACCACAATCCATTGCGAACCTAACACGGTCAGAATAACATGTAGAAATCCTCTGTTCTCTTCCATGACAGTGTATTGGCAACAGCACTCGTACTGGCTTGCTTCTAATTCTATCGCGATTTTATGAAGAATTTAAAGTTTTTCGCGCGCAAAGGACTGTGGGTAAAAGTACAAGCCGCCATCGTTTTGTGGTATATACTTCATGGTAGTGTTTCGTTCCATATAGTCTCCCTGCATAATACTGTAAAACAGTAGAGGAAATAATTATGCAGGGAGACTATATGGAACGAAACACTACCATGAAGTATATACCGTTTTTGTTTTTTTGTGCGATGGATTATGATGATGATTAACATGTTAACAAAACATTTTCCACAGGATTTAATCCCTCCACTCATCGTCTGCGAAGATACCTTTTTCAAGAAGCAATCCTTGAAAAGTAAGTGACTGGAATAAGCAAGTTCTCATGCCGCGGGCCGGGGATTCTTTTCTAATGCTAAACTTTCCCCCATGAGCTTCCATTGAGGGCTCATTCCATGCCAGCTCGTCCGTGAGAATACGAAACTTGCCTATTATAATAATATAATAATATCTTTAATGATCCATCTTTTAAAAAACATACAATGGATTAACAACTGTACAAAAGTATTAAAATTACAAAAGTATATAATAAATTTATAAAATATCAGTTAAAATCTTCAAGAATCGTCACTTCCCTACAGAAAGACGGCATGCCCTTGACACAAACGAATACATATACCTATTAGAACCTGAGGTAGGGATTGTAAAGTGTTTTGGGGCAGATCTTAATTTATACATATGCTCGACAATGGTACCGTACAATACACAATATTATGCCATAAGTATTTTATTTCAGCCAATCAGAGCTCAGCTTTACTATGCAATACAGGGCGGTATTTCATGTTTTTTCTATGTAATACATAGCGGTATTTCATGGCTAGATCAGGCCAATCAAAATGCAGGAAATTTCGCGCCATTTCTTTATCAGCCAATAAGAATTCAAGATTTTGAATACATAATTAGTCTGCAGACGCGTCCGCTACTTTTGTTTTCCGGCGAGAAAATTTGCAGCCTATCGTCCGATAAGTTACTTTGTTTTCGTGATAAATCTTCCCGTAAATTTGTCAGTTTTATAGGATAATATGGTTATTTCATTACCGGCGAAAATTTCACTCGAAATTCATATTATTTTGGTATACAACGAGCCTTTCCAAGTAATACAAATTTCTCGTGAAATATTCGCCGGTATTCCATAGAAAACCATGTAATAACCAGTAAGTATTGTTATATAGAAGCCGAAAAGGAAGTTCATAGTACGGCTTCTTTAGTGACTGGTGAACCAGGTCCCTCAAGTTTACAGGTTTTGAAGGTTATTCACGGCATTTTATTTTGCAAGTGTTTCAATTTAGTGTGTGTGTGTTGAAATAGTCCAGTTTTGCATTCAAGAATTACCGCTAGATGCGAATAATGCCGTTACGGTATTTCTCAAAAAAGTTGTCTGTTTCAAGAGCAGCGAAGATTGAGCGCCAATGAAATACTAGTCCTTAAGAGAACCAGCACGCTCAGTTGTTTATAGCGCTTTCAATAAAATATAGGTTATTTCAGTTCTTCCAACGTTTTGGCTTTGTTTTGTTGCCAGTTGTCTTTTTTAGGGGTTTTCTTTCTTTAAATTCTCATTATTTTGCCATTTGTGTTCACTTTGTTTTTTATTGTTGTTCTCGTCGAATGTCTAGACGTTTTTTTTTTCAATCCCCAGGTTCGGTTTCCTAAAGGACTCACCTTACGACTCGACACACAACAACTACTCCTTCGTCGCACCGCCCGTTCAGTGTCGAGCTGATGATTATGTTCACCAGTCGGGAATGGTCTTTGTCCGAATTCACGACTACGACGAAGACGCCATGCTCGAACTCTACGGCCCAGCCTCCGATGCATCCACGCAGAGACCCAGCTTTGGGTTCTTTTGGACAAGTAACTTCATGCTGACAAAGCGGTGGCGGTCAGCGGCTACCGGTGATGTTGAAAGCGCGCGCAAACTGATGAGAGAGTTGGATGACTTCTGCTCTAACCGGTTTGGCTCACTGAAGTCTTTCTGGGAAGCATGCAAGGATTTGGCAGAAGATAAAACGACACAAGAAGTAGAAAAATATTCCGAGGGGCCTCTCAAGTTAGATCAGGAAACAACAAAAACAGTGAACGAAGTCCATGTTAATACTTCGGCAGAAGAAACTGAAAAATAGGTTTATTAGAGGAATTTCTTATAGTTAGGACTAAAGCCTGGTTTATACTAGCGACGTACATGGCGGGCATAAAGAACGTCAAAACGGCATCATTAAACGTGACCAAATAATTGAAATTTACACCATTTCTTTACTTATAGTCTGAATTTGAAGAAATGTTGGTGAGTTGGTAACAAAATGAAACTACATATTTTAGGTGTTTTATGTTAGTATGATGAGCCTCCTTTTTTGGTGAAATACCCCCTTTAATAGATGTTACAAACAGACTACGCCATCAAAGGGCCTTCGTGACACATTCATTTGGTGAAAATTTGAACATTCTACGACGATTACAGCGAAAGTTATAGAGGAATGACTGTTGCTATGACGTCATATTTAGTAACGTCAGGAGTCGTACCTAAATAAGGCTGCCTATTGTTAAAAAATCAAGAAAAGAAAAGAATGTGACTTTTGAGTGCCAGACTAGTGCATTTCATCAATCAAATCCGAAAATCACTCAAAGGCTTTTTTTCTAAGGGCATGTATAAAAAAATATGACGTCATAATGACGTTGCTGAAATTTCAATATATACGTTGCTCGATCAGCTTTTCTGTAGTCCTTGGACTTGTTTACTTATTAGTATTTTTGGCTGATCAGATCTCTCCGCAAGATCCAACGTACCACCGACAGAATTGTCGTATACGGTTTTTGCGATTTTTTATTAAATTTTAAGCCGGTTATGGACAAAAAAAATCAAAAATCAAAAAAACATACGATTTTAGCCACCAACGTATTTTATGACTGGACAAAATGTCATGCAACTATTTAAAACTCTAAAAGATGAATGAAGCGATATTTTCATAAATGCTTTTGTGTTGTTTATTTGCCGCCAAATGTTGGCGGGAAAATTTCCAAAATTCAAACTTCCATAACTTTTGATTTACTTAACCAATCGACATCGGGTTTTCGATTCCTTCATTCTCATCACGAGGAGATTTTAGCAATATACGACATACCGTTTTTAGAGGTAATGACCAGTTATAAGAAACGTATTACAAATGGGTAAATGACGTCATTGTGACGTCATAACGGTATTAACATAGCTTAAATTA
Organism: Actinernus sp. WN-2022; assembly: GCA_030867875.1. Classification (NCBI taxonomy): domain Eukaryota; kingdom Metazoa; phylum Cnidaria; class Anthozoa; order Actiniaria; family Actinernidae; genus Actinernus; species Actinernus sp. WN-2022. Next base: position 134,154,720 of record JAOWCC010001589.1, read on the forward strand.
TCAGGCTATATTCCTTTTACGATTCTATACCCACCTACCAAAATTCAATCGTCTGCGTTGAAAACTTTTTAAGATATTGAACTCATGCCGTTTTTATGGTAGTTTGTGCCCACCGTGGTAAGCGCAAGCAACATACGCAGACGCAGTGCCGTAATTGCAGTTATTAATTACGGCACTGCGTCTCTGCGTATGTTGCTTGCGCCTAAAGCTTCCGTACCGAGTAAAATCTGTGGGGGGAAACTTATGAAAACAGATCTCAAACTTGCGCCATTCCTTAGTTCCATTAGGTCGAAGATGATACCGGCACGTCATCTATGCATCTAAAAGAGGAGAAACCCACAGTAAAATACCAATAATATATTAGCCAATAATCTGCTATATAATAATTAGCTGTAAATAAATGAATTCAACATGGATATGAATTGTTAAATAAAACATGCTTGTCACACCATTTCGTATGACTTTGGTATCTGAAAACTCTTACTTAACCTTACCCTGTTTATTTGTCTGTTTGTGATTGGTTGATTTCTTGGTTTATTCTCCTGGTTTATTTATTTGTCTGTTTGTGATTGGTTTATTTATTTGTCTGTTTGTGATTGGTTTATTTATGTCTGTTTGTGATTGGTTTATTTAGAGCGGATTGCGTATGAGTGGGAAAGTTACGGCAACGAAGTACAGTACCTGAGCATTGTTAGGAAACGTTCGATTCATTATTTATGGCTTTTTTTTTGGGGGGGGGGGGGGAGGCTGTTGTAAAAATGGGGGGGGGGGGGGGGGCTATTTTTTAACTTTCAAAAGGGGGTTCATTTTTTTGCTATTTCAAGAGGGGGGTCAAACGTTTTTGAAGGCATTTCAGTGATATTAGTAGCCTGCAGAACAGGCGCTTTTCTGATACGAGCGGAGCGAGTACCCGAGCCGAGCGAAGCGAGTAGCCGAGCCGAGCGAAGCGATATGGAAGCCCAGAACGGTATTTCCTATTACCGTTTTCCGCTATTGCTCGTTTTGGTACCAAAAACGGTAATAGGCAACAGATTTTTTATTTCCAATTACCGTTTTCCGCTCTGTTGCTCGTTTTGGTACCAAAAACGGTAATAGGCAACAGATTTTCTATTTCCTATTACCGTTTTGCGCTCTATTGCTCGTTTTGGTACCAAAAACGGTAATAGGCATTAAAACGCATTCGTGCATCTCGCAGTTGGGTAGCAGGTTTATCCTTCGTGCATACACATTTTAAAAGTTTAGCTACGTCCCTGATGCCGCATCTCCAGATAAAATTATTACTCGTTCTTTAAAAGTAGAAGGAAAGTCGTCTATCCATTTCAGGAATGTTTTAATTGTTTCGAGGTATTCTGTAGTTATGTTTCGTTGGATTAATTTCTAATTAGGTTAATCTTGTGCACTCACTCTCTGTCCCTTTTCCGTTTCGGTCCCGAAGGTAAAACGGTGCCGGTACCCTAACCATGCTGTATATCAGCGTGCGTCGTCGGACCGAAATCAAACTTTGTTCTCAACATCAACTCCTCTTCCCCACCCAGGAGTCCCCACCCTTTAATAACGTTCTCTCTACATACAGTACTCCAGTTTCGTTTTCGAAAATTACCGCTGAATGCAATGAATGCAGGCGCATGTACGCAAGGTTAGCCTCATTCTGAAGTTAAACATTCATAAATACCAGCGAGAAGGTGGGCTATTCACAACTCTGCGTATTGTTATGGTTTCGCGTTTGTACGGCTTCTCGCTGGTATTTATGAATGTTAAACTTCAGAATGAGGCTAACCCTGCGTACATGCGTCTGTATTCATTGCATTCAGCGGTAATTTTCGAATACGAAACTGGACTATTGTACAATAAAGTCCCTCTCTCCCCCCTCCCCCCCTAACTCTGTAATTTGATTGGATCAGAATGACAGAAACGAGAAACCATTCACTCACCTGGTAGTGAGGGACAATCAAAATGAGGTGAATTCCTATGTTGCGCCATGCCGCTCCGTTGCTATGCATGAGGTGGATATCAGATGACGTCATTGTTTACATTTTGCCTTATTACCATAAAACAGCCTTCAAGCTACAAACAAACAAAACCCATAAATCGCAAGAGTGTGTCACACATAGTAATGAGGCCCTCCCAGGGGGGTATATGCTCCCTTGATCCCTAGTTTTTTTTACAGTTTCTCCCTTGATCCCTATAAATATATCTGAAATCTCCCCAAAAAGCTTTTACCCCATGCTCCCATGATCCCGAAAAATATTGTTCAGCTCCTTTGATCCCCAAAAATATTTTGCATTGCTCCCCATATTTAAAGATTACCTCTATTGACTCTATTCATAGTAGAAAAAGTCCTCTTCGAATCGCCTCTTTCTCCCTCTGCCCCCTCTTGTCCTCCTAGGCTCGTGGGACTCACGCTTTAGTTCATCAGCTGCCTCCATAACAGTGACAAGTTCGTTCGTATTTTGAAGCTGGTCAAGAAGGAGGATGAGATCGCCCTCCTCAAGTTCTAGCATGTCATTCCTTGACTTGTAGTTAGATATAACGCACATAATATTGTTCACCTCAACATATTTCTCTGTATCTTCTGTGAATGATACGGGATTGAATGGATCTTGAATATACACCTTAGCTCTCACATTCTTCGCGCCAACATTTACATCCTCTTGACGTGAGGCTCGATAGTGGGAGAGTCAACTGCATAGAGATTAATGGGCAGGGTGCCAGGATTATCCTTGGTGGTCATGTTTCGTACTGTTTTCTGTGGCACACTCTGACCATACAACGCCCTCCAGTTTCTCATCTGATTGACCTGCTGCGCAGAGAGCTTTCGTGACTTTGGTGGGCGTAGTTTGGGAAGGTCCTTGTAATCCGTTGATGTGAAGGTGTGCGGATAGTAGGACTTTGGAGAGGTGAAGTAGTTGAATGGTGTATAGCACTGCCTCTTCAACCTCTCTTTGATAACCCTACTAAATCGATAATCAAACTCGAGCTGCAAGATATCTAGTCTATAATATAGCCACAAATCCCCATTCGTCCCATATATATTGCGATCATAACTCCATAAGTTTAAATTTACTTCTAGATATGCGTCAAAATGCTGAATAATAAGTTAATGTCTAATTTCTAATGTCTAATGTAAACGTGGCACACCATTACGACTATGACACTATGAATGGTTACCAACAACCTTCGAAAGACAATTCTCCCACTACTCTTGGCAGTCAATTGAGAAGATCCTGCCCTTTGGGAACTCAGGTAACTTAGGAGTAAAATCTTTCACAGATAATTGAACTTTGAACTTCCCAATGCCAAGAGCGGTGGTTTTATCTTTGACTTTGATCCCGTAACCTTTCTCCAGACGCTTTAATACCGTTGAAAGGTGCTTGTCTTTGGACAAGGTGAGCCCTAGCTCGAGACTCCATCTTTCTATGGGCTTTTCCTGTCCATTGTGGTATATAGCCGCTGTAACTGGTACTATTGTAGTTGATTCTCTGACAAGTTCCTGATCAACAATTCCATCTTCGTCATTCTCGGCAGCCATCTTGAGAATGCCATGTGCGAAACATTTTCCAGGATGCATTGCACGGCTCAAACTACATCGAGACACTGGGGTGAAAAGGGACCTGGTCGATTCCCCTCCATTAAAATGACCCTTAAAGGTCCATAAAATGGTAAAATACTTATGACATTTATTTGTCCCGTAAAACGAAGGAAAACTGAGTTGAAAAATCTGAGTTCCCTCGTCTCCCTTGTTCCCCAAAATCAATAGCCAGCTCCCTTGATCCTTGAAAATAATTCTACAATCTCCCTATATCCCTAAAAATAAATACCCGTTCTCCCTTGATCCCTAAAACCCCTGGGAGGGCCTCAGTAATAGTGTGAATCAGAGCTGTAAAGTCTAATTATTATCAAAAACAAATCGAAGATAACTCTGATAACACAAGAGAGATCTGGAAACTATTGAATCAACTCACAAGTAAAAATTCGGGCGGTACACTTATAAATGAAATTAAGACCGATGACGGAATGGTACTAACTGAACCGATAGCAATTGTTGAGCATATAAATGTATTTGTTTCTCTGAGATCGGCCCTGCCTGACCGTTGCTGCCGAAAATTGTACGAGCTCTGATTCAGCCGCGGGATGCAAAATCGGCTTTCAGTAGCTAAAGTTTTGAAACTAACTAAGAAACCTTGCATTTCTAAAGCAGCTGGCCTGGATAGAATATTCAATAAAGTACTCCGTGACTGTGCTGACGAGATCTCCGAATCTCTCACAAATTTTAACCGCTGTCACTTTAAACAACAGTTCCCAAGAGAATGGAAGATTGCTCGAGTATCGCCGATTTTCAACCAATAAGGCAGCAAAAACGAGGTAGGTAGTTATAGACCGATCACTGTTCTCTCAACCATTGCCAGAATATTTTAAAAACTAGTCTGTGGACAGTTAATCTTCTAAAGAAGCACCAATCTGGATTTAGAGCCATGCACTCAACTGCAGCTGCACTTCTTGACCTAACCAATGAGTGGCATATAGACATTGATAAAGGGTGTGTATTTTAGATTTTAAAAAAGCTTTTTCACAGAGTAGATCATTTCATTCTCCTTAAGAAGTTATCTCTTTATGGGGTAGAACCCTCCACTCAAAATGGTTTTCACCCTATTTGCCTAGTCAAATAGAGGTCAGAAGTGTTTTGTAAATGGTGCATATCCTCTGAACGTTTGATAGAATGCGGCGTGCCACAAGGATCTTTTCTGGGTACGTTACTCTTAACCTTAAAACCGAATTTACGATTATAGGTACAAGGCAAATATTGGATTTTGATTATGATATTGAAATCTCACTGGATAATAGTCTGTAAGAAGAGTGAGGGATTTTAACTAAACACCTCGCTGTATATTTAGATGAAAACCTTCGGTGGCACGCACACATTGATAATATTAATAAAAAGGTATCCTCTGGTCTTGGGATATGAGAAGATTATTAAGGCCCTCTGTACCAAGAGATCCTTTAATGAAAGTTCACAAGGCACTGATTCTTCCACCCTTAGAATATTTCTCTGTTGTTTGGGATAACCTTGGATCTGGCCTTGCCAAGACGTTACAGACTCGAGAATCGTGCTGCAAGAGTCAAGGGCACCCAACGAAGTTTTCGGTTAAAAAGCTGTTCGGGAGAGTAAGTTAGCCTAAAACTTTCGGATTTCATTCCCTAAGAAATTCTGACATCTAAAATCCGAAAGAATAAACCTTTAACAAATGGAGGTCACCTAAAAGAATTGCCTAAAGGAAAAAGAATCCCTAAAAAATTCGTACCTCCACAAAACTTTGCAACATGAAGTTACTTGAGCTAGAAAATTATTATTTATGTTCTGGGCTACTAACATTCGTAGGCCGGGAATATTTTGCCATAGTATTTTCGGTTGACGCGATTTCCACCTAGAAAATCCGAACAGCTAATAGCTTTCTAGAATACGTCAAAAGACATAGTAGGCGCCTTAAAATGGCTAGATGAGCTGCATACAACTGATTTCAAACGAATTTCAAAAAGTACTCGTTGGGTGCCCTTGAAGAGTAATAACTAAATCTGATTACACAATTGGGTCAGCCGCTGACATTCATAAGGAATTGTGTTGGGAATCATTGAAAGAAAGAAGGCTAAAAACAAGGGCTATTATGATGTACAAGACTATAAATAACCTAGCGCCCAGCTATCTTTCTGATGTTTTTATCAAAGAATCCCAACACAATAGCCATAATTTACGTCACCAGTTCAAATACAAGCCTTCATATCCCAAGGCCTCGAACAAAGACTAAAAATACGTGTTTTTGTTCTTACAGTGGACCCAAAACTTGGAACTCTTTGCCCAGCTTTACAAAAGCGGTAAATAGTTTAAACATATTGGAGCTCCAAAATATCGATATTTGTGGACTAGCTCATGTACTGTTTTTAATATATTTTTAATGTACATATAATATAAATACAAATCTTATGTTAAATAATTAGTCCATATGTTTAAATATTATTTACTTATTGTAACGGTTCTCCTTGAAACTAAATGTAACTTGAAGAGATTCCGTGTTTAAATAAAGATTCAATTATTCATTTATTCAATCACCGATATATGCCGAAGCATGTCAGTGCTTTTATTTCAAAATTGGGCTCCCTGTGCCGCTTGATGGTGCCCAGCCCCTCTCCGACAGATCGATGTTCGAGAGTTCGCTCTAACTATGTCCGCAAAAAGGGCTTTGCATTTCGTTTTTAAGGTGGCCAACAGGAATGAAACTGCAAAGTTTTACCGAGAAGTTCTAGGGATGAAGGTAAAGGCTTTGTATACGATCCGGGATATGATGCATCTGATCATTAAACTGCAGAAATACCCTGCCACTTCACGACACTAGCCTGACTAGGGTAAAGTTACCCTCCCCCCAATCTTTCTCTGGGTATGGCACTTAATGTCTGGAACAGCTGCCCAATATCAACTCATCTGCGAACAATCTACGCGCTGGTTATAATTGGCTTATAATACGTGACCATGTGTTTGCGTGTTTTCCTAGTTTTCTAACGTCCCCATAATTGTCAGGCGTCCCCATATGTCAGGTAACGTAATGTGGTAAAGTTACCCTCCCCTCCCCCCAATCTTTCCCTGGGTATGGCACTTAATATCTGGAACAGCTGCCCAATATCAACTCATCTGCGAACAATCTACGCGCTGGTTATAATTGGCTTATAATGCGTGTTTTCCTAGTTTTCTAACGTCCCCATATGTCAGGCGTCCCCATATGTCAGGTAACATAATGTGGTAAAGTTACCCTCCCTTCCCCCCAATCTTTCCCTGGCCATGGCACTTATTATCTGGAGCAACTGCCCAATATCAACTCATCACAATTGGCTTATAATACGTGACCATGTGTGGCATGTTTTCCTAGTTTTCTAACATCCCCATATGTCAGGCGTTCCTATATGTCAGGGAACGTAATGAGGTAAAGTTACCCTCCCCTCCCCTACCCCCAATCTTTCCGTGGGCATGACACTTATTATCTGGAACAACTGCCCAATATCAACTCATCACAATTAGCTTAAAATACGTGTCCATGCATGTGTTTGCATGATTTCCTATATAACGTCCCCATATGTCAGGCGTCCCTATATGTCAGGCGTCCCTATACGTCAGGTAATGTTACCAACCCCGCTCGGATATTTTGCAGTTGAGCAGTGACATTGCATACATTACATGTGCAGAGACTTGTTACAAGGACAGAATCACATGTATGTTGTGGTTCAATTATATCTTTGGTTCAAAAATTTTGAACCAGTACAATTTTTTTGAACCAGTACCATTTTTTTGAACCAGTACCATTTTTTTTAACCAGTACAATTTTTTTTTAATCAGTTCAAATGCTTTTTTTTAGCTCAGCCGCAGCTGTGATTATTCTGTAAAAGTCGGCTCGGTTGACACAGTTTGTTCAGTTTCGGCAAACGATTTCACACGGGCGTAGAGGGAGGTTGAGTTTGCGAGTTTTTCTTGAGAACCCTAGCTCTAGGTGGGTAAGATCTTGTTTACTGACCGGTTAGGTTTTTTTTATGGTTCAGGGTAGGGTTTTAGGGGGGTTTCTCAGTGTAAGCATGTCCTGAAATTGTTAAAGCAAAAGTGCACTTGAAAACACTTGAAAACTTCGCTAAATTCTCCATTAAGTTCAGGTGTATTTAGATTCGTTCTATTAATGATTTGGGATTTAAAATGGTTAGGGTTTTTTTCAAATTTGGGGGTTAGGTTTTAGAAGGTTTGTATGAAAATTCGACAAAATGAATTATTAATATGCTTACACTGAGAAAGCGCCGTTTTCAGTTAGTTTAAAATTCCCAGCTAATTTTCCCACAAGTAGCCCAAGCTGAAATTCGCTGTAACATGGCACAGACATAGTTAAGGAACACAAGAAGACACTGTATAGGTTTTTGTCGATTTTTATTCAAGATTTACGTTGTACATGGAAAACTAAAAAAATCCATACAAATGCTGTTAAATATTATACAGACCGTGTTGTCGTCCATGTAATTTTATTTCCAAGTCCGATTTTGTTAGCAGTGCGCATGTGTGAATAAAATTAAGAGACTGGAAACAAATTAGCATAAGTAGAGGGACTGTGTTCGACGATTAGTCACCTATAGAATAAACGGTGGTGTAAAAATCAACAAGCGCTTCTGTGGCGCAGTGCGTTAATCGACTGGACTATCATCTACCAGGCGTTCCTCGTAATACTGTCTCAAGTTAAGCCCGACCGGGCGAGGTTAGTAAGTGGATGGGTCTAGGTAAGTGGTATAGTAACGTGTCTCAGGGGGGACACGGGAAAAGGGGGATGGGACTGGGGAAGGGAGGGTAGAAATTAGAGGGAAGAGAGGGTTGACAAAAATCATTTTGTAGGGGAGGGGTTTTGATTTTCTTTTTCTTTTTAGAATCTTGAAAAAATGAACCAGTTCAAAAAAATGGTACTGGTTCAAAAAAATGGTACTGGTTCAAAAAAATTGTACTGGTTCAAATATATTTGTACCAGAGGTAATATTTGAACCACAACATGTACATACATAGGAAAATGTAGCAGGATGGTATCAACTCTTATAGCCAATGAAATTACACCTTATATTAGGATGCCCCTGTAATTTATATTGTGATCATGGTATATAGGTATATCTTTGTGTTTCTTTGATCCAGGTTCTGCGGCATGAGGAGTTTGAAAAGGGTTGCGAAGCTGCTTGCAATGGGTATGCTGGTTTATATATACATATTTCACTTCATACAAATATACGTATATATACACATATATAATTATATGAAGTTAAATATGTATACTATACATGTATTTAATTAAACTAAGTACCAATAGAAGAATATGGTGGGTATACATGTAGGTGCCTTACAGCTAGGTAGCAATTAATGCCAAGAGAGTAGCAATCTCTAGCACAAGCATAGGTGGCAACCATGGCAACCTTCCACAGTCCACCATCACCTGTAACACTGAGTTATTCAGTACATGTACATTAATTTCTGTACCAACAGGCGAGGGTGGGAGGTGTAATCAGCCACACGAAGCAATTAAGCAACAAGCGAAGCAATTGAAGGATGCAGAACAGCCCCAGGTCCACCCCGCAGATAATGCCAGTACTCCAGCAGGAAACTGCTGACCAGCATTGTCTCAAGTTTAACCTTGCCTAAATTACATGTAACTCCATTAAAAATAGCTTGTGCAAACAGCCATCTCTATTCAAGGGCCAAAAGTGAGTCCCCTGAAAGAGACATCTGCGATTTGAGCCCAGAAATTCTATGCTGATGACGTATTCTCATCCAGAATCCTGACAACCTTGCTGATTGGTCGGTTCACTAAGATTTGTATAAATTAGGCAAAAAATCTCACAACAAACAAACCATGGAGGATGGCAAAGGAGATATGCTAGCTAGCTAGTCACTAGTGGAAGCATAGTGAGCTTTCTTCGGATATTTTCTATCACTGTGTCAATTCTCTTTGCCTCCAGTGTAGACTTATCTATCATCTCTGCAGGAGAATCATATTCAAGTTTTGTGTATTTTGTCTGGGCAAAGGAAGTATTTGTCAGACTCTTACAGCCAGGATCAAATCCATAATTTATCTTCCAACTGGTGGCTTAAGCATTCTCACATTACAGCTACTTCTGAGCTCTAACTCAACAGAGACAAGATTATCAAGTAGTTCCCGCCTCTTCTCAAATAAACCTTTTACACAAATGAAAGCAAAATTGTTTTTTCATGAAGCATGAAGATTTGATACATCAAGAACCAGTGTCTTGTATGAAAAGTACAAACATTTTGTTGCAAACTTAATTTAGATCAATGACAAACATGTATGTGTCTGTCCTTGTGTACTGCCCGTTTCTCTGCTTGTTTTCTGCAAAGGATGCAAATTGATTCCTATGAATATTATGTTGCTAGATCCACACAACGTTTTTGAAACTTGCAGTTTCTTGAAAACATATCATCAGACAAGTATGGGATTTCTGGGCTCAAATTGCAGACATTTCTCTTGGGGGACTCACTTTTGGCCCTTGAATAGAGATGGCTATTTCCTCACGCTACATTAAAACGTCATCATCCAAAATACAATGTATGGTCTTAAGGGATCACACACATGTATACATATGCTTTAATACATGCAGCCTTAAATCTCTACCCAGTCAATGGACCAGTTCTAAAGCTAAAATGCAGTGTATTTCGGGTGCTAAAATCATCCATAATCTTTTTATTAACTTGTTATTGGGCATCCCTTTTCTATACATATCAATGAAAGAAAAATGGCACAAAAATTGTGTCATACAGTATACACTTTAAACACTAATAATTATTATTGTTTGCTACATTTGTACATGTGTATATAGGTTAATAATTATTAGTATATACCACACCAGTGAATTGTGGTTAATCAAACAGTGAATATGATTTCATATTCACCTCTGAGTGAAGCAGTGATCACCTCGCACAAGTTTATGTCCATTTGACAGAAAATAAAATAACTATTTGGTGCTGGCTATTCACTAATGTGTAGTATATACTAAAACAATTATTCACCTCAGTGTCGGTGAATAATAAATACTTTTAAGTCATTAAAATGACTGGCCCTGAGGGAAACAGTGAGTTTTGTTTCCCCGACATCCTCGATGTTGCCCGAGACTGAGTCGAGGAGAACATCAAGGATCGAGGGGAAACAAAACTCACTGATTCCCGAGGGGACAGTCATTAAGTGATTTGTTATATAACATAAGTTTTACTAGAGGCAAAGTTGTGGATAAATACAGGACCTACCTGATACGAGCAAGGTTTGTCGTCTTCTCTCCGGGAAGCTGCTTTTCAACACAAAACGATACCAGCATCGCTACAGCATTTTTAGTATGACCGTTTTGTATCTTTCTTGCATCCTTTTTTAGCTACCAATTCTCACTCTCGTGCTTGTTAAATATGTAAATTGTTTCTTTGGAGCATTTTGAACGCTTTCTTTCAACAAAAAAATCAGCTTTTGATGAAGATCTAGACATTTTGGTAAACAAATATTTCCCACCTTTAGCTAGCTAGTGGCGTGTGCGACACGTCACACCATCTTCTGTCACGATGTGATCATGTGGCGGGAAACAATTGATGAATTGTTGCCCGCACGGGAAACATTGGATTTTGATGACTGCCACGTGACCCTGAATCAGCCAATGAGTGCGTATGTTGTGTCTGGAAAACTTATGGCTTTGTAACAATGGTTGATATTTTATCTCGCCAAAGCGGCTTGGTAAATATCCACCACTATTCACCTCCACTTCTATGAATAATTGTTAATTATTATTGTTTGCTACATGCATATGTGTATATAGGCCCTATGATGGTAAGTGGAGTAAGACAATGGTGGGATATGGATCAGAAGATGATCACTTTGTAGTTGAGCTCACCTATAATTATGGCATCAAGGAATACACATTGGGTAATGACATTCAGGTAGGAATGGTATAACTTACTTATAGTCATATGAATGGATAAAACTGAAGACAGCAGTACCTGTTATGATGTCTTGATACTCTGGCTGGATGATGCCATTACATGTATGTCCTGGGGAGGGGGAGAGGGGGAAGGTAGGTACTCCCATACATATGCTGTATTGGTATGTGCCACCCCAAAGGGTATGGTTTCGAGCTGTTTTAATCTGAAATAGGGTTATAAATTGTGCCTTATTAGTCTAAAACAGAGTATGATCTTGAAAGGGAAGCACAAGACCACACATTTTCATATATTTCTCTTGTTATGAAATAGGGACAGAAAATCTTATATTTTGGTCTGAAATTGGGTCAGGTTTTTGATACCCGGGTGGCAGACTCGCACCCAAAATTACTGTAATCCAATTTTGAATTAAACAAATTAAAGTGCCTATGAAGTGAAAAAATCGAACCTGTTTTTATTTTATTTAAAAAAAAATTAGTCTTCCCTTAGTTAGTTTGTGCAATTAAGAATACATTTGGAGAATGCAAACATTATTTTCTTCTTGTCGAAGTTATACATAATTGTCAAAATCATGCAACAATTGCTATGCCATTAAAGATATGCTAATTACATGTGTGACGTCAAGTGGTTTGCACATGTATATTCGTCTTTGTAAGTAATACAAAGTACAGTGCATTTTTTGTCTAATTCTCATTCTAAATATGTCTTACTTGAGGAGCCTTGCCGTTGGCCATATTTTTACTTTGGTGAATAATTATAAATGTGCAAACCAACAGTTACTGACGTCATGCATGTGATTAGCATATATTTAACAGCATAAAAATTGTGGCATGATTTTGACAAATTGACACGAAAAATATTATGTTTGTACTCTCCAATTTTATTTTTAATTGCACAAAATGACTATACAATACAATACACAATACAATACTTTTATTCGCATTCCACAATTTTGTTATATGTTTACAAGTGTGTATATTTAGAAAGAAATTAGTATCTATTTAAAGTTATAAATAAACTAAATATATTGTTGACATAAGAAAATGCCTACTTGTAGCGTCTAAATAAACCAAATGTTTTCGAGTCGGACACTAGATGTTTTGAGTAAAATTTGATATGTAGCCATCAATTATTTTTGAAAGAAGAAAATTGTAAAAGGCCTATGGCAAACGTCGAACTAGCCATGAACTTAATTTAGTCTAACCTATTAATTTTGAAATAGGCTCATGGATAGTACGACGTTTTCCGCAATTGAGATCGACCCTATTCAATAGGTACAAGTCCGGCATTAGGTTCGACTAGCCAAGTCGGGAATTACGACTCTGGTGCGACTTTGCGGTAAACGTTGTTCTCAACATGCACCAAACTAAATTCATAAATTATGTAAAATAATAAATGAATCATGCAAATTGTATGGATTGTGCCAAAACCGTGAAAACAACGTCTCCCCCACCTCCCAAACACTGATTCCCCCTGGTGAACATGCACTGTACAAAGGCAATTTCGAAGGCAAAATTGCGGCATATCGGAAGTCATTGCCACATGATGCTCAGCCGAAAATGTGTAGTTTGTGCTTTAATGTCACAAAATACATATGCCTTACCGGTAAATGCTAAATGCCCATTTGTAATAAATGCTCAGTATTCAAAAGTATATGAAGACTGCCGGAAGAAGCGTTGGCTATTGCGAATGTTGCGATAGACATCGCACAAAAGGCGCGGGTCTAGAAGTGACTGAAAAGCAGAGTACGGACGATTGTTGTACCGACAGCATGATCGACTATTATCAGAGGGGTGTCATTGAAACCGCTAAAAGCACGGCTAATAACGCCACTTGCAGCACTTAACAACCTTCACAGGCGGCACTGAGTGCTGTGTAGAATGCCATTCTTCTGTTTCTGTTTTGGACAATCATTTTTTTCTAAGATTCGACCGAGCGCTGTATTTTGCAATATCACTAGCCGCAGGCGAAAAGTGAAATGCGCCAGGACACGTGTTAGTTCCCGTGATTTAATTAGGCATGAGTGAATTGACCTATATCATTATGACGTCACGGCTTGTTTATGAGGGGGACAGAATCGACATCAACAATAGAATTTTGAACTAAATCTGCTCTGCTGAGGAAAATTTAACTTCGAATTGTCTGGTTTCCAGATATCAGCTGTATCAATGTTTATCCCACAATATTTACTGTATTTGGTGGCTGTTACTGTTTTGATTTGACGTCATAATGATATAGGGCAAATAAGATCGACACATGTTAGACGTTTGCTGCCACGTCAGCCCTAAGTCGATCTTCTACCGAACTAATTTTTTTATAGGTTCGACGTTCGAAGTTCGACGTTCCTCATGAAAGTGCTCATCTAAATATTTCCCTCAGTATAGTTACATAATTAGGTGTGAAATTTTGTTTATTTGGTTTGTATTTAGGGTCTAACAATCCACTCCAAGGCAGCAGTTTCCAATGCTAAACAACACAATTATGCCATGGAGCAGGGAGAAAATGGAGAATACACAGTGCATGCACCTGGGGGCTACAAGTTCCACTTTGTTGATGAAAATGTCACAGGAGGCAAGCAGATACAATACTTACTACATGTACAATGTAGCTAAATATACATTACAACATAACATACATCATTGTATCATTGTATTTATATACTCTACTGTATTTCCTTGATTTAAAGGAGAACTGAAACCTAAAATCAACTTTAGCTCAATGAGTAGATCTAAACATGAAAAGACTCATACCAAAATTTCCTCCTTTTAGACATGCACCACAAACAAATCAAATAGCAGACCTTATTTCTCTTGAATAAAAGTTTGTATAGTTGTCGGATTGATTTAGGGTTCAGTTCTCCTTTAATGCCCACCTTTGATGAAGCAACCCCCTTGGAATGCGACATTTGAAATAAGCCTGGCACAGGGAAAATTAAAGCTCAGCAAATTATTTTGAAAAAGCTTTTGATGTTGAAAATGGGTGGAGAAGTAAATGAAGGAGTCTTGAAAAAATAGCTGGGCAAAATGATGGGGGTCCAGAAATTACTGCTGTTCTTGGGGGTAGGGGTGTCTTAAAATTAAAATGTTTTTGGATACCTGAATGTGGGGAGGGGAGAGGGGGACTGACTAAAAGTTGATTGACCTAAATGTAGCTTACTTGTTGCTAAAATGTTCACATAAAAAGTTTTTTCTACCTCCCCCCCCCCCCCCCCCCTCCCCCACACAAACTTCCAAACATGTAAAGGCTGCTCCCCTTTATCCAGTATAGTATCATATTTTCATTGGCCTTATAATCCTAAAGCATTTTTTTCCACCAGACCCTGTCAAAAAAGTGTCTCTTGGAGTATCAAACCTCAGTAAGTCAGTAGAATACTGGAGCAGGTTAATTGGAATGACTGTCTATGGACAGACAGACACTAAGGCAACATTAGGCTATGATACCAACCAGTGCAAACTAGAGCTAGTACAGGTCGACGGCAAGGTGGACCATGCCACAGCATTTGGGAGAATTGCATTCTCCTGCCCCAAGGATGATCTGCCTGGTATTGAGAGCTCATTGAAGGAGTCAGGTCATACTATCCTTACACCTCTGATCAGCCTAGATACTCCTGGAAAATCAACTGTCCATGTGGTCATTTTAGCAGACCCGGTAAGAAACGTATACACTGCTGTGATTCATTTTGTCATCGGCCTATTTTCCAAATGTCCAAAGACATCTTGGTCAATTAGGCTGAATTTACCTTAAAAAAATTCTGTACATGCAATAAAATAGTATTTTATTTGCTTATAAGTTCTTTTTATTCATGACATCGTGAAAATATCACGTACACAAACATTTACATGCAAAGAAAAATTGGTTGTGATCACTCCCAGAATACTGGGAGGACCTCTAGTTCATCAGTCTAGAGCGGATTTCAATTGAGTGTCGGAAGTGTTTTGGTTTTGCGTTTACTAAGCTCTCCTATTGGCTGAGAAATAAACCAACCAATCAGAATCCAAAGTAAAACCAAACGCAAATTGGTTTTGGTTTTGCTTTGGTTTGTCATTGGCTCAAAGGGAAGCCATTTATGAGTTGCTTGTGATGACTCGCTGCTATGATTGGCTGGCTGTGGGTAATTTGCGTTTGGTTTTACTACACTCAACTGAAAACTGCTCTATAAAGTAAAGTTATTATTATTATTATTACTCTCAAAATTCAGGAAATCACATCAAAATATGCAAATAATTTGGTTGGCGTGAACTCAACTCACTGTGTGTGCTGGGCCTCTGGGCTAGTGCTCCACCCAACTACCAAACACATGCGACAATTTAAAGGAGCAGTGTCACGATTAGTATTCATGCCCAAAGTTTTGAAAATGTGTCAGGCGGACAAGAAATCAAAAGATGTGACAGAAGTAGAAGTCCGTGAGTAATCCGCTTGCATCGGCGTATTTGCACGATATTTCGAGCCGAAATTGCTTTAAAACTATACTTTAGTATTATATGGTTAGGTTTGATGTTATATTTTTATAAAGCAACATTTTATTTATTTCAATCGAAAGGGAAATTCGCAGCAGCGCGTGACATAGCGTGATTTTGCCATTGTCTATACCAACCAATCAGAATCGTGACACTGCTCCTTTAAGTGTCCCAAACAATAAAAGTTCTAGCAGAAACACTGACTGTACATGTACTTGTAAAAAGGGTGATTGTACTTTATTTGATGCAAAGGATAGCTAGTCTGTGTAGAAATTAACTAGTGCAGGTCTGATTCAGCAGACAAGTTAGGGCTTGATTACAAGAGGCGGGTTTGGCTGTCTGGCCCGCCTTGGCTGTGAAACACACCAAAAATTAACTCTGCAATTACATGGTTTGGAGAGACCGGGCCAGCCCGGCAAACTAATTGCGATCACCAGGCTAGCCTGGCATGGAGTACAATTACAACTATCCCACACATTGTCCTCATGTGGCAGCCATTTTATACAACGACTTCCCGCCAAAACCGTTCACGCCAATACCCCAGCCCGGGCTGGCTCGCTCCATGTAATACCGAACTTAAACACAGTTTGGCAAACCGAACCAGCCCACCTCATGTAATCAGGCCCTTAGACACTGGATTCAGGCCTGTATCCAGGCTTTTATATGGGGGTGTAAGTCCTGTCAGTGCCATATAGGCATGCGATGCGCACTGTTCACTAGTCCTATTACCTTCTCAGTACATGTCAGTGCAATAATTAAGCTTCCATTGAGTTTTAGCTAAAATGTTGTGATACATTCATTTAAAATTGATACATTCATTTAAAATTTATTGTATTTGTATCTCAGGATGGCCATGAAATCTGTTTTGTTGGCGATGAAGCATTTAGAGAGTTGTCCCAAGTTGATCCTAATGGGGACAAGCTACTTTCTGAGGTGAGTTGAAGAAAATAAACAGTAAGACAATCATCTCTCGTTCCATTTACGATTACGTGATTTCTTTAGTCATTTCCCAATAAAAAAATTACGATTAAGAAAGGATTTGCCTAAGAACGATAGCAAAAGACAATAGGCTACGTAAATGAGCATATTCTCACATAACGTTTTGCTTGAATATTCCCGGCCTTATTTTGTAAAATTAATGCGCACATCTACTGCGCATGTTGGTGAAATCTAAAATCATAGGTACAAATATCTGTGTTTGGGTGTATTAATGAATCTTACATATCTCAACACTTGTTTGACGTTGGCAATAAAAATACGTTCATTTGGGCGATTTAAGACGACTTTTACTAAACTCAGCCCAGCCCTTCCGCGGAAGAAGTAAATTTGCGATATTTTGCAATAGATCTCCGAAACGAAAATGCAGACCCCCTTTTTTCTTCCAGATACCAAAGTATAAAGAATTTTTAATTTCTGGATGCTTAGTTGTTCTTTTGCAAATACTAGCTGTGTAGCAATTTTTACGCTCGTTTATGGATACTAACAAAACAGATTTCGTCGTATTCTGCTATAGTATTGTGAACTTGCAGTATTTTAAAGGTTTTTACGTTAAGTTTGGTATACATACTGCACAATAAGTTCATTCGTTCGCAATGAACAGTTAGAATAGCAGTTAATGAGCGCTGTTTACTCTTGCTGACATTTCGCATATGTCTACTGTAGCAGGGGCGTAGCTTCCTGTACGCATATACGCACGTGTGTACACTTTGAGACGAAAATTTCTGTTTGGCCTTATATTTTTTTTACGAGAGGGGGCCCTTAAAACCGGTAGCTACTGCACTTGTGCGTACAACTAGAAAATGCCTAGCTACGCCCCTGCACTGGAAAATCTAGACCTCTTCCATAGGTTGGAAATATGTTGGAAATTAGAATTTCCAACAAAATTTCCAAGGGTTGGAAATTTTAAATGTTGGAAGTTGCAACTTCCAAGGGTTGGAAATTATGTCTTCCAAAAACAAAACAAAATCACGCGAAGTTGTCACACATTTACTTGCAGAATTTTATGAGGGTTTATTGCAAACGAAGATTTTTGTTTTGTTTTTACGGTTTCCAGTTCTAAAATTATTGCAAGTAATACTCGTCAAGCAGATCGTTATTTCCAACATATTTCCAACATATTTCCAGCATATTTCCAACCCATGGAAATGAAATTTCCATCCGTTGGAAGTGTGCAAAACCTTGGAAATTGAACTTCCAACTTATTTCCAACATATTTCCAGCAAACTTCCATCCCATGGAAGAGGTCTAGATTTTCCAGTGCTGTGTGGGACCTCTAAATTACTATAAATTACAGCTACTTCACGCAAAAACGAGAATGGTGACCCCCTATTTTTATTGCATTTTTAGAGAGACCTTGCTTGGGGTAACAACCTTAAGTGCTATCTGATATGTCTACGGTCAAAGTAACAAGTAGAAATAAAGGAAACTGTATGCTGTAACTTATAGAAAACGCCACCCTGAACCAATAGGAAAAGGGGAAGACAAGACAAAAGATCGTTGAATCACAAATTTGAGAACTTTCCTCGCATACGATTTTCTTTGGAATCAAACCATAGTTAGTTTGATCAAAGTTATCTAAAGCCGATGATTCACGGTTCAACATATGTTGCCAACATGTGAAACATTTGTTGCCAATACACCAGTGTTGAACCGTGTATCATACCATGTTGAAGGTTGAAAGAAGTGAGTCGACATGTTGAACGATGTTGCAGGAAATAGAGACATGCTATATTCCATTCAACAAGTTGTAACATCGTTAAACATGTTGACTCGCTTCTTTCAGCATTCAACATGGTATGATACATGGTTCAACATTTGTTGCTTGAACGATGTTGGCAATAAATGCTGATGCGTGTATCATCGGCTTAATGAAATGTATTACTTTGTTGGCTTATTGCATTTATGAGAACCAACCAATCAAATTGCGAGAAAGAATAGAAAATTAGCACCTTTGACATCCCTTTGCCGTTTATGTGATCGTTCTAAGCCGGAGTATTACTCAACAGGTCCAAAGGTTTTTTTTTTTTTTTACAGATGTTGCCTGTTAATCAACTGATGACGGGCAAACTAACGAATGAATGAGGGAGTGTTTATTTCCCCCCCGCAAATTTATATCATTTTAAGATGAAGAAATACGAACAACATTGTCTTGCAACTTGTCATGCAACAATGTAGAATTGTTAGTTCCGACGCCTCATAAATCATAAGTGCTGTTGCAAAACCCATGCACATGCCATCAGATGTTACCAGAAAACGGCACAAAAAATACATTGATTGCAAAAATTATTGTGTCATGTTTAAATTTTAGGTATTCTAAGGGACCGGTCATTAATTACTTGGGGGGGGGGGGTAAATTTAGGGGGAGGGCTAAGATTTTTTGGGCCCACGGGCCGATAAGTTTGGGACCGGCACTCTTAAATATGGGCCCGCTGGTCTATAAGTTTGGGAACGGAACTCTTAAATATGGGCCCGCGGGCCGATAAGTTTGGGACCGGCACTCTTAAATATGGGCCCGCGGGTCGATAAGTTTGGGACCGGCACTCTTACTCTTAAATATCGGCAAGCGGGTCAATTTTCTTCAATTCTTTCTCCAACTTAATCCATTCATGTCTGGAAACTATCAGCATATTGTTTGACATCATTTTGAAGCATATTGAGTGGTTTTTAGTTTTTGTCAGAAATCTGAGATTTTCTGGCAAAAAAATCCAGATTTGACCATTTTTGAAGATGTTCATTTTTTTCTTCAAATCTTTCTCCAACTTAGTCCATTAATGTTCTGAAGCTACCAAGGAGATTGTTTGAGATCATTTTGAAGCATATTGAGTGGTTTTTAGTTTTTGTCATGAATCTGAGATTTTTTGCCTACCCGGTCTGGCTAAAAAAAAAATCCAAATTTGACCATTTTTGAAGATGTTCAATTTTTTCTTGATTCCTTTCTCCAACTTAATCCATTCATGTTTGGAAACTATCAGCATATTGTTTGAGATAATTTTGAAGCATATTGAGTGGTTTTTAGTTTTTGTCAGAAATCTGAGATTTTTTGCCTACCCGGTCTGGCCAAAAATATCCAGATTTGACCATTTTTGAAGATGTTCATTTTTTTCTTCAATACTTTCTCCAACTTAGTCGATTCATGTTCTGAAGCTACCAGGAGATTGTTTGAGATCATTTTGAAGCATATTGAGTGGTTTTTAGTTTTTGTTAGAAATCTGAGATTTTTTGCCTACCCGGTGTGGCAAAAAAATCCAGATTTGACCATTTTTGAAGATGTTCATTTTTTTCTTCATTTCTTTCTCCAACTTAATCCATTCATGTTCTGAAGCTACCAGGAGATTGTTTGAGATAATTTTGAAGGATATTGAGTTGTTTTTAGTTTTTGTCAGAAATCTGAGATTTTTGGCCTACCCGGTCTGGCCAAAAATATCCAGATTTGACCATTTTTGAAGATGTTCAATTTTTTCTTGATTCCTTTCTCCAACTTAATCCATTCATGTTTGGAAACTATCAGCATATTGTTTGAGATAATTTTGAAGCATATTGAGTGGTTTTTAGTTTTTGTCAGAAATCTGAGATTTTTTGCCTACCCGGTCTGGCCAAAAATATCCAGATTTGACCATTTTTGAAGATGGTCATTTTTTTTCTTCATTTCTTTCTCCAACTTAATCCGTTCATGTCTGGAAATATCAGCATATTGTTTGAGATAATTTTGAAGCATATTGAGTGGTTTTTAGTTTTTGTTAGAAATCTGAGATTTTTTGCCTACCCGGTCTGGCAAAAAAAATCCAGATTTGACCATTTTTGAAGATGTTCATTTTTTTCTTCAAATCTTTCTCCAACTTAGTCCATTCATGTTCTGAAGCTACCAAGGAGATTGTTTGAGATCGTTTTCAAGCATATTGAGTGGTTTTTAGTTTTTGTTAGAAATCTGAGATTTTTTCCCAACCCGGTCTGGCAAAAAAAATCCAGATTTGACCATTTTTGAAGATGTTCATTTTTTTCTTCAATACTTTCTCCAACTTAGTCGATTCATGTTCTGAAGCTACCAGGAGATTGTTTGAGATCATTTTGAAGCATATTGAGTGGTTTTTAGTTTTTGTTAGAAATCTGAGATTTTTTGCCTACCCGGTGTGGCAAAAAAATCCAGATTTGACCATTTTTGAAGATGTTCATTTTTTTCTTCATTTCTTTCTCCAACTTAATCCATTCATGTTCTGAAGCTACCAGGAGATTGTTTGAGATAATTTTGAAGCATATTGAGTGGTTTTTAGTTTTTGTCAGGAATCTGAGATTTTTTGCCTACCCGGTCTGGCCAAAAATATCCAGATTTGACCATTTTTGAAGATGTTGATTTTTTTTCTTGATTTCTTTCTCCAACTTAATGCATTCATGTCTGGAAACTATCAGCATATTGTTTGAGATCATTTTGAAGCATATTGAGTGGTTTTTAGTTTTTGTTAGAAATCTGAGATTTTTTGCCTACCCGGTCTGGCAAAAAAAATCCAGATTTGACCATTTTTGAAGATGTTCATTTTTTTCTTCAATTCTTTCTCCAACTTAGTCAATTCATGTTCTGAAGCTACCAGGAGATTGTTTGAGATCATTTTGAAGCATATTGAGTGGTTTTTAGTTTTTGTCATAAATCTGAGATTTTTCGCCTACCCGGTCTGGCCAAAAATATTCAGATTTGACCATTTTTGAAGATGTTCATTTTTTTCTTGATTTCTTTCTCCAACTTAATCCATTCATGTCTGGAAACTATCAGCATATTGTTTGAGATAATTTTGAAGCATATTGAGTGGTTTTTAGTTTTTGTTAGAAATCTGAGATTTTTTGCCTGGCTAAAAAAAATCCAGATTTGACCATTTTTGAAGATGTTCATTTTTTTCTTCATTTCTTTCTCCAACTTAATCCATTCATGTTCTGAAGCTACCAGGAGATTGTTTGAGATAATTTTGAAGCATATTGAGTGGTTTTTAGTTTTTGTCAGGAATCTGAGATTTTTTGCCTACCCGGTCTGGCTAAAAAAATCCAAATTTGTCCATTTTTGAAGATGTTGATTTTTTTCTTGAATTCTTTCTCCAACTTAATCCATTCATGTCTGGAAACTATCAGCATATTGTTTGAGATCATTTTGAATCATATTGAGTGGTTTTTAGTTTTTGTCAGGAATCTGAGATTTTTTGCCTACCCGGTCTGGCCAAAAATATCCAGATTTGACCATTTTTGAAGATGTTGATTTTTTTCTTGATTTCTTTCTCCAACTTAGTCCATTCATGTTCTGAAGCTACCAAGGAGATTGTTTGAGATCGTTTTCAAGCATATTGAGTGCTTTTTAGTTTTTGTTAGAAATCTGAGATTTTTTGCCAACCCGGTCTGGCAAAAAAATCCAGATTTGACCATTTTTGAAGATGTTCATTTTTTTCTTCAAATCTTTCTCCAACTTAGTCCATTCATGTTCTGAAGCTACCAAGGAGATTGTTTGAGATCGTTTGAGATCGTTTTCAAGCATATTGAGTGGTTTTTATTTTTTGTCAGGAATCTGAGATTTTTTGCCTACCCGGTCTGGCCAAAAATATCCAGATTTGACCATTTTTGAAGATGTTGATTTTTTTTCTTGATTTCTTTCTCCAACTTAATCCATTCATGTCTGGAAACTATCAGCATATTGTTTGAGATCATTTTGAAGCATATTGAGTGGTTTTTAGTTTTTGTCAGGAATCTGAGATTTTTGCCTACCCGGTCTGGCCAAAAATATCCAGATTTGACCATTTTTGAAGATGTTGATTTTTTTCTTGATTTCTTTCTCCAACTTAATCCATTCATGTCTGGAAACTATCAGCATATTGTTTGAGATAATTTTGAAGCATATTGAGTGGTTTTTAGTTTTTGTCAGAAATCTGAGATTTTTTGCCTACCCGGTCTGGCCAAAAAAATCCAGATTTGACCATTTTTGAAGATGTTGATTTTTTTTCCTTCAAATCTTTCTCCAACTTAGTCCATTCATGTTCTGAAGCTACCAAGGAGATTGTTTGAGATCGTTTTCAAGCATATTGAGTGGTTTTTAGTTTTTGTCAGAAATCTGAGATTTTTTGCCTACCCGGTCTGGCCAAAAAAATCCAGATTTGACCATTTTTGAAGATGTTGATTTTTTTTCTTCAAATCTTTCTCCAACTTAGTCCATTCATGTTCTGAAGCTACCAAGGAGATTGTTTGAGATCGTTTTCAAGCATATTGAGTGGTTTTTAGTTTTTGTTAGAAATCTGAGATTTTTTGCCTGGCTAAAAAAATCCAGATTTGACCATTTTTGAAGATGTTCATTTTTTTCTTCATTTCTTTCTCCAACTTAATCCATTCATGTCTGGAAACTATCAGCATATTGTTTGAGATCATTTTGAAGCATATTGAGTGGTTTTTAGTTTTTGTCATAAATCTGAGATTTTTTGCCTACCCGGTCTGGCCAAAAATATCCAGATTTGACCATTTTTGAAGATGTTGATTTTTTTTCTTGATTTCTTTCTCCAACTTAATCCATTCATGTCTGGAAACTATCAGCATATTGTTTGAGATCATTTTGAAGCATATTGAGTGGTTTTTAGTTTTTGTCATGAATCTGAGATTTTTTGCCTACCCGGTCTGGCCAAAAATATCCAGATTTGACCATTTTTGAAGATGTTGATTTTTTTTCTTGATTTCTTTCTCCAACTTAATCCATTCATGTCTGGAAACTATCAGCATATTGTTTGAGATAATTTTGAAGCATATTGAGTGGTTTTTAGTTTTTGTCAGGAATCTGAGATTTTTTGCCTACCCGGTCTGGCCAAAAAAAATCCAGATTTGACCATTTTTGAAGATGTTGATTTTTTTTTCTTCAAATCTTTCTCCAACTTAGTCCATTCATGTTCTGAAGCTACCAAGGAGATTGTTTGAGATCGTTTTCAAGCATATTGAGTGGTTTTTAGTTTTTGTCAGAAATCTGAGATTTTTTGCCTACCCGGTCTGGCCAAAAAAATCCAGATTTGACCATTTTTGAAGATGTTGATTTTTTTTCTTCAAATCTTTCTCCAACTTAGTCCATTCATGTTCTGAAGCTACCAAGGAGATTGTTTGAGATCGTTTTCAAGCATATTGAGTGGTTTTTAGTTTTTGTTAGAAATCTGAGATTTTTTGCCAACCCGGTCTGGCCAAAAATATCCAGATTTGACCATTTTTGAAGATGTTGATTTTTTTTCTTGATTTCTTTCTCCAACTTAATCCATTCATGTCTGGAAACTATCAGCATATTGTTTGAGATCATTTTGAAGCATATTGAGTGGTTTTTAGTTTTTGTCAGGAATCTGAGATTTTTGCCTACCCGGTCTGGCCAAAACTATCCAGATTTGACCATTTTTGAAGATGTTGATTTTTTTCTTCATTTCTTTCTCCAACTTAATCCATTCATGTCTGGAAACTATCAGCATATTGTTTGAGATAATTTTGAAGCATATTGAGTGGTTTTTAGTTTTTGTCAGAAATCTGAGATTTTTTGCCTACCCGGTCTGGCCAAAAAAAATCCAGATTTGACCATTTTTGAAGATGTTGATTTTTTTTCTTCAAATCTTTCTCCAACTTAGTCCATTCATGTTCTGAAGCTACCAAGGAGATTGTTTGAGATCGTTTTCAAGCATATTGAGTGGTTTTTAGTTTTTGTCAGAAATCTGAGATTTTTTGCCTACCCGGTCTGGCCAAAAAAATCCCGATTTGACCATTTTTGAAGATGTTCATTTTTTTCTTCATTTCTTTCTCCAACTTAATCCATTCATGTTCTGAAGCTACCAGGAGATTGTTTGAGATAATTTTGAAGCATATTGAGTGGTTTTTAGTTTTTGTTAGAAATCTGAGATTTTTTGCCTGGCTAAAAAAAATCCAGATTTGACCATTTTTGAAGATGTTCATTTTTTTCTTCATTTCTTTCTCCAACTTAATCCATTCATGTTCTGAAGCTACCAGGAGATTGTTTGAGATAATTTTGAAGCATATTGAGTGGTTTTTAGTTTTTGTCAGGAATCTGAGATTTTTTGCCTACCCGGTCTGGCTAAAAAAATCCAAATTTGTCCATTTTTGAAGATGTTGATTTTTTTCTTGAATTCTTTCTCCAACTTAATCCATTCATGTCTGGAAACTATCAGCATATTGTTTGAGATCATTTTGAATCATATTGAGTGGTTTTTAGTTTTTGTCAGGAATCTGAGATTTTTTGCCTACCCGGTCTGGCCAAAAATATCCAGATTTGACCATTTTTGAAGATGTTGATTTTTTTCTTGATTTCTTTCTCCAACTTAGTCCATTCATGTTCTGAAGCTACCAAGGAGATTGTTTGAGATCGTTTTCAAGCATATTGAGTGCTTTTTAGTTTTTGTTAGAAATCTGAGATTTTTTGCCAACCCGGTCTGGCAAAAAAATCCAGATTTGACCATTTTTGAAGATGTTCATTTTTTTCTTCAAATCTTTCTCCAACTTAGTCCATTCATGTTCTGAAGCTACCAAGGAGATTGTTTGAGATCGTTTGAGATCGTTTTCAAGCATATTGAGTGGTTTTTATTTTTTGTCAGGAATCTGAGATTTTTTGCCTACCCGGTCTGGCCAAAAATATCCAGATTTGACCATTTTTGAAGATGTTGATTTTTTTTCTTGATTTCTTTCTCCAACTTAATCCATTCATGTCTGGAAACTATCAGCATATTGTTTGAGATCATTTTGAAGCATATTGAGTGGTTTTTAGTTTTTGTCAGGAATCTGAGATTTTTGCCTACCCGGTCTGGCCAAAAATATCCAGATTTGACCATTTTTGAAGATGTTGATTTTTTTCTTGATTTCTTTCTCCAACTTAATCCATTCATGTCTGGAAACTATCAGCATATTGTTTGAGATAATTTTGAAGCATATTGAGTGGTTTTTAGTTTTTGTCAGAAATCTGAGATTTTTTGCCTACCCGGTCTGGCCAAAAAAATCCAGATTTGACCATTTTTGAAGATGTTGATTTTTTTTCCTTCAAATCTTTCTCCAACTTAGTCCATTCATGTTCTGAAGCTACCAAGGAGATTGTTTGAGATCGTTTTCAAGCATATTGAGTGGTTTTTAGTTTTTGTCAGAAATCTGAGATTTTTTGCCTACCCGGTCTGGCCAAAAAAATCCAGATTTGACCATTTTTGAAGATGTTGATTTTTTTTCTTCAAATCTTTCTCCAACTTAGTCCATTCATGTTCTGAAGCTACCAAGGAGATTGTTTGAGATCGTTTTCAAGCATATTGAGTGGTTTTTAGTTTTTGTTAGAAATCTGAGATTTTTTGCCTGGCTAAAAAAATCCAGATTTGACCATTTTTGAAGATGTTCATTTTTTTCTTCATTTCTTTCTCCAACTTAATCCATTCATGTCTGGAAACTATCAGCATATTGTTTGAGATCATTTTGAAGCATATTGAGTGGTTTTTAGTTTTTGTCATAAATCTGAGATTTTTTGCCTACCCGGTCTGGCCAAAAATATCCAGATTTGACCATTTTTGAAGATGTTGATTTTTTTTCTTGATTTCTTTCTCCAACTTAATCCATTCATGTCTGGAAACTATCAGCATATTGTTTGAGATCATTTTGAAGCATATTGAGTGGTTTTTAGTTTTTGTCATGAATCTGAGATTTTTTGCCTACCCGGTCTGGCCAAAAATATCCAGATTTGACCATTTTTGAAGATGTTGATTTTTTTTCTTGATTTCTTTCTCCAACTTAATCCATTCATGTCTGGAAACTATCAGCATATTGTTTGAGATAATTTTGAAGCATATTGAGTGGTTTTTAGTTTTTGTCAGGAATCTGAGATTTTTTGCCTACCCGGTCTGGCCAAAAAAAATCCAGATTTGACCATTTTTGAAGATGTTGATTTTTTTTTCTTCAAATCTTTCTCCAACTTAGTCCATTCATGTTCTGAAGCTACCAAGGAGATTGTTTGAGATCGTTTTCAAGCATATTGAGTGGTTTTTAGTTTTTGTCAGAAATCTGAGATTTTTTGCCTACCCGGTCTGGCCAAAAAAATCCAGATTTGACCATTTTTGAAGATGTTGATTTTTTTTCTTCAAATCTTTCTCCAACTTAGTCCATTCATGTTCTGAAGCTACCAAGGAGATTGTTTGAGATCGTTTTCAAGCATATTGAGTGGTTTTTAGTTTTTGTTAGAAATCTGAGATTTTTTGCCAACCCGGTCTGGCCAAAAATATCCAGATTTGACCATTTTTGAAGATGTTGATTTTTTTTCTTGATTTCTTTCTCCAACTTAATCCATTCATGTCTGGAAACTATCAGCATATTGTTTGAGATCATTTTGAAGCATATTGAGTGGTTTTTAGTTTTTGTCAGGAATCTGAGATTTTTGCCTACCCGGTCTGGCCAAAACTATCCAGATTTGACCATTTTTGAAGATGTTGATTTTTTTCTTCATTTCTTTCTCCAACTTAATCCATTCATGTCTGGAAACTATCAGCATATTGTTTGAGATAATTTTGAAGCATATTGAGTGGTTTTTAGTTTTTGTCAGAAATCTGAGATTTTTTGCCTACCCGGTCTGGCCAAAAAAAATCCAGATTTGACCATTTTTGAAGATGTTGATTTTTTTTCTTCAAATCTTTCTCCAACTTAGTCCATTCATGTTCTGAAGCTACCAAGGAGATTGTTTGAGATCGTTTTCAAGCATATTGAGTGGTTTTTAGTTTTTGTCAGAAATCTGAGATTTTTTGCCTACCCGGTCTGGCCAAAAAAATCCCGATTTGACCATTTTTGAAGATGTTGATTTTTTTTCTTCAAATCTTTCTCCAACTTAGTCCATTCATGTTCTGAAGCTACCAAGGAGATTGTTTGAGATCGTTTTCAAGCATATTGAGTGGTTTTTAGTTTTTGTCAGGAATCGGAGATTTTTTGCCTACCCGGTCTGGCCAAAAATATTCAGATTTGACCATTTTTGAAGATGTTCATTTTTTTCTTGATTTCTTTCTCCAACTTAATCCATTCATGTCTGGAAACTATCAGCATATTGTTTGAGATAATTTTGAAGCATATTGAGTGGTTTTTAGTTTTTGTTAGAAATCTGAGATTTTTTGCCTGGCTAAAAAATTCCAGATTTGACCATTTTTGAAGATGGTCATTTTTTTCTTCATTTCTTTCTCCAACTTAATCCATTCATGTCTGGAAACTATCAGCATATTGTTTGAGATCATTTTGAAGCATATTGAGTGGTTTTTAGTTTTTGTTAGAAATCTGAGATTTTTTGCCTACCCGGTCTGGCCAAAAATATCCAGATTTGACCATTTTTGAAGATGTTGATTTTTTTTCTTGATTTCTTTCTCCAACTTTATCCATTCATGTCTGGAAACTATCAGCATATTGTTTGAGATCATTTTGAAGCATATTGAGTGGTTTTTAGTTTTTGTCATGAATCTGAGATTTTTTGCCTACCCGGTCTGGCCAAAAATATCCAGATTTGACCATTTTTGAAGATGTTGATTTTTTTTCTTGATTTCTTTCTCCAACTTAATCCATTCATGTCTGGAAACTATCAGCATATTGTTTGAGATAATTTTGAAGCATATTGAGTGGTTTTTAGTTTTTGTTAGAAATCTGAGATTTTTTGCCTGGCTAAAAAAAATCCAGATTTGACCATTTTTGAAGATGTTCATTTTTTTCTTCATTTCTTTCTCCAACTTAATCCATTCATGTTCTGAAGCTACCAGGAGATTGTTTGAGATAATTTTGAAGCATATTGAGTGGTTTTTAGTTTTTGTCAGGAATCTGAGATTTTTTGCCTACCCGGTCTGGCTAAAAAAATCCAAATTTGTCCATTTTTGAAGATGTTGATTTTTTTCTTGAATTCTTTCTCCAACTTAATCCATTCATGTCTGGAAACTATCAGCATATTGTTTGAGATCATTTTGAATCATATTGAGTGGTTTTTAGTTTTTGTCAGGAATCTGAGATTTTTTGCCTACCCGGTCTGGCCAAAAATATCCAGATTTGACCATTTTTGAAGATGTTG
Organism: Actinernus sp. WN-2022; assembly: GCA_030867875.1. NCBI lineage: Eukaryota > Metazoa > Cnidaria > Anthozoa > Actiniaria > Actinernidae > Actinernus > Actinernus sp. WN-2022. The sequence continues at coordinate 134,183,716 of JAOWCC010001589.1, forward strand.
ATTTTTTTCTTGATTTCTTTCTCCAACTTAGTCCATTCATGTTCTGAAGCTACCAAGGAGATTGTTTGAGATCGTTTTCAAGCATATTGAGTGCTTTTTAGTTTTTGTTAGAAATCTGAGATTTTTTGCCAACCCGGTCTGGCAAAAAAATCCAGATTTGACCATTTTTGAAGATGTTCATTTTTTTCTTCAAATCTTTCTCCAACTTAGTCCATTCATGTTCTGAAGCTACCAAGGAGATTGTTTGAGATCGTTTGAGATCGTTTTCAAGCATATTGAGTGGTTTTTATTTTTTGTCAGGAATCTGAGATTTTTTGCCTACCCGGTCTGGCCAAAAATATCCAGATTTGACCATTTTTGAAGATGTTGATTTTTTTTCTTGATTTCTTTCTCCAACTTAATCCATTCATGTCTGGAAACTATCAGCATATTGTTTGAGATCATTTTGAAGCATATTGAGTGGTTTTTAGTTTTTGTCAGGAATCTGAGATTTTTGCCTACCCGGTCTGGCCAAAAATATCCAGATTTGACCATTTTTGAAGATGTTGATTTTTTTCTTGATTTCTTTCTCCAACTTAATCCATTCATGTCTGGAAACTATCAGCATATTGTTTGAGATAATTTTGAAGCATATTGAGTGGTTTTTAGTTTTTGTCAGAAATCTGAGATTTTTTGCCTACCCGGTCTGGCCAAAAAAATCCAGATTTGACCATTTTTGAAGATGTTGATTTTTTTTCCTTCAAATCTTTCTCCAACTTAGTCCATTCATGTTCTGAAGCTACCAAGGAGATTGTTTGAGATCGTTTTCAAGCATATTGAGTGGTTTTTAGTTTTTGTCAGAAATCTGAGATTTTTTGCCTACCCGGTCTGGCCAAAAAAATCCAGATTTGACCATTTTTGAAGATGTTGATTTTTTTTCTTCAAATCTTTCTCCAACTTAGTCCATTCATGTTCTGAAGCTACCAAGGAGATTGTTTGAGATCGTTTTCAAGCATATTGAGTGGTTTTTAGTTTTTGTTAGAAATCTGAGATTTTTTGCCTGGCTAAAAAAATCCAGATTTGACCATTTTTGAAGATGTTCATTTTTTTCTTCATTTCTTTCTCCAACTTAATCCATTCATGTCTGGAAACTATCAGCATATTGTTTGAGATCATTTTGAAGCATATTGAGTGGTTTTTAGTTTTTGTCATAAATCTGAGATTTTTTGCCTACCCGGTCTGGCCAAAAATATCCAGATTTGACCATTTTTGAAGATGTTGATTTTTTTTCTTGATTTCTTTCTCCAACTTAATCCATTCATGTCTGGAAACTATCAGCATATTGTTTGAGATCATTTTGAAGCATATTGAGTGGTTTTTAGTTTTTGTCATGAATCTGAGATTTTTTGCCTACCCGGTCTGGCCAAAAATATCCAGATTTGACCATTTTTGAAGATGTTGATTTTTTTTCTTGATTTCTTTCTCCAACTTAATCCATTCATGTCTGGAAACTATCAGCATATTGTTTGAGATAATTTTGAAGCATATTGAGTGGTTTTTAGTTTTTGTCAGGAATCTGAGATTTTTTGCCTACCCGGTCTGGCCAAAAAAAATCCAGATTTGACCATTTTTGAAGATGTTGATTTTTTTTTCTTCAAATCTTTCTCCAACTTAGTCCATTCATGTTCTGAAGCTACCAAGGAGATTGTTTGAGATCGTTTTCAAGCATATTGAGTGGTTTTTAGTTTTTGTCAGAAATCTGAGATTTTTTGCCTACCCGGTCTGGCCAAAAAAATCCAGATTTGACCATTTTTGAAGATGTTGATTTTTTTTCTTCAAATCTTTCTCCAACTTAGTCCATTCATGTTCTGAAGCTACCAAGGAGATTGTTTGAGATCGTTTTCAAGCATATTGAGTGGTTTTTAGTTTTTGTTAGAAATCTGAGATTTTTTGCCAACCCGGTCTGGCCAAAAATATCCAGATTTGACCATTTTTGAAGATGTTGATTTTTTTTCTTGATTTCTTTCTCCAACTTAATCCATTCATGTCTGGAAACTATCAGCATATTGTTTGAGATCATTTTGAAGCATATTGAGTGGTTTTTAGTTTTTGTCAGGAATCTGAGATTTTTGCCTACCCGGTCTGGCCAAAACTATCCAGATTTGACCATTTTTGAAGATGTTGATTTTTTTCTTCATTTCTTTCTCCAACTTAATCCATTCATGTCTGGAAACTATCAGCATATTGTTTGAGATAATTTTGAAGCATATTGAGTGGTTTTTAGTTTTTGTCAGAAATCTGAGATTTTTTGCCTACCCGGTCTGGCCAAAAAAAATCCAGATTTGACCATTTTTGAAGATGTTGATTTTTTTTCTTCAAATCTTTCTCCAACTTAGTCCATTCATGTTCTGAAGCTACCAAGGAGATTGTTTGAGATCGTTTTCAAGCATATTGAGTGGTTTTTAGTTTTTGTCAGAAATCTGAGATTTTTTGCCTACCCGGTCTGGCCAAAAAAATCCCGATTTGACCATTTTTGAAGATGTTGATTTTTTTTCTTCAAATCTTTCTCCAACTTAGTCCATTCATGTTCTGAAGCTACCAAGGAGATTGTTTGAGATCGTTTTCAAGCATATTGAGTGGTTTTTAGTTTTTGTCAGGAATCGGAGATTTTTTGCCTACCCGGTCTGGCAAAAAAAATCCAGATTTGACCATTTTTGAAGATGTTCATTTTTTTCTTCAAATCTTTCTCCAACTTAGTCCATTCATGTTCTGAAGCTACCAAGGAGATTGTTTGAGATCATTTTGAAGCATATTGAGTGGTTTTTAGTTTTTGTCAGGAATCTGAGATTTTTGCCTACCCGGTCTGGCCAAAAATATCCAGATTTGACCATTTTTGAAGATGTTCATTTTTTTCTTCATTTCTTTCTCCAACTTAATCCATTCATGTCTGGAAACTATCAGCATATTGTTTGAGATCATTTTGAAGCATATTGAGTGGTTTTTAGTTTTTGTCATAAATCTGAGATTTTTTGCCTACCCGGTCTGGCCAAAAATATTCAGATTTGACCATTTTTGAAGATGTTCATTTTTTTCTTGATTTCTTTCTCCAACTTAATCCATTCATGTCTGGAAACTATCAGCATATTGTTTGAGATAATTTTGAAGCATATTGAGTGGTTTTTAGTTTTTGTTAGAAATCTGAGATTTTTTGCCTGGCTAAAAAATTCCAGATTTGACCATTTTTGAAGATGGTCATTTTTTTCTTCATTTCTTTCTCCAACTTAATCCATTCATGTCTGGAAACTATCAGCATATTGTTTGAGATCATTTTGAAGCATATTGAGTGGTTTTTAGTTTTTGTTAGAAATCTGAGATTTTTTGCCTACCCGGTCTGGCCAAAAATATCCAGATTTGACCATTTTTGAAGATGTTGATTTTTTTTCTTGATTTCTTTCTCCAACTTTATCCATTCATGTCTGGAAACTATCAGCATATTGTTTGAGATCATTTTGAAGCATATTGAGTGGTTTTTAGTTTTTGTCATGAATCTGAGATTTTTTGCCTACCCGGTCTGGCCAAAAATATCCAGATTTGACCATTTTTGAAGATGTTGATTTTTTTTCTTGATTTCTTTCTCCAACTTAATCCATTCATGTCTGGAAACTATCAGCATATTGTTTGAGATAATTTTGAAGCATATTGAGTGGTTTTTAGTTTTTGTTAGAAATCTGAGATTTTTTGCCTGGCTAAAAAAATCCAGATTTGACCATTTTTGAAGATGGTCATTTTTTTCTTCATTTCTTTCTCCAACTTAATCCATTCATGTTCTGAAGCTACCAGGAGATTGTTTGAGATCATTTTGAAGCATATTGAGTGGTTTTTAGTTTTTGTCAGGAATCTGAGATTTTTTGCCTGGCTAAAAAAATCCAGATTTGACCATTTTTGAAGATGTTCATTTTTTTCTTAAATTCTTTTTCCAACTTAGTCGATTCATGTTCTGAAGCTACCAGGAGATTGTTTGAGATCATTTTGAAGGATATTGAGTGGTTTTTAATTTTTGTCATAAATCTGAGATTTTTTGCCTACCCGGTCTGGCCAAAAATATCCAGATTTGACCATTTTTGAAGATGTTGATTTTTTTTCTTGATTTCTTTCTCCAACTTAATCCATTGATGTCTGGAAACTATCAGCATATTGTTTGAGATCATTTTGAAGCATATTGAGTGGTTTTTAGTTTTTGTCATGAATCTGAGATTTTTTGCCTACCCGGTCTGGCCAAAAATATCCAGATTTGACCATTTTTGAAGATGTTGATTTTTTTTCTTGATTTCTTTCTCCAACTTTATCCATTCATGTCTGGAAACTATCAGCATATTGTTTGAGATCATTTTGAAGCATATTGAGTGGTTTTTAGTTTTTGTCATGAATCTGAGATTTTTTGCCTACCCGGTCTGGCAAAAAAAATCCAGATTTGACCATTTTTGAAGATGTTCATTTTTTTCTTCATTTCTTTCTCCAACTTAATCCATTCATGTTCTGAAGCTACCAGGAGATTGTTTGAGATAATTTTGAAGCATATTGAGTGGTTTTTAGTTTTTGTCAGGAATCTGAGATTCCTTCTCCCAATACTGATAACATACACAATATGCGGGAGGCGGTCCTGACAGATAACCGCACACACAATTTATTATAACCTCAGCATGTAAAATTGTAAAGATACAATGTATGCTATTACACTCGGACTGTTATCACGAAAACCACACAACGTGGTAAGTGGAGACATTACATAAATATAGTCTGATAATTTGATGTACTCTGCCGGATACGAAAAACCACAAAAAATTCCACACTATATGTGGTAAAAACTTAGTGGAAACGTATTCCCCAGCCCAATGCAGGAGTACTGACTTCTGGGGGGTGAAAGTCTGAATTTACTATAAAAACCGTAATAACTGGGCAATGTCAGGAAAACTTTGTAACAAAATTAAATGTTTGAAGGGTCTATAATTAAAGGTTACACGTAGAGTCAGGACCACGAATGATGAAATGTAACTGACACATCATTAAGTACTAGAGTTCCCGCCAAAACTTAGCTGACCATATAAGGATTGATCCACAGGGATACCAATACAGTCTTTAGGATAAGGAACTCATTTCTCTTTTTCTTTTATCCAAAGAGAAATATCATTTCCTTCTCCCAATACTGATAACATACACAATATGCGGGAGGCGGTCCTGACAGATAACCGCACACACGAATGCAAAAGCATAGGTTAAATATAAATGTCAAATACTGCAACTTGAAGATTTGCCCAACAGTCATGAGTGTTCAGTGTATACTATAGGCCAATCAGCCTGGATACAGATAACCGTGATTCCAAAGAGTCCTTGATATAAACATCCCTTGCGATGTCAGACCTCCAACCACCATGACATTTGATCAGACGATCTGAGACACCATGGTATGAGGCAACAGAAGCTCCACCAGAACGTAGACTGTGTAGACCGTAATTATTCTTGTTCAGACCAATGGAAGACAGCATAGCCAGCACACGTTCCCTGGCACTTCCATAAGACAGAGGTCTTGGTGTAAGCTCAAATCCTTGTGTAGTTGCTTTCACACAACGAAATAGGGGACCCTCCATAATAACTGTTTTTGCCAGGAATCTTTCCAAAAGAGCTACTGGACATGTCACTCCAAAAGAACGAGCCACAAAAATGGTCTGGCCATTGCGGAACTGATCATTCTTTCTCTGCTTCAGAGAGATAGATACAAATTGTGAGTGGAAAAGCAAATTCTCAACTAAGATGTTGCTCAAATCATTCCATCTAAGGAACCCAACAAAGCCCAGCACAATGAGCGTTAAGGTTTGGAGATCGGGAAGTTCAGTTGTAGGCCCACCGTATTTTGTAAACAATTGTTTCACATGTTTTAGAAGTATTGGTTGCTTTCTCCGGATCGGTTTAGCCAACAAACGTCTAGCAGCACCGATGACTTGAGACACAAGTGGATGATCAACTGGACTTGGAAGACAAGCCTTCCTGTGTACCCAGCCCACAGCACAAGCAGCAGCAACAACTGGGCTAGGGCTAGCAGATATCTTGGTTAAGTGTGTTAGGTACAATGCAAAATGACTGTACTCGGCAGGAAGATAAGGGAGGTTATACTTCAAAGCCCAACACCTCCAGCGATGAAAGCATCTTGTATATTTGATTACCGTTGAGGGCGCTCTATCCCGAAGACAGTTGACTTTCATCTCTTCAACCAAGCAAGAAAGTTCTGGATGTTTCAGTTCCTTTAACATCTTCCATGGTTGATGGGAGAAAATATCTAGGGGGATAACACAGTTTGTTATAATAATGATTAACAATCTGGACCATAGTGGAAGAAACAATAGTTCTAATGAGTCAACAAATCATTAACAATAATAAGGCCACTGTAATGCTTTCAATTATAGCAACTAATGTATATGTGTCTGAGCCAACAGGACCTCCTTGAGGCCTAATTTTCTTGATAATGGCAATTATCTCCATACTGCCAATGGGAGACCTCCTTGAGGTAATAAGTTCCCTACTGCCCACCATGGAAGACCTCCATAAGGTCATGAACTCCAAAACACGGATGGTGAGAGACCCCCTTGAGGTCAGAAATTCCAATTGCTAATGGTGAAAACCTCCTTGAGGTGATAACTGCTGAACCTCCTTGAGGTCAATGATTCCAATCATTGGCAGAGGACCTCCTTGAGGTGATAACTGCTAAACCTCCTTGAGGTCAATGATTCCAATCATTGGCAGAGAACCTCCTTGAGGTGATAACTGCTAAACCTCCTTGAGGTCAATGATTCCAATCATTGGCAGAAGACCTCCTTGAGGTCAATGGAAAAGACTTCCTTGAATTCATAATTCCATATTGCTGGTGGCGAGAGACCTCCTTGAGGTCGAGGATTCTAGCCACCACAGATGAATGATCCTCACCAAGGTCACAAGTAGCAGCAACTGGTATACGGCTCCCCATGAGGTAGCTCACCCAATGATAGATGATAAAGCTCTAGGCATCAAGTTCAAGATTCCTAAAGTCAATCCTAAGTGCCAAAATCCTAGATGAAGGTATCCCATTGCCAAAAAGGTCAGAGTCTGCCGAGCCTGGAAGGAACGTGAACCTGTGGAGAGGTATCTCCCAACAAGATCTGACCCATGGGTGAAAATTAAAGTTCCACGTAATAAGCAGGGGCCACCAAGGAGCAGACTGCCATAGTGGTACAATCAGAGTCCCGAATTCACGGCCATAACGCATATGTCTTAGAACTCTAGGGATTAGATAAATTGGAGGGACCAGCCAATTGTTGTCATTTCCCCAGTCAACTGTAAAGGAATCCACTACCTCACAACCTGGACATGGCCATCTTGAACAGAAACGTACTAACTGCTTAGAATTGTAGCTAGCAAAACGGTCCACAGAATGTGGACCCCAAAGACTATCGAGTTCCTGAAAGTGTAGAGGGTTGAGCATCCAGTCATTAACATCAATAACTTTGGACCAATAGTCTGCTTTCTGATTAAGTTGCCTTGGTATCCATTCCGGAGTGAGTCTGATGCCTTGTGCACGGCAAAGAGCAAATATGCGAATAGCCTCCTTTTGCAACTTTGGAATCCGGCTCCCATTGCAAAGAACAGAACAAGTAGCTTGGTTGTCAGTTCGATGAACACACTCCTTGTTGATAATTAGGTAAGCAAAAGACTCCAAGACTAGTCTGACCGCTTTCAGTTCCCTGAATGTTGAGCTCTCGTGTACATCCTCTGCTGACCAGTTTCCTCTAGCAATAGACTCGCTCATGTTAACCATATAACCACCCCAACCAGTGCCACTTGCATCTGAAAAAGATATAACATCCACCCTAGGGGACAATTTCCATATAGGTTGGCCAACAACTTCCGCAAAGTTGTCGACCCAGAAGTGGATCTCTTTAACAGCATCTTCTGATAACGTAAACCAATAACTCAATGAAGGAACACCGTTCAGGTCTGCATATAGAGATCTGGTCATCAGCCGAGAAACTTGACCCAGGGCTAGGCCCATAGATATAATGGTTCCAGTAAGCCGAGCAATAGTACGGGCTGATACATGATAATTATGAGAGACAACAAAATCCAAAAGTTCCAACAACTGATTGACCTTCCTCTCTGGAACAGTAAAGATACCATCTACTAAGTTCAGGATGTATCCCAAAAATTCTCCAATTTGTCTGGGTGTAAAATTACTCTTGTGTTGATTAATCAAAAATCCACAGTTTTCCAAGTCGCTTCGCATTAGATAGGCCAGCTCTGAAGCACCATGTTTTGTAGAACATAGACCAATACCATCGTCCAGATATAACAGGGTCCTATGGCCTTTAGACCTCCAATCCTTAACCAGAGGGCGAAGAACCTTGGTAAATACATAAGGGCAGTGGACAATCCAAAAGGTAGTGAGGCAAACCAGAAATACCGTAATAAGCCATGTACTCTAAACGAAAATGCTAGGTACTTCCTGTGATCCAAACCAATATCAATATGGTGATAGCCATTCTTTAAATCAAATGAAATAAACCAATCACCCTTATCCAAGATTGATGACACAGTGCGTAAATCCTCATAGGTAAACTTTGCAACCGATAAGTGTGAATTCAGATATCTCAGGTCCAATATAAGGCGAAGTTTATTATCTCTCTTTGGAACAACCCCCAAGGGATTACAAATCCACAAATCACACAGCTGAATTTCTTGTATACTGCCGCAGTCCAATAGATCAAGAATGGCTTGTTCCACAAAATCAGTATTCAGATGAGCACTCCTGTGATTACTAAATTTCCGTGATCGTGGAATAGAGATCAAGGGCAGGTGATATCCATCAGTAATCACACGAAGAACCCACGCAGATGTTCCTATGGATTTCCAATGGTCGAAGCAACGTTTTAAGCGTCCCCTAACCTGGGGGACATCCTGATCTGCAACGTATTCACCAGACTCCTTAAAACTTTCGGCTTTGTGAGAGTCGGAACAATCAACACTGCACTCTTCAGAATTGTAAACATTTTCGTTCTGTAGTCAATGTCTCATCGGCATCGTACAGTCCTTCTGGATGTGGCCTGGTTTGTTACAACGAAAACAACGAGGAATGGACAGCCTGTTATCTTGAAAAGCATTAGACGAAACAATCCTGGTATCTCTTGGTTGAAAGCCCTGAAATTGTGGGTAACTTGACCCTCGCGGTCCGTTAAAACCGCCCCTTGGTTTGAAGGCTTTGGTCCTCTTCACGGATTGGGCATCTTTCTCGGACTTTTTCTTAACCCGAAGACGCTCAGCGTCCTTCCTCGCTCTTCGTAATTTTCTTTCGTCGCTTTCGTTCCCAGCTAACGGATCGTCTTCGTAGCAAGTTACTGTGTCCCAACCGTCCCGATCGGCTATTTTTAATAACTTATTCCTATTCTGGATTAGTTTATTACCTTCATCCACAATCTGTTTTGCTTCTTGAAGATTGTGTGAGTCCTTCACATCCGCGAGTTGGTTTAGAATTGACAGATTAAATTTGTGTTGAAGTTTATTACCTTTAAACTTCCATTCGAAATCTTTGTCATCGTCGCGTTTCCGTTTCAGTAAATTTACTTCTCGTCGAAGATTACGTAATTCAGAACCCTTGTCTCTGGCTTCTCGATCTTGTGTAGCAAGAAGTTGTTTCGCCCACTCTGGAGTTAGATCCTCCACATCTCGACTGCCATGTTTTTTGGGCCGTGATTGGCGTGAAGCCCTGAATCGATGTGATCCGTTCGAGCTCGATTCTTGGCCAAAAACATCACGGAATTCGTGGAAAATATCACGCAAACTTCTGTGACGTTCGCTCGTGGTTTTGTGTTCCAACGATGAAGATCTGGTTCTCTTTCTAGGTGAGCGAGATACGGAGTTACGATCGTGAGTTGATGACTGGCTTCGATGACTACGAGCTAGCCGAGCGCTTCTTCGGGGTTCAATTCGAGGAATACTTCTTCGAGATTTGACTGATGAAGAAGATGAAGATCTAGCCTTACTTCTTCTAGAATTCTTTGACCTTGGTGAGCGATATGAAGTTGTAGATCGTGACGAACGGTCACGTCCCCGAGAGTGTCCCCGACCCGACATTACAGTCAGGATACGGTAAAGATGAAGGCTCGATGAAAATTAAATGTTTGAAGGGTCTATAATTAAAGGTTACACGTAGAGTCAGGACCACGAATGATGAAATGTAACTGACACATCATTAAGTACTAGAGTTCCCGCCAAAACTTAGCTGACCATATAAGGATTGATCCACAGGGATACCAATACAGTCTTTAGGATAAGGAACTCATTTCTCTTTTTCTTTTATCCAAAGAGAAATATCATTTTTTTGCCTACCCGGTCTGGCTAAAAAAATCCAAATTTGACCATTTTTGAAGATGTTGATTTTTTTCTTGATTTCTTTCTCCAACTTAATCCATTCATGTCTGGAAACTATCAGCATATTGTTTGAGATCATTTTGAAGCATATTGAGTGGTTTTTAGTTTTTGTCAGGAATCTGAGATTTTTTGCCTGGCCAAAAATATCCAGATTTGACCATTTTTGAAGATGGTCATTTTTTTCTTCATTTCTTTCTCCAACTTAGTCCATTCATGTCTGGAAACTATCAATATATTGTTTGAGATCATTTTCAAGCATATTGAGTGGTTTTTAGTTTTTGTCAGGAATCTGAGATTTTTTGCCTGGCTAAAAAAATCCAGATTTGACCATTTTTGAAGATGTTCATTTTTTTCTTAAATTCTTTTTCCAACTTAGTCGATTCATGTTCTGAAGCTACCAGGAGATTGTTTGAGATCATTTTGAAGGATATTGAGTGGTTTTTAATTTTTGTCATAAATCTCTGATTTTTTGCCTACCCGGTCTGGCCAAAAATATCCAGATTTGACCATTTTTGAAGATGTTGATTTTTTTTCTTGATTTCTTTCTCCAACTTAATCCATTCATGTCTGGAAACTATCAGCATATTGTTTGAGATCATTTTGAAGCATATTGAGTGGTTTTTAGTTTTTGTCATGAATCTGAGATTTTTTGCCTACCCGGTCTGGCCAAAAATATCCAGATTTGACCATTTTTGAAGATGTTGATTTTTTTTCTTGATTTCTTTCTCCAACTTTATCCATTCATGTCTGGAAACTATCAGCATATTGTTTGAGATCATTTTGAAGCATATTGAGTGGTTTTTAGTTTTTGTCATGAATCTGAGATTTTTTGCCTACCCGGTCTGGCCAAAAATATCCAGATTTGACCATTTTTGAAGATGTTGATTTTTTTTTCTTGATTTCTTTCTCCAACTTAATCCATTCATGTCTGGAAACTATCAGCATATTGTTTGAGATCATTTTGAAGCATATTGAGTGGTTTTTAGTTTTTGTTAGAAATCTGAGATTTTTTGCCTACCCGGTCTGGCAAAAAAAATCCAGATTTGACCATTTTTGAAGATGTTCATTTTTTTCTTCATTTCTTTCTCCAACTTAATCCATTCATGTTCTGAAGCTACCAGGAGATTGTTTGAGATCATTTTGAAGCATATTGAGTGGTTTTTAGTTTTTGTCAGGAATCTGAGATTTTTTGCCTACCCGGTCTGGCTAAAAAAATCCAAATTTGACCATTTTTGAAGATGTTGATTTTTTTCTTGATTTCTTTCTCCAACTTAATCCATTCATGTCTGGAAACTATCAGCATATTGTTTGAGATCATTTTGAAGCATATTGAGTGGTTTTTAGTTTTTGTCAGGAATCTGAGATTTTTTGCCTGGCTAAAAAAATCCAGATTTGACCATTTTTGAAGATGTTCATTTTTTTCTTGATTTCTTTCTCCAACTTAATCCATTCATGTCTGGAAACTATCAGCATATTGTTTGAGATAATTTTGAAGCATATTGAGTGGTTTTTAGTTTTTGTTAGAAATCTGAGATTTTTTGCCTGGCTAAAAAAATCCAGATTTGACCATTTTTGAAGATGGTCATTTTCTTCTTCATTTCTTTCTCCAACTTAATCCATTCATGTCTGGAAACTATCAGCATATTGTTTGAGATCATTTTGAAGCATATTGAGTGGTTTTTAGTTTTTGTCAGGAATCTGAGATTTTTTGCCTGGCTAAAAAAATCCAGATTTGACCATTTTTGAAGATGTTCATTTTTTTCTTAAATTCTTTTTCCAACTTAGTCGATTCATGTTCTGAAGCTACCAGGAGATTGTTTGAGATCATTTTGAAGCATATTGAGTGGTTTTTAGTTTTTGTCAGGAATCTGAGATTTTTGCCTACCCGGTCTGGCCAAAAATATCCAGATTTGACCATTTTTGAAGATGTTGATTTTTTTTCTTGATTTCTTTCTCCAACTTAATCCATTCATGTCTGGAAACTATCAGCATATTGTTTGAGATCATTTTGAAGCATATTGAGTGGTTTTTAGTTTTTGTCATGAATCTGAGATTTTTTGCCTACCCGGTCTGGCCAAAAATATCCAGATTTGACCATTTTTGAAGATGTTGATTTTTTTTCTTGATTTCTTTCTCCAACTTTATCCATTCATGTCTGGAAACTATCAGCATATTGTTTGAGATCATTTTGAAGCATATTGAGTGGTTTTTAGTTTTTGTCATAAATCTGAGATTTTTTGCCTACCCGGTCTGGCCAAAAATATTCAGATTTGACCATTTTTGAAGATGTTCATTTTTTTCTTGATTTCTTTCTCCAACTTAATCCATTCATGTCTGGAAACTATCAGCATATTGTTTGAGATCATTTTGAAGCATATTGAGTGGTTTTTAGTTTTTGTCAGGAATCTGAGATTTTTTGCCTGGCTAAAAAAATCCAGATTTGACCATTTTTGAAGATGTTCATTTTTTTCTTAAATTCTTTTTCCAACTTAGTCGATTCATGTTCTGAAGCTACCAGGAGATTGTTTGAGATCATTTTGAAGGATATTGAGTGGTTTTTAATTTTTGTCATAAATCTGAGATTTTTTGCCTACCCGGTCTGGCCAAAAATATCCAGATTTGACCATTTTTGAAGATGTTGATTTTTTTTCTTGATTTCTTTCTCCAACTTAATCCATTCATGTCTGGAAACTATCAGCATATTGTTTGAGATCATTTTGAAGCATATTGAGTGGTTTTTAGTTTTTGTCATGAATCTGAGATTTTTTGCCTACCCGGTCTGGCCAAAAATATCCAGATTTGACCATTTTTGAAGATGTTGATTTTTTTTCTTGATTTCTTTCTCCAACTTTATCCATTCATGTCTGGAAACTATCAGCATATTGTTTGAGATCATTTTGAAGCATATTGAGTGGTTTTTAGTTTTTGTCATGAATCTGAGATTTTTTGCCTACCCGGTCTGGCCAAAAATATCCAGATTTGACCATTTTTGAAGATGTTGATTTTTTTTCTTGATTTCTTTCTCCAACTTAATCCATTCATGTCTGGAAACTATCAGCATATTGTTTGAGATAATTTTGAAGCATATTGAGTGGTTTTTAGTTTTTGTTAGAAATCTGAGATTTTTTGCCTGGCTAAAAAAATCCAGATTTGACCATTTTTGAAGATGGTCATTTTTTTCTTCATTTCTTTCTCCAACTTAATCCATTCATGTTCTGAAGCTACCAGGAGATTGTTTGAGATCATTTTGAAGCATATTGAGTGGTTTTTAGTTTTTGTCAGGAATCTGAGATTTTTTGCCTACCCGGTCTGGCCAAAAATATCCAGATTTGACCATTTTTGAAGATGTTGATTTTTTTTTCTTGATTTCTTTCTCCAACTTAATCCATTCATGTCTGGAAACTATCAGCATATTGTTTGAGATCATTTTGAAGCATATTGAGTGGTTTTTAGTTTTTGTCATGAATCTGAGATTTTTTGCCTACCCGGTCTGGCCAAAAATATCCAGATTTGACCATTTTTGAAGATGTTGATTTTTTTTCTTGATTTCTTTCTCCAACTTTATCCATTCATGTCTGGAAACTATCAGCATATTGTTTGAGATCATTTTGAAGCATATTGAGTGGTTTTTAGTTTTTGTCATGAATCTGAGATTTTTTGCCTACCCGGTCTGGCCAAAAATATCCAGATTTGACCATTTTTGAAGATGTTGATTTTTTTTCTTGATTTCTTTCTCCAACTTAATCCATTCATGTCTGGAAACTATCAGCATATTGTTTGAGATAATTTTGAAGCATATTGAGTGGTTTTTAGTTTTTGTTAGAAATCTGAGATTTTTTGCCTGGCTAAAAAAATCCAGATTTGACCATTTTTGAAGATGGTCATTTTTTTCTTCATTTCTTTCTCCAACTTAATCCATTCATGTTCTGAAGCTACCAGGAGATTGTTTGAGATCATTTTGAAGCATATTGAGTGGTTTTTAGTTTTTGTCAGGAATCTGAGATTTTTTGCCTGGCTAAAAAAATCCAGATTTGACCATTTTTGAAGATGTTCATTTTTTTCTTAAATTCTTTTTCCAACTTAGTCGATTCATGTTCTGAAGCTACCAGGAGATTGTTTGAGATCATTTTGAAGGATATTGAGTGGTTTTTAATTTTTGTCATAAATCTGAGATTTTTTGCCTACCCGGTCTGGCCAAAAATATCCAGATTTGACCATTTTTGAAGATGTTGATTTTTTTTCTTGATTTCTTTCTCCAACTTAATCCATTGATGTCTGGAAACTATCAGCATATTGTTTGAGATCATTTTGAAGCATATTGAGTGGTTTTTAGTTTTTGTCATGAATCTGAGATTTTTTGCCTACCCGGTCTGGCCAAAAATATCCAGATTTGACCATTTTTGAAGATGTTGATTTTTTTTCTTGATTTCTTTCTCCAACTTTATCCATTCATGTCTGGAAACTATCAGCATATTGTTTGAGATCATTTTGAAGCATATTGAGTGGTTTTTAGTTTTTGTCATGAATCTGAGATTTTTTGCCTACCCGGTCTGGCAAAAAAAATCCAGATTTGACCATTTTTGAAGATGTTCATTTTTTTCTTCATTTCTTTCTCCAACTTAATCCATTCATGTTCTGAAGCTACCAGGAGATTGTTTGAGATAATTTTGAAGCATATTGAGTGGTTTTTAGTTTTTGTCAGGAATCTGAGATTCCTTCTCCCAATACTGATAACATACACAATATGCGGGAGGCGGTCCTGACAGATAACCGCACACACAATTTATTATAACCTCAGCATGTAAAATTGTAAAGATACAATGTATGCTATTACACTCGGACTGTTATCACGAAAACCACACAACGTGGTAAGTGGAGACATTACATAAATATAGTCTGATAATTTGATGTACTCTGCCGGATACGAAAAACCACAAAAAATTCCACACTATATGTGGTAAAAACTTAGTGGAAACGTATTCCCCAGCCCAATGCAGGAGTACTGACTTCTGGGGGGTGAAAGTCTGAATTTACTATAAAAACCGTAATAACTGGGCAATGTCAGGAAAACTTTGTAACAAAATTAAATGTTTGAAGGGTCTATAATTAAAGGTTACACGTAGAGTCAGGACCACGAATGATGAAATGTAACTGACACATCATTAAGTACTAGAGTTCCCGCCAAAACTTAGCTGACCATATAAGGATTGATCCACAGGGATACCAATACAGTCTTTAGGATAAGGAACTCATTTCTCTTTTTCTTTTATCCAAAGAGAAATATCATTTCCTTCTCCCAATACTGATAACATACACAATATGCGGGAGGCGGTCCTGACAGATAACCGCACACACGAATGCAAAAGCATAGGTTAAATATAAATGTCAAATACTGCAACTTGAAGATTTGCCCAACAGTCATGAGTGTTCAGTGTATACTATAGGCCAATCAGCCTGGATACAGATAACCGTGATTCCAAAGAGTCCTTGATATAAACATCCCTTGCGATGTCAGACCTCCAACCACCATGACATTTGATCAGACGATCTGAGACACCATGGTATGAGGCAACAGAAGCTCCACCAGAACGTAGACTGTGTAGACCGTAATTATTCTTGTTCAGACCAATGGAAGACAGCATAGCCAGCACACGTTCCCTGGCACTTCCATAAGACAGAGGTCTTGGTGTAAGCTCAAATCCTTGTGTAGTTGCTTTCACACAACGAAATAGGGGACCCTCCATAATAACTGTTTTTGCCAGGAATCTTTCCAAAAGAGCTACTGGACATGTCACTCCAAAAGAACGAGCCACAAAAATGGTCTGGCCATTGCGGAACTGATCATTCTTTCTCTGCTTCAGAGAGATAGATACAAATTGTGAGTGGAAAAGCAAATTCTCAACTAAGATGTTGCTCAAATCATTCCATCTAAGGAACCCAACAAAGCCCAGCACAATGAGCGTTAAGGTTTGGAGATCGGGAAGTTCAGTTGTAGGCCCACCGTATTTTGTAAACAATTGTTTCACATGTTTTAGAAGTATTGGTTGCTTTCTCCGGATCGGTTTAGCCAACAAACGTCTAGCAGCACCGATGACTTGAGACACAAGTGGATGATCAACTGGACTTGGAAGACAAGCCTTCCTGTGTACCCAGCCCACAGCACAAGCAGCAGCAACAACTGGGCTAGGGCTAGCAGATATCTTGGTTAAGTGTGTTAGGTACAATGCAAAATGACTGTACTCGGCAGGAAGATAAGGGAGGTTATACTTCAAAGCCCAACACCTCCAGCGATGAAAGCATCTTGTATATTTGATTACCGTTGAGGGCGCTCTATCCCGAAGACAGTTGACTTTCATCTCTTCAACCAAGCAAGAAAGTTCTGGATGTTTCAGTTCCTTTAACATCTTCCATGGTTGATGGGAGAAAATATCTAGGGGGATAACACAGTTTGTTATAATAATGATTAACAATCTGGACCATAGTGGAAGAAACAATAGTTCTAATGAGTCAACAAATCATTAACAATAATAAGGCCACTGTAATGCTTTCAATTATAGCAACTAATGTATATGTGTCTGAGCCAACAGGACCTCCTTGAGGCCTAATTTTCTTGATAATGGCAATTATCTCCATACTGCCAATGGGAGACCTCCTTGAGGTAATAAGTTCCCTACTGCCCACCATGGAAGACCTCCATAAGGTCATGAACTCCAAAACACGGATGGTGAGAGACCCCCTTGAGGTCAGAAATTCCAATTGCTAATGGTGAAAACCTCCTTGAGGTGATAACTGCTGAACCTCCTTGAGGTCAATGATTCCAATCATTGGCAGAGGACCTCCTTGAGGTGATAACTGCTAAACCTCCTTGAGGTCAATGATTCCAATCATTGGCAGAGAACCTCCTTGAGGTGATAACTGCTAAACCTCCTTGAGGTCAATGATTCCAATCATTGGCAGAAGACCTCCTTGAGGTCAATGGAAAAGACTTCCTTGAATTCATAATTCCATATTGCTGGTGGCGAGAGACCTCCTTGAGGTCGAGGATTCTAGCCACCACAGATGAATGATCCTCACCAAGGTCACAAGTAGCAGCAACTGGTATACGGCTCCCCATGAGGTAGCTCACCCAATGATAGATGATAAAGCTCTAGGCATCAAGTTCAAGATTCCTAAAGTCAATCCTAAGTGCCAAAATCCTAGATGAAGGTATCCCATTGCCAAAAAGGTCAGAGTCTGCCGAGCCTGGAAGGAACGTGAACCTGTGGAGAGGTATCTCCCAACAAGATCTGACCCATGGGTGAAAATTAAAGTTCCACGTAATAAGCAGGGGCCACCAAGGAGCAGACTGCCATAGTGGTACAATCAGAGTCCCGAATTCACGGCCATAACGCATATGTCTTAGAACTCTAGGGATTAGATAAATTGGAGGGACCAGCCAATTGTTGTCATTTCCCCAGTCAACTGTAAAGGAATCCACTACCTCACAACCTGGACATGGCCATCTTGAACAGAAACGTACTAACTGCTTAGAATTGTAGCTAGCAAAACGGTCCACAGAATGTGGACCCCAAAGACTATCGAGTTCCTGAAAGTGTAGAGGGTTGAGCATCCAGTCATTAACATCAATAACTTTGGACCAATAGTCTGCTTTCTGATTAAGTTGCCTTGGTATCCATTCCGGAGTGAGTCTGATGCCTTGTGCACGGCAAAGAGCAAATATGCGAATAGCCTCCTTTTGCAACTTTGGAATCCGGCTCCCATTGCAAAGAACAGAACAAGTAGCTTGGTTGTCAGTTCGATGAACACACTCCTTGTTGATAATTAGGTAAGCAAAAGACTCCAAGACTAGTCTGACCGCTTTCAGTTCCCTGAATGTTGAGCTCTCGTGTACATCCTCTGCTGACCAGTTTCCTCTAGCAATAGACTCGCTCATGTTAACCATATAACCACCCCAACCAGTGCCACTTGCATCTGAAAAAGATATAACATCCACCCTAGGGGACAATTTCCATATAGGTTGGCCAACAACTTCCGCAAAGTTGTCGACCCAGAAGTGGATCTCTTTAACAGCATCTTCTGATAACGTAAACCAATAACTCAATGAAGGAACACCGTTCAGGTCTGCATATAGAGATCTGGTCATCAGCCGAGAAACTTGACCCAGGGCTAGGCCCATAGATATAATGGTTCCAGTAAGCCGAGCAATAGTACGGGCTGATACATGATAATTATGAGAGACAACAAAATCCAAAAGTTCCAACAACTGATTGACCTTCCTCTCTGGAACAGTAAAGATACCATCTACTAAGTTCAGGATGTATCCCAAAAATTCTCCAATTTGTCTGGGTGTAAAATTACTCTTGTGTTGATTAATCAAAAATCCACAGTTTTCCAAGTCGCTTCGCATTAGATAGGCCAGCTCTGAAGCACCATGTTTTGTAGAACATAGACCAATACCATCGTCCAGATATAACAGGGTCCTATGGCCTTTAGACCTCCAATCCTTAACCAGAGGGCGAAGAACCTTGGTAAATACATAAGGGGCAGTGGACAATCCAAAAGGTAGTGAGGCAAACCAGAAATACCGTAATAAGCCATGTACTCTAAACGAAAATGCTAGGTACTTCCTGTGATCCAAACCAATATCAATATGGTGATAGCCATTCTTTAAATCAAATGAAATAAACCAATCACCCTTATCCAAGATTGATGACACAGTGCGTAAATCCTCATAGGTAAACTTTGCAACCGATAAGTGTGAATTCAGATATCTCAGGTCCAATATAAGGCGAAGTTTATTATCTCTCTTTGGAACAACCCCCAAGGGATTACAAATCCACAAATCACACAGCTGAATTTCTTGTATACTGCCGCAGTCCAATAGATCAAGAATGGCTTGTTCCACAAAATCAGTATTCAGATGAGCACTCCTGTGATTACTAAATTTCCGTGATCGTGGAATAGAGATCAAGGGCAGGTGATATCCATCAGTAATCACACGAAGAACCCACGCAGATGTTCCTATGGATTTCCAATGGTCGAAGCAACGTTTTAAGCGTCCCCTAACCTGGGGGACATCCTGATCTGCAACGTATTCACCAGACTCCTTAAAACTTTCGGCTTTGTGAGAGTCGGAACAATCAACACTGCACTCTTCAGAATTGTAAACATTTTCGTTCTGTAGTCAATGTCTCATCGGCATCGTACAGTCCTTCTGGATGTGGCCTGGTTTGTTACAACGAAAACAACGAGGAATGGACAGCCTGTTATCTTGAAAAGCATTAGACGAAACAATCCTGGTATCTCTTGGTTGAAAGCCCTGAAATTGTGGGTAACTTGACCCTCGCGGTCCGTTAAAACCGCCCCTTGGTTTGAAGGCTTTGGTCCTCTTCACGGATTGGGCATCTTTCTCGGACTTTTTCTTAACCCGAAGACGCTCAGCGTCCTTCCTCGCTCTTCGTAATTTTCTTTCGTCGCTTTCGTTCCCAGCTAACGGATCGTCTTCGTAGCAAGTTACTGTGTCCCAACCGTCCCGATCGGCTATTTTTAATAACTTATTCCTATTCTGGATTAGTTTATTACCTTCATCCACAATCTGTTTTGCTTCTTGAAGATTGTGTGAGTCCTTCACATCCGCGAGTTGGTTTAGAATTGACAGATTAAATTTGTGTTGAAGTTTATTACCTTTAAACTTCCATTCGAAATCTTTGTCATCGTCGCGTTTCCGTTTCAGTAAATTTACTTCTCGTCGAAGATTACGTAATTCAGAACCCTTGTCTCTGGCTTCTCGATCTTGTGTAGCAAGAAGTTGTTTCGCCCACTCTGGAGTTAGATCCTCCACATCTCGACTGCCATGTTTTTTGGGCCGTGATTGGCGTGAAGCCCTGAATCGATGTGATCCGTTCGAGCTCGATTCTTGGCCAAAAACATCACGGAATTCGTGGAAAATATCACGCAAACTTCTGTGACGTTCGCTCGTGGTTTTGTGTTCCAACGATGAAGATCTGGTTCTCTTTCTAGGTGAGCGAGATACGGAGTTACGATCGTGAGTTGATGACTGGCTTCGATGACTACGAGCTAGCCGAGCGCTTCTTCGGGGTTCAATTCGAGGAATACTTCTTCGAGATTTGACTGATGAAGAAGATGAAGATCTAGCCTTACTTCTTCTAGAATTCTTTGACCTTGGTGAGCGATATGAAGTTGTAGATCGTGACGAACGGTCACGTCCCCGAGAGTGTCCCCGACCCGACATTACAGTCAGGATACGGTAAAGATGAAGGCTCGATGAAAATTAAATGTTTGAAGGGTCTATAATTAAAGGTTACACGTAGAGTCAGGACCACGAATGATGAAATGTAACTGACACATCATTAAGTACTAGAGTTCCCGCCAAAACTTAGCTGACCATATAAGGATTGATCCACAGGGATACCAATACAGTCTTTAGGATAAGGAACTCATTTCTCTTTTTCTTTTATCCAAAGAGAAATATCATTTTTTTGCCTACCCGGTCTGGCTAAAAAAATCCAAATTTGACCATTTTTGAAGATGTTGATTTTTTTCTTGATTTCTTTCTCCAACTTAATCCATTCATGTCTGGAAACTATCAGCATATTGTTTGAGATCATTTTGAAGCATATTGAGTGGTTTTTAGTTTTTGTCAGGAATCTGAGATTTTTTGCCTGGCCAAAAATATCCAGATTTGACCATTTTTGAAGATGGTCATTTTTTTCTTCATTTCTTTCTCCAACTTAGTCCATTCATGTCTGGAAACTATCAATATATTGTTTGAGATCATTTTCAAGCTTATTGAGTGGTTTTTAGTTTTTGTCAGGAATCTGAGATTTTTTGCCTGGCTAAAAAAATCCAGATTTGACCATTTTTGAAGATGTTCATTTTTTTCTTAAATTCTTTTTCCAACTTAGTCGATTCATGTTCTGAAGCTACCAGGAGATTGTTTGAGATCATTTTGAAGGATATTGAGTGGTTTTTAATTTTTGTCATAAATCTCTGATTTTTTGCCTACCCGGTCTGGCCAAAAATATCCAGATTTGACCATTTTTGAAGATGTTGATTTTTTTTCTTGATTTCTTTCTCCAACTTAATCCATTCATGTCTGGAAACTATCAGCATATTGTTTGAGATCATTTTGAAGCATATTGAGTGGTTTTTAGTTTTTGTCATGAATCTGAGATTTTTTGCCTACCCGGTCTGGCCAAAAATATCCAGATTTGACCATTTTTGAAGATGTTGATTTTTTTTCTTGATTTCTTTCTCCAACTTTATCCATTCATGTCTGGAAACTATCAGCATATTGTTTGAGATCATTTTGAAGCATATTGAGTGGTTTTTAGTTTTTGTCATGAATCTGAGATTTTTTGCCTACCCGGTCTGGCCAAAAATATCCAGATTTGACCATTTTTGAAGATGTTGATTTTTTTTTCTTGATTTCTTTCTCCAACTTAATCCATTCATGTCTGGAAACTATCAGCATATTGTTTGAGATCATTTTGAAGCATATTGAGTGGTTTTTAGTTTTTGTTAGAAATCTGAGATTTTTTGCCTACCCGGTCTGGCAAAAAAAATCCAGATTTGACCATTTTTGAAGATGTTCATTTTTTTCTTCATTTCTTTCTCCAACTTAATCCATTCATGTTCTGAAGCTACCAGGAGATTGTTTGAGATCATTTTGAAGCATATTGAGTGGTTTTTAGTTTTTGTCAGGAATCTGAGATTTTTTGCCTACCCGGTCTGGCCAAAAATATCCAGATTTGACCATTTTTGAAGATGTTCATTTTTTTCTTGATTTCTTTCTCCAACTTAATCCATTCATGTCTGGAAACTATCAGCATATTGTTTGAGATCATTTTGAAGCATATTGAGTGGTTTTTAGTTTTTGTCAGGAATCTGAGATTTTTTGCCTAAAAAAAATCTGGCAAAAAAAAAATCAAGATTTGACCATTTTTGAAGATGTTCATTTTTTTCTTCAAATCTTTCTTCAACTTAGTCGATTCATGTTCTGAAGTTACCAGGAGATTGTTTGAGATCATTTTGAAGCATATTGAGTGGTTTTTAGTTTTTGTCATAAATCTGAGATTTTTTGCCTACCCGGTCTGGCCAAAAATATCCAGATTTGACCATTTTTGAAGATGTTGATTTTTTTTCTTGATTTCTTTCTCCAACTTAATCCATTCATGTCTAGAAACTATCAGCATATTGTTTGAGATCATTTTGAAGCATATTGAGTGGTTTTTAGTTTTTGTCATGAATCTGAGATTTTTTGCCTACCCGGTCTGGCCAAAAATATCCAGATTTGACCATTTTTGAAGATGTTGATATTTTTTCTTGATTTCTTTCTCCAACTTAATCCATTCATGTCTGGAAACTATCAGCATATTGTTTGAGATCATTTTGAAGCATATTGAGTGGTTTTTAGTTTTTGTCAGGAATCTGAGATTTTTTGCCTACCCGGTCTGGCCAAAAATATCCAGATTTGACCATTTTTGAAGATGTTCATTTTTTTCTTGATTTCTTTCTCCAACTTAGTCCATTCATGTTCTGAAGCTACCAAGGAGATTGTTTGAGATCGTTTTCAAGCATATTGAGTGGTTTTTAGTTTTTGTCAGGAATCTGAGATTTTTTGCCTAAAAAAAATCTGGCAAAAAAATATCCAGATTTGACCATTTTTGAAGATGTTGATTTTTTTTCTTGATTTCTTTCTCCAACTTAATCCATTCATGTCTGGAAACTATCAGCATATTGTTTGAGATCATTTTGAAGCATATTGAGTGGTTTTTAGTTTTTGTCAGGAATCTGAGATTTTTTGCCTGGCTAAAAAAATCCAGATTTGACCATTTTTGAAGATGTTCATTTTTTGCTTCATTTCTTTCTCCAACTTAATCATGTCTGGAAACTATCAGCATATTGTTTGAGATAATTTTGAAGCATATTGAGTGATTTTTAGTTTTTGTCAGGAATCTGAGATTTTTTGCTACCCGGTCTGCTAAAAAAATCCAGATTTGACCATATGGGCCCGCGGGCCGTAAGTTTGGGACCGGCACTCTTAAATATGGGCCCAATTTATCGGCACTCCTGATTTTTACCGTGTAAATGAAGAGTGCCGGTCCCAAAATTATCGGCACTCCAGATTTTTGCCGTGTAAATGAAGAGTGCCGTTACCAAATCTATCGGTACTCCTGATTTCTGCCGTGTAAATGAAGAGTGCCGGTCCCAAATTCATCGGCCCGCGGTCCCAAATTTAAGAGTGCTGGTCACAAAATGCTTGTAGTATTAATCGGGCTTTAGACTAGTATGTAACAAAATTTCATGTTGCTGCAACATGTTGCAAAAAGTGAGCCGCGCAGTTCACAAAAAATGCTATTTATACGAGGGCTTAATTAACCCGCGGCTTCACTGAGATAGTAGCGAACTTCAGTTTTTGACCCATTTATACGATCGTTTGCGGCTTAGATAAACGGCTAACTTCCTCTCGTTTAAATGACCCTAATGTTGCATGACAAGTTGTTTCGGACCAAAACAAAGAGACAACGTCTCATTCCCATACCAAATCCGGATCAATCACGGTTTCTGGAAAACCCCCACCCCTCCCCCCCACACTTCACCCTAACCTTTAATGGTTAATCATTAATAGCACGATGCATATCCAAGGGAGGGGTGGGTGGGTAGTTTCCGAGAAACCGGGATTGAGCCCCAAATCCGCTACATTTATTCTTCATTGTCTTGTTTCAGGCTATGGGTAGCGACAAAAGTGACGAATGGTTTGCCAAGAAAAAGGCGCGAAAGGAAGCAAGAGAAATCGCAAAAAAGTAAACAAAAATAGGCGATGGCGCAACTAAACAAACTCAACCATGTAGAGACTATTATCATGAGCACGTATTGCAGTGCAATAGAAGAACAATAATCACACATGTAGGTAACACAAAGTAAGAATATCGCAGGCGGTTCAGAGGATAAGTCTAACTCTGACGCGCGCTGAGGAAATTTTATCTTTCTACGTCACTCCGACAGACATTATTCTTACTATATCTTTTAATACAGACTGTTATGAAATTGTAGATAAAGTCCATGTCAAGTAGAGTATTGAATAAGTACATTCTGGCTGATTCGATGTGGTATGTCGGATTTCACCAGCCTGGTTTGTGACGTCACAGCTCACGGTTCAACAACTAGTACAAACCGCAGGGATCCCATTAACCCATCAGAAAAAATACCAGCCAGAACGCCTTGGGACTTGGCTGTGATTTCACAATAAACTTATGAATTTCTAGAATTTAGCTACGGTATATCACTCTCATCTCCCGGATGTATGACGTCACGCTTGGAGAAATATTGGTGATTTTGATGAACTTCAAAATTAGACCCTCCCTTGTTGAACATGATACCAATACATTCAACAGAACAATAATTTCATTAGGTGCAGACGATTGAATTACCTTGGTTTATGGTTTCCATTCCAGAACATAGCCACCCAGTGGAGAACTTGTGGATACAAGGTTAACTGTATTTTTCAGGAAGACTGCATTGCATGTTGTAGCTTCACTAAATATTCACCCCTCTCCCCCTTTTTTGCTCAGTGGACCCCTTGCCCTCTTCCCCCCTGTATTCAGTTCCGGAGTTCCCGACCTGGTGTTAAAGTGCACATGAAGCGAAAATTAAGTTGATCTAATGTTAAAATGCTTTCAAAATGAGGAATAATAACATTTTGCGTTTGTCAACATCTCATCTCGTTTCAGAGATATTCAGGTTTTTTGTAATATGCAAATGAGATGACCTGTGACATCTTATTGTTTGCACAGCCTGGAGACAAATCACAAAATGAAGAATATCTCTGCAGATATTGAATAAAAATTACTGAATCTTTGCACATGTATGACACTATGGAAAGTACCCATCATTGTGCAAATTTTGGTGTTGTCATGGAAACTCTCATGGCCCCATGCACCTTTCACCTTGAACATAAAATTCCAATTTCTTTCCTTGTTACAAAAAAAGTTGCTTAAACTACTCACATACAATGCCTACATTGTTACAAATCTTATTTTGGACCCACACCAAAAAAATTGTGTTTGACAAAGGAGAAATTAAGGAAGATTGTGTTATTTGTAGTGGAAGCCTGGGGTCAGAGTGTTTCCATGGCAACATAATAATTTGCACAATGATGTGTATTTTCCATTGTACCACATATGTACAAAGTTTCGATAGTTTTTATCCAATATTTGTAGAGATTCTTCATTTGTGATTTGTCTCCAAGGGGGGCGGGGCCATCAGAGTTTCCATGGCAACACCATAATTTGCACAGTGATGTGTACTTTCCATAGTGTCATACATGTGCAAAGTTTCCGTAATTTTTATTCAATATTTGCAGAGAGATTTTTCATTTTGTGATTTGTTTCCAGGATGTGCAAACAATATGACGTCATAGGTCATCTCATTTGCATATTACAAAAACCTGAATATCTCTGAAACGAGATGAGATGTTAACAAACGGAAAATGTCATTATTCCTCATTTCTAAAGCATTTAAACATTACATCAACTTAATTTTCGCTTCATATGCACTTTAAGCCTCGGTCAAACGGTTTTATCACTCGGTACAACATTTGTTGAAACAGTTTGACCGGGCCTTTCAGCATTGTTGAAAGGTGTTGAATGGTTTGAATGCGTTCCAACTTTGATTCAACATCTGTCCAACATTTAATTAACTTCTATTGTTCTCCGAAATGTTGAAATCGTTTGCCACCATGCTTACATCAACATGATGAAACAAATGTTGGACCAGTGATAAAACCGTTTGACACCCATGCTTTCAACATTACTTCAACATGATGCAATAAATGTTGGACCAATGATGAAACCGTTTGACACCCATGCTTTCAACATTACTTCAACGTGATGCAACAACTGTTGAACCGATGTTGAAACCGTTGCGTTTGACACCCGGCGTGCTTTCAACATCCTTCGACATGATTTTTTTTTTAATATTTATTTTTATATTCGTGCTCACATATTTGTTACATTCGTAATACAAAGGCAATTGCTAATTACAAATTATTAAAATAAGAACAAGAGATGGTGCTAAGGAGAGGATAGTGACGAGTCAGTGTGTGATTCATAGTACTGAACAAGGATGATTAAATTTGATTTGCGTTGAAGTACAAAATAATTATTTTCCATTTGTCTTCAAATTTCATGAGTGTCTTTGACGTTAGAGCAATATGTTTTTCTATGTTTAGCTTTTGTTTAAGTAATATAAGGAATACAGGAAAATATTCGATAAAATGGAATAGCACTTTCTATTTGGTTAGCGAAGAAGATATTACGTATACATTTGTTTTGTTTAGTGGTTGTTTTAGATAGTTTAGTCTTTTACAACTCATTAATCCATAGTTTAGATAGGGATAAATCATAGTATAGTAAATTTGTTTAATTGGTTTTAGGTCTACATAATGTCGTAATTTGTTTATAATTCCAATTTTTTTAGAAATTTTGTCATCAATGTATACACCAAGATACTTAATGTAGCTTTTCTGTTCCATTTTAAGTGTGGTCATGCTAATTTTTGCAGTAGTCCTAGGTGAGGTAATGAGCATATAGTTAGTCTTTTTAAGATTAAGTGATAAGTTATTAATAACACAATAATTAAGTACATATTTCAATTCACTATTTATGACAGATTCCAGTTCCTTTTGGTTATTGCAAGTATAGAATATGTTGGTGTCATCAGCAAATATTCGAAATGAGAGTTTCTTTGCAGAATTCGGCATATCATTTATATAAAGTAGGAATAGTAGAGGTCCTAAAGTAGAGCCTTGTGGTACACCACAGGTAATATCTAACATGGAAGAATGTGAATTACCAATTTTAACAAATTGTTTCCGATTCTGAAGATAGTTGGAAAACCAGTCATGTGCAGTGCCTCTTATTCCATATTTGTAAAGTTTAGCTAGCAGAATTTCATGATTCACAGTATCGAAAGCTTTGGAGAAGTCAAGAAAAATGCCACATGTAATAAGTTTATTGTCAATCCCAAGTTTTAGACCATCAGTGATTTCCAAAAGTGCTTGTTCAGCAGAAAAACCTTTTCTAAAGCCAAATTGATTTAACAAATAAAGAAGCCTTAGCCATGTTTTATACTATCATAAAACACGATGGGCATTTGAGAACATGAGAGAAATGTTAAAGCACAAGCCGAAGGCGCGTGCTTTCAACATTTCTAGAGTGTTCTCAAATGACCAGAGTGTTTTATGATAGTATAAAACATGGATTTAAGGCTTCTTTATCTCTTTTATAATATAGATCTACGCGCGCGATGAAAGGAAACCGCCAGTTGAAAACTATATAACACGGCCAACCATGTTATATACTCTGATAAAACATGGCTTCTTAGCCAATCAGAGCGCGCGTACTATCGTATCTATATTATAAATTGGAATAAAACATGTTTGTCTAAGAAAGATATAAGTTGATTGTAAATAATTCTTTCTAAAGTTTTACAAAAGGGGGATAGCAAGGCTATGGGCCTATAGTTACCTGGGTCTGTTGAAATACCACTTTTGTAAATTGGTGTTATTCTTGCAATTTTAAAGATATTAGGCACCGTACCTGTTAAAATTGATTCATTATATATTAGTGTAAATGGTATTGAAAGAGGTTTACTTGCAATTTTTATCAGTTTATTGGGTATGTCAATTGAGGCTTTGTTTTCATTTAGTGAAGAGAACATCAAATACACTTCAGATTCAGTAACTGGAGACATAAAAAGACTAGATGATGGAGACTGATCAATAAATTGAGTTGGGTTAGTGTTCGGAACATTAGGAATATGACTAGCTAGAGATGGGCCAACATTTACAAAAAAATCATTAAATTGATTAGCTACCTGTGACTATAGAGCTTGAACTGGAACCTAGCCTTGCTGAAGTTAAAACTGCCATCAGTCAGACAAAGAATGGAAAGGCCCCCGGTGGTGACGGAATACCAGCAGAGATCTTTAAACTCGGGGGAGAAGAACTTACTTGTTGTATTGATCAGCTCATTCTTCTCATCTGGCAGAGAGAGAAGATCGCTCCGGACCTAAGGGATGCGGGAATCGTCAAAATCTTCAAGATGGGAGATAAATCGGACTGTGGAAATTATCGTGGCATTTCACTACTTGCTACTGCTGGCAAAGTCATCACTCGAATTCTTGCCAACCGTCTATATCCCCACGCGGAAGAGTTTCTCCCGGAATCACAGTGTGGCTTTCGAGCTAACCGAGGAACTATTGATATGATCTTCATCGCACGCCAGCTGCAAGAGAAATGTCGTGAACAACATCAGCCACTCTACATGGCCTTTATAGGCCTTACAAAGGCTTTCGACTCCGTCAACCGTGAAGCCCTATGGAAAATCATGGCCAAATACGGATGTCCTGAGAAATTTATTCGTATTCTTAGACTTCTCCATGATAACATGACCGCCAGAGTCCTCAATAACGCTGCTGATAGCGAACCTTTCGAGGTGAAAACGGGCGTAAAGCAAGGCCACATTGTTTTCCATCTTTGTAGCAGCTATTATGCACCTGGTGCATAATAGACTCCCAGGCGGGATAGAAGTTGTTTACAGAATGGATGGAGGCTTATTCAATCTAAGCGGCAGGCTTAAGGCGAAGACCAAGACTAGTAGTACGTCGGTGGTGGAACTTCAGTACGCTGATGACAATTGTATCTGCGCCACCTCAGAAGAAGATCTGCAAGCGATTCTGAACGGCTTTGACTATGCTTACCGGAGACTCGGCCTTTCTATAAATGTGAAGAAGACGAAGGTTCTTTTTCAGCCAGCTCCAGATCAAACTCCTACCTGTCCATCCCTTAAGATCGAAGAGACTGTCCTACACAATGTACAGAGTTTCTCTTACTTGGGCAGTTTCCTCTCACCCAAGGCAGATATTGATGCTGAGATCCAACATCGTCTTCAAGCTGCCAGCTAGCTCTATGCCTTTGGTCGGCTGCGGAAGAGAGTCTTTGATGAGAGAGGTATACGAACTGGCACCAAAATCCTAGTATACAAGGCTGTTGTTCTACCGACGCTTCTATATGGCTCGGAGTCCTGGATTACTTATCGACGGCATTTAAAGGCCCTTGAGAAATACCATCAATGCTGCCTCCGCCGTATCCTGGGTGTCAACTGGAAGGATCGACGAACAAATGTCAGCATCCTGGAAGAAGCCAACTGCACCAGCATTGAGGCCATCAGTGGTGATGCAAAATCAACTTCGTTGGTCGGGGCATCTCCTACCAATGAACGACTTCTGCCTTCCCAACTAGATTTTCTTCGGCCAACTTGGTTCTGGAGCAAGAGCGAGGCGAGGACAAAGAAAGCGTTTTAAGGATAACATGAAAGCATCTCTAAAGTCGTGTGGCATTAGTGTCGACAACTGGGACTGAGGATGTTGCTAGTAGTAGATCCGGTTGGCGAAAGGTCGTCCATGAGGGTGTGTCCCACTTTGAGCTGGAAAGGCGAACCAAGGCCCAGCAGAAATGCTTGCTGCGCAAGGAGCGTGAAAAGGCACCTTTACCGCTCACTACTGCTTATACATGTCACGTTTGCGGAAGGCCGTACGCCTCTCGCATTGGACTGGTCAGTCACCTGAGGGTGCACAAGAACTGAAGAATACTTGGTGGACAATCCTACTCGTTATCGAGTGATCCCTGATGATGATGATGAATAAATGTTGTACCGATGTTGAAACCGTTTGACACTGCCCATGCTTTCAACATGCCTTCAACATGATGCAACAGTACCGATGTTGAAACCGTTTGACACCCATGATGCTTTCAACATCCCCTCAACATGATGCAACAAATGTTGAACCGATGATGAAACCGTTAGACACACATGCTTTCAACATCCTTCAATATGATGCAACATATGTTGTACCGATGTTGAAACCCGTTTGACACCCATGCTTTCATCAACATAATGCCATAAATGTTGTAAAGCAATCACGATGGCAACGTCTAGGATCTAGGAAGACATGACGTAAGACAAATCTTCATTAGAAAGTGACAATAACTGCACGTGAAAATGCAGTCGCACTCACCTACATTTTGACCGTTCTCTGCAAAAACACAACGTGAAAACACCACATTTTACGTTCGTAAAGCCGATGATACACGGTTCAATATTGGTTGCCAACATCGTTCAACTGATTTGTTGACGAACCGTATATCATACCATGTTGAAAGAAGCGACTGATCGAGTCAGCATGTTGAACGATGTTGCATCTTGTTGAATGGAATAGAGCATGTCTATTTCCTGCAACATCATTCAACATGTTGACTCGGTTCTTTAAACATTCACAACATGATTTTGAACGATGTTGGCAACAAATATTGAACCGTGGCGTGTATCATCGGGCTTTAAGGCCCAAAGGCAAATAAAAGAAATAGTAAATACCGAACTGAAATTTCGGGAGAAAATACTTTTCTGATTTGATAAGACTCTGATCACAGGACTGATACAAACAATAGGACTCAAGGTCCCTTCTAGGCCTGCCTCCGTCAGTGGACCTACGATTTTACGTCCTATCCGAGAAGAGGTGAACGTCTCACTTAGTTTGCAGTTGTTTCACAAAGGCAGCACCTTCTACTCAGTTATTTTAAGACCCCCGAGTGTTCGTCCGGCCGGGGTTTGAACCCGCGACTCAACAGACCGGAGCTTAACTACTGAGCTAACCGGGAGGCGTCGACGTCCTGGTTGTTCAAGGTCCCTATTATATACAGAGACTTGGCATGGTGCTTTAAATATATATGACAGGAAAAAGCGGAGGAAAACAGGCAATGATCACGTTCTCCATAAGGCCAGATAAAAAAAAATACTTGTTTAGCGTCCACCCATTTCAATTTTTCCAGGTAGGGAGAGAGTTTTTTTTTTCTATGTGAAGTTTATTTTGTCTTGACTAGACATCATTCACTCACCTCGTGTTCATTACCTGTCGTGTTGTAGAAACAAAATGGCGTCGGTTAAAATATTTAATGCGCCGGCGCATATTTTGAGTGGTACATGTAGGGGTCTGGGTACAAGAATTGGTGTTCGCGGGCGCATTTACACTTTCTAAAGTTTTTTTATGAAAAATATTTTTTTTTTTTTTTAAATGAGATCGGGGACATTTCTCAGGTCGGGCAAACATTTTTTTTATCTGGCCTAATACGGCATTTTTATAGTGGCAATCGACATTTGAATTTCAAACAAAGCAAAGAGTCTGTTGTCTCTGGCTTTATTGACAAAGGCATTTGTTTTTCGAGAGGGTAATTATCTGGCTATAGGAGGAATATACATCGAGGTCATGGGCATCCTAGGGTCCAAAGGACGATTAGCTATAGGCTACACGTGGGATATTCTACATTAGCTACACAGTTTTGGTTAAAGGGGCTGTATCACGGTAATAAGCTTCGCGTTCCGGGCCGGAATCGAAACAGCTATTTCCACCGTTTTTGATATGAACTACCGAACCTCTCGGCCATGTGGGATGCTTAAAATCAAAAATGACCAAAAACAAACAGTGTATAAACAGTCTCCAGACAAAATATTGAAAATCCTTTCAATCAAGCATTGAAGGAAGGAAGTTTAACTGTTTGTATCCAATTCACTCTTTTCACCAGGTGGCCATCTTGGATTCAAAGCGAGGCAATCCTTTGTTTTTGCCAGGTTAGCCTCTTAGTGAGGGATAGTCAAAATGAGGCTAACCTGGCAAAAACAAAGAATTGCCTCGCTTTGAATCCAAGATGGCCACCAGGTGAAGAGTGAATTAAAGCCACCAACCGAGCGATTACTCGATACATGCGCAGTACCATGACATAGCCCCTTTAACAGGTTATATGCAACGACTCAAACAACTTGTCAGTTCCTTGTCTATATCCGTTGACACCTTGCTTGTATAACAACACTATCGGTCTAATATTCATGTGAGGAGACACTGGATTTTTCATCTGCATTCGTGCACTGTAAAGGCACGCAAACGCCTCGCCTCACTAACACCAGCCAGACATTCCAACCGCATGGCAAATCAGAATTCAGTTCTCAACTCGCGCCAGAACGTTCTGGCGGGAAATCTAGGAAATCAAAGTGGCTACATTTGATATGAAATCGGTTCAAATAGCTTCGTATATATTATGTTCTTAGTTTTTTCTCAAGAAAGTAGATAGAGTTTAGAATGAAATCGTTTGTTTTGACCGCGGCACATGTACTGATGGGCTTGAAACCGCCGACATAAGCGAACCGTTGCTAATTAACTCATATCATGTTACGTTATAACGGTCTTGATTGGCTTACACAAACAATCGGGAATGGAATGTCTGGTGTAAGCAGCCGTTAGTGGGGCTAGCCCCAAGAACGGCTGCGAAGAGCCTGGTCAAATGGTTTCAATATCGGTACATTTGTTTAAGCCGATCTTCACACCGTTTTGAAATGGCCTTTAAACGAAGTCAAACTCTCTCCAACAAGCTTTCAATATTTTTGAACTGGCAATGTTTTCAGATCATTTCAAGAACGGCTTCAACAAATGTTGTACATACCAATGTTGAAACCGTTTAACTGGGGTTTAACCTTGAGCATGCATAACAGCATTAACTGACCCCATACGAGCCGGTAACTTGGGTATATACTTGGGCAGCCGGTTTCCAAAATTTTATGATTTTCAAACCTCGTTCAGACACTAAACGTGGCACAAATAAGCATAAAACCCCGGGGAGGGGTACATCGGTACCAAAATGACGGGGGTACTTCGGTACCAAAATGACGGGGATGCTCGGCGGTCATTTTAAAAACGACCCCTACAAGGAACGCACAAAATAAAATTTGTGAAGTGATTCCTTACGTGTACGTTGTAAAAGAACCTTCAAATTATAATGTAACTACGGTTGTGAGAATTGTTACCCATAAGGAGTCCCCCCCCCCTCCCTCCCGTAAAACCACATTGACCCTATGCTTATCCTCTGAGCTGTGGCGTGTCCAATCTTCGAAACTTCGTATCGAAAGCTTCTGTATTTAACGTTATCCAAAGGGTCGATTGGTGAGTTGCATGTGTCACCATACACTACTAGCAAGTTCCTTCTATTCCTCAATTTCTTTAGAAGGCTAAACAGTGTTCAAGATGGCCAGACATGGTACACATGGTTCAACAGCAACTTATAGCTTTAAACCAAGTCCATGTGTATTATGTCTCGCCATCGTTAGCCATCTTGAACTAATTTAGCCATTCTAAGACAATTGCGGAACAGATGGGACTTGCTAAAAGTCTGTCACCAGGATCCGGTTGTTCAGAGTGGATAACGGTATCCAGTGGATAAAATAAGCTAGTTTGGTTAGCACTTGATCCAAATAGGGATTTATCCGGCCGGTGGATAGCGTCATCAACCCTTTGAACGACCAGGACTAGGGCTACAAAAGTTTAATTCGGTGTGTTGGCCGAACCGTAACCTTATCTCCGCTAGGATCCACCTCTATCCAATGTTTAGATTTATTCTCCGAGTCTTACTCCAAGAAACAGTGCGTGTTTAACTAGAGATTTCGTCTCTCGAAGATTGAAAGACGACTTGTACAAAACCGACTTTTGGCTCTTTCTAGGTGTATCAACGACAATGAACTACAGCAAAACAATACCCTGAAATACAAAGAACCCTAACCTCAGAATACAATGAACTAGAGCAAAACAATACCCTGAAATACAAAGAACCCTAACCCCACAATAGAGCTGTTCATTATCCTGAATTTCAGGACGTTGATACACCTAGAAAGGCCCCGACTTTTCATCTGAGACAAAATGGCCGCCACAACGCGCTAAGCATGATGGCTGGTCTAAGGTTGCACCGCGGCAAAACGGTATGCTCCGCTGGCCAAAAGAACGAAGGCTCTGCTATCAAATACAAATTACCGAGGGTTTCAACTTTTTTAGTAAATAATTTTATAACTTAGTAAACTCACAGTGAATTACAAATTAAGAAAACTTCAACCTGTTAAAGTCTTAGGCTTATCTTTTAAGTAGTTTTCTTATTTTTTGACGAAACAGTTCACAAATGGATGCTTTTAAGCAGAAATTTTAAAATCACGGGTATGTGCCTGTTGTTTCATTTCAGTTTTCGCGGGAACCTGGGGGCGGTCGCGCGCCGACAAGAAATAGCAAATACGCATGCGCGTGACGTTTTGCCGCGGTGTGGTCTAATGCGTAGTCCACACGAGCAAGTTTTCCTTGACAAGTTTTCCTTGACAAGTTGCCTTGTTCAATAACTGGCACGCCAGTTTTTCAACAAGTAGACTTGTCAAGGCAAAACTTGTCATTTTTCGTCGTCTACACGAGCAAATAAAACTTGTCAAGGGAAAACTTGTCAAGGAAAACTTGCTCGTGTGGACTACGCTTAAGGTACGCTTGCAGCGGTTAAAATGACGAAGAAACGAAGTTAGCGGGTAAATCATTTTTTTGAGATTGGAGTAGTTATAGTCCTCAAACATTGATTGCAGTTTATAGCAATCCCGTTATGATCAAACATTGTGAAAGCTTTCTACACTTCACTTTCCCACTTTTGTGTTTCGTTGACCACCAATCTGTATCAAAAAGCGCAACCACCGATCGACCGCAGCCAGCCTTACTTTTTAGGTTTTTTTTTCCTGGCAAATTTTAGAGCCAAGTTTGAAGTTACAGATGACGAGTAATGGCTGCGAGGGTGCGTGCGAGCAGTGCGGAGAGCTCTCTGTAGTTTATTCCCCACCCAGGGGAGTATGAACCCCATTGTGTGTAACCAGCCATTAGTCAGTTTTTGAACGTGTCGGGCTGGGTCCGGTTGTTCAAAGGGTGGATAACGTTATCCATTGGATAAACCCTTATCCAGCAGATAAAATAAGCTTGTTTGATCAATACTTATCCAATGGACAGGGATTTATCCAGTGGATAGCACTGAACACCCGCGGCCGTATCTAGACAGCCATGGGCAGGAGAATTTGACGAGACAAAAAACCAGGCGAAGGAGAGAGCGAAAAACTTGGGCTGGAGAGCACTGATCCCTCTCCTCCTCTCTCTCCCCCTACTGCATCTGCTAATCTTCTACCTTCCCGGCTGATACTCCTCTCTTAGCTACACTGTAACCATGACCTCGTCTTTGCTTTGTGTTTTCTTTTGTATACGTACTTCTCGCAATCTCGTCTAGCTCATTTGCACCATCGACGCAGCTAAAAAAATCCTAATTTACAACAGTTCTATACACTATCAAATCAGCAAGGAAGGTGTAGGCTTTTTTCCAGGCCATGCCTCCTTTGCGTACTTCTTTTTGGGTGCTTCGGGCGGTGCTACTGACAGGGCGGTGGGCCTGGCGGCTACCATACGTTTGGGGACATCATTCATTTCTTGAAGCCCTGGCGAAATGACTTCTGGTGCGGAAGTGATGTTTAGTTTTGGCATAGAGACAGTAGGGGATGTAGGACTGGTGGGCTCCTCGC
Source organism: Actinernus sp. WN-2022 (assembly GCA_030867875.1). Lineage (NCBI taxonomy): Eukaryota > Metazoa > Cnidaria > Anthozoa > Actiniaria > Actinernidae > Actinernus > Actinernus sp. WN-2022. The sequence continues at coordinate 134,219,631 of JAOWCC010001589.1, forward strand.
CGCCACCTGCCGATGGTAGGTTGATATACAGGCCTTGAGAGTATGGGAAACTTTGCAACCTCTTTGTGATGTTGTCCGTCATACTGATACCAGGAGAGCCAGGGCCACGCATTTTCTGTACAAAGCAAAATAATTGTTCTAGTTTGTGAACACGTCAGTAATATGGGACCATATTGCAAGATAACACGTGGTTATCAGTAATATGGGACCATATTGTAAGATAACAAGTGGTCAGTATCAGTAATATGGGACCATATTGCAAGATAACACGTGGTCAGTATCAGTAATATGGGACTATATTGCAATAGGGAAGTACGTAACTTTCTGTTTCCAACTTTTCAACCAGTTTTCACTTTCAAGAGTCATTAGAATGCAAAAGGTACCAGGAAAACAAGCCGGACATCACCCACCCAGGGGCACTCTTGTTTAAGTCCAGGTTTTTCCTAAAACTATGTTGAAATCCGGATTATAGGCGAATCACAATAACCTAACAGGGTGAAAACCCGAGTTCGTTTTCACAATAACTTGGAAATGCAGGTTTTGGAGCTATATTTCATTTCCGTAAAACCGGATCCAATTGTAGATCCAATGGCCACACATACACACATGTACCTACCCATTTATTACACAAGTGTATGTCCGTCGAGGAACCATCGGCTGATACATGTAGTTGCCCGCAGAAATTTGATGTTCTTAAAACAAATATAAGCCCGAGAGCTTATATGCTTGTTTTAAGAATATCAAATGTATAAGGGAAACTATCAGCCGCTAGTTCCGAGACAGGCACACTCTATTTGTCGTTATTGTTCATCACAAAATTGTCTTCCGCTCTCAGCGGGCACTATTATACAAATAGAGTGTGTCCGTCGAGGAACTATCGGCTGATAGTAGAACTATAACGTCACATGATCATATGATCGCTTTTGGCTAATGAGCACATGCCAAAATTTTGTGATGACCTACAGCACCTGATAGTTTGCATCTGTGGGCAATCACTATCGCGTCACATGAAGAATTTCATCCAATTAGAATTGGAGAATTTGGTGGTTGTTTTAGGACTCCTGTATTGCTGCAATAATTTTTTTTCTGGCATCGGACCATGCACGATTTTTAAAAAGACATTCAGTATTCAGCTAATGAACAAAGTTTCACCCTTGCTCGATTTTTTTTCTGGGTGATTCAAATTCGGCTTGCTTGTTTTCAAATGGTCCGTCCCTAAGTAGTCTCATACGAGGCGGGTAACAAATTATGAAGTCAATGATCTTTATCACCTACGATGGTGTTAAACAATGTGTTACATGTATCGTCATGATGGATGGCTAACTCCTTAAAATTCATACTAATTAATGTCATCCTGATAGTTACCTTATTGGGCACAACGACAGATGTCTGGACCATGTTCCTATACTTTCCTACACTTGGGTCAATATCCTCTGTAATCAAATTACAACACTAGTATATTAGTACAGTATGTTCAGTTCTCTCACATTCAAAATAACAGACACACGGTTCGTACTACTGAGAGATGATGGAATTCCAGGGTACAAAAAGAGAAATTCCAGGACCCAGAAATTTCACGGCTTAAATGGTAAAACAAAATCCTGTTAGAGTAAGTGACCTGCCGTGTTACATTCACCTAATATGTCTATAAAATTCCAGGAGTTTTCCAGGAGTACGTGAAAAAAAAGAGAATTTACAAGGAATTTTCCAGGGCCCTGGAAGAAATTTTTTCAAATTCCAGGAAATTCCCAGGAATTCCAGGAGTAGTGTGAACCCTGAACAGACAGTGTGAAAAATCATTACATGGCAACTACATCAAAATTGTTGTGGATTTCACGAAGCACTAGCTGACAGAATCCACAACAATTTTGACCATGTGATGATGCAAAACGTGGTAAATAAGGGAACGTACCACTGTAAACTATCGTAAAAAAAAAAAAAATACCACAACAAACGAGAAATAGTCAAGTGGAAGAGCCTTGAAAACGATGGAAATTGTGAGAGAAAATCTAAGTGATTCCAGTGTGCTATCACGTAATCAGACTGTGGCACGAGCAGTGACATAGTCCGTGGTATGTCCTATTTCCAATGGCAATAAGCCAATCAGAACACGAGAAACTGCCAGGGTAGTTGTGGTAAAAACAAAAATAAAGCATTCCAGAGTACAAATACCAGCAATAGGATATCACACGGTTTTCGTGTGGATATGCAAAACTAGTCCACTAAATTTGCCTTCTACCGGATCAAAGATCGAGCAAATTGAAATGCTAGTGTTTTACATGTATATTCGAGACTGATTGGCTCAATAACCATAAGTTGAAATGCTATTGTCTTATACTAAACACTGATTGGCTCAAATAACCATAAGATGGAATGCTTTGTTTTCATTCTGCAATCTGATTGGTTCTCACTGTTACAGTAGTTACACAGTAACTGTTGAAATAACTGTTAGTTATAGACTGATATAATAATCAAACCAGTATACCAGGGTTAATGATCTCCTCAGAGTCTCGGAATGCTACTGCATGTGAAGACCTTCTCTTGCGTTTGTGTGTTGACAGGCCACCAAGACTTCCAGTTGACTCTTCCAATCCAACAGATGCTAGTCTCTTGTTGTGTGCAGTGTTGAACTCTGTGAGATCCTAGAAAAAAATCAAACATGGTGGCAAAATTTAGTAAATAATTAACAATTATTGCCCCCAGTGTCAGATTATGTTCTGTGAGGATTGGAGCATGTTAGGCAATTTCTACCTCAAAATCCACTCAACTGGATACGAGAAATGTACTCTTGTCAGAAAACTGTTTCAAATATTTTTTGCTCCTTTTTTTTCTCCAGCTATTATCGTAAAAATTTGTACTGCACGATGTATGTGACAAATTCTATAAGGGAAGGAAGAATCTTCGGGACAAAACGACCAAGGACAATGGACTCAGTCGTGGAATTCCATTCGCGACAACTACATGTATAAACTTCTATCAAAACCATCCTTCAAAAAACTCTTAAAGTTAATATCATTGAATCTTACTGATGCCTATATATGTTTATTTCATATATTTATTCGATAGTTTTATGTTTATTTCATAGTTTTATTTTATGTATTTACTTATTTAATTACTTATTCACTTTGTGAGTGTGTTTGTGAATGTGTATTGACATTATCCTGACCAAACATTGTAAGTTACTCATTGTGGCAATACGACTCGATTAGTTTAACTATTTTCAGATTGCTAGTAACCTAGTCATGTACTTTCCTAATGTAATTATGTATATTTATGTGTGTGAATGTTACAAATAAAGTATCTAGTATGTAAAATACACAGCTTTTTGCATAAGCACAACCTCTATAAATATCTTAGTTGTTATACTGTGATTAAGACTTTCTTGTGTTTCCAAGAAAGCTCTATCGCATAAGGTATATTAGTTTTTTTTTATAACTTACATCCAACTCTGTGTCAGACTCAGGCAGTCCTAACAAGCCTCCTTTTATGCTTTCCTCTGTCTCATTTTCATCTCCCTTTTCTCCTTTAGATGAACCAGTTGGTTTCTCTCTCAAAGTGTAAGTCCTTGTCGATGCTCCAAAACTTATAATGCTGTCCACCTGTACCTGAGTGGGCTTTTGTTTCTCTATACTTATGGTCCCAATGAAGGTTCCGTGTGCTGATAACAAGGACAATAGTCAATTCTGGTTAGGCCAAAAATATATACAAATGTACATGTAATGAGGTTCTGGTTACACTTTAAAGGAAGGGTCTGTGTCATGGTGAGACCATTACATTAGATGTCCGGGCAAACACATGGTCATTATCAGCGATTGTCATTGATATTAACTGACAAACCTTACACATGTGGGATGGTAAAAATCAAAGCAAATATTCAAAAATGACCAATAAACTGTGTAAATGTACAGTATTCAAGTAAAATAATGAAAATACTTTCAATCAAGCATTGAAGGAAGGGAGTTAACTGTTTTAATCCACCAATCGAACACTGACTCCATACAAATGTACATGCATAGTACCATGACATAGCCCCTTTTAAAAAGATAGGGTTGGTACAATGTAGGTAGGTACCAACTGAGGCTATTACAACTTTGTGAGTGTTCTGATAGTTTACCATGGCTTATTTACCACGTTTTTATCATCTCATGGTCAACATTTGTTGTGGATTCAATTGGCTAGCACCTCGTTATATCCACAACAATTTGACCATGGGATGATAAAAACGTGGTAAATAAGAGGACATACATGTACCATGGTAAACTATCGTAAATTAGTTAAATAAACCATCCTTGTGATCAATTTAAAGAGAGGACAGTATTGGGGAGGAGGTGGCTTATAATTGGGAATGATTCTATGATGAGTCTATAACCAAAGGGCTTATAACTACAGTGCTCAAAATGAAACAAAAGTTCTAGTCGTATTTTGCGACTAGTTACTAAAATTCAGTCGCAAGTTCAAATGTTTAGTTGCTAAAACAGAATCCAGTGGTCTAATGACAAAAAATCATACCTGTGATACACTTTTAAAAACAGATGGCTTTAAAACAACATCTGAGCGAGATTTGTGTCACTTAATTGCCAAATAAAAAGGGGAAAATGAAGGTAAATGGTGCATGATTTTGCTGAACAATTGTCAAATCCCAAAGAAGCATAACACAAGACTGTTGGACATTTCTTTCATTTATTTACATGAAAACTAGTCTGCAAATGTGTGACTGCCGGAAAAGTTTTAGTTGCGAGTGATACTAATTTGGCTGCATTTGACTGTATTGGTTGGAATTTTGAGCTCTGAACTGGAACTTTAAACGGTACTAATTAGAGTAGGGAAATTATCACAAAACATATCACTGCAGAACCTTATAATTATTGTCACTGGAAAGGTGTTTTATTATTGTTGTGTATGTTTGTCATTCACACCACACTTTTGGCTGTAGTCAAGTCAATAAGTTTTGCAGTGAAAACAATACAAACATTTTCCCACCAAAACTTATTAACAATGTAATGTTGATTCCATTCTTCCATTCATTCTATCCAATTGTTCAATCCATTGCATTCTCTAGAGGAACCAGGTTGGCATAACTGGTAAGCACTTCACCTCTCGCCTCTGTGGTCTGGGTTTGATTACTGATTGCAGTGCCATACACGTATGTGAGTTGAGTTTGCTGGTATCTCACCCTTGCTACAAGGGTTTTTTAGCCAGGTCCTAACTTTGATCAGCCACTATGGTTGTTTCAGGTACCATTAGAAATTCAGTGCTTTTTTAACTACAAGCACAGTGTGCATATACTCACAAAGACCAAAATATTTTATCAACTTTTCTGTTTTAAAAATAAACAGCAATGTAAACAGTGTAACAAATAAAGACAACTTGAAACCAAACCCAGCATGACCAGTAATGACAGTTTAAATTAAAGCAAACAGTCCCAGTGAGAGGTAACAAAGGTTTCTTAGGCTATACTTACTGCTGCCAAGGTCAACAAGAAAACACCTCTTCAAGTGTCTGTGGAAAACCAGTGCTGCATGAAAGCGTGAACATGATGTGTGCTCCAACTGAAAGTCACATACATCTTTGTTTCTCCCAAACAAGTAACAGGGCTTCTCATCTATTATCAGTTTCTGTGACAGGAAATATATTAATTTAAAGATACCTACGGTAACCCCTTTTGCAATTGAAGGGCTGTGTACAAAAAGGGTGTTAGTGACTCTTGATCACATTCTAAACTCTCCCTTAGAAAACAAGTAAATAGAAGGAGAATTTAGAATGTGATCAGGACACACTTATGCCTTTTTTGCACACAGCCCTTCATTTACAGTACATGTACATTGAGTCGATTTTCATAGCTATGAATCTTTAAATGGTTTTTAGAACTTCAATCTGTGAATAAATGTTTGGTTTACAGGCCTGGGAATACTTTATGTTCTACGCTTGTTTAAAATTTTTGAACATCACCCAAGGAATCGACCCAGGCTTTTTCTTACCCAGTCATGGGTCAGGAAAGATCAAATTTTCACCATTTCGAACAAGCGTAGAACATAGAGTATTCTCTGTAAGCCAAAAATGTCCTCGCAGAAGTACTCAAAACCTTTCAAAGGTTTATAGCTAAGATTCAGATTCATTTATTTTACACTATTTTTCCTTTTTTTTAAATAGAATTTACAAATATGTAGGAAAAAGGAATGATAATATAAGCTATTACATTTAATGAGCTAGGTTAGATGTGCGTAGTGGTCAAAGTAGCCGCTAGGCTTTCGAGTTGATCACTACCATAGGTATAATAGTCGAGGAAAAAAAAAAGAAGAATTATATAAATAGGAAAAAGTGCAGAGGAGAAATTGAGGAAAAAGATTCCAGAGGAATTATACAAAAGAAATAAGAAAAAGAGCAGAGGAAAAGGGTGTTGGTAATACAAAAGGAAATATTGCTATAATTAGTTTACATATAAATAATTTCATAAATATAATAATCCTAATGCTAATGTTTCTCAAGTTTCATAATTTCTTGAATATAATAATCCTAATACTAATGTTGATACTTATGTTAATTATTCTAATGCTAATACTAATACTAATACTAATACTAAGTACTGTAACAATACTAATACTGTAAATAATAAGAGCAGAGGAAAAGGGTGCTAATAATATGAAAGGAAATATTACTATAATTAGTTTACATATAAATAATTTCATAAATATAATAATAATCTTAATGTCAATGTTTCTCAAGTTTCATAATTTCATGAATATAATAATCTAATGCTAATGTTGATACTTATGTTAATTCTAATACTAATACTAATTCTAGTACTATTACTAAGTACTATAACAATACTAACGCTGTAAATAAGTTTCTCAAGAATGTAGTAGTCATATATGCCAACTTTATGAAAATAATATTAACATTATAGCTGGCTGTCAAGTAGGAACAGTTTGTATTCTTTTTTAAAGCCACTATGTGATACGTTTTTGATTTTCAGAGGGATTTTTTCCCATATTCTTGATGCAAGGGTCTTAAATCTTGATAAGCCATAGTTTGTCCTAGAAGCTGGTCTGTATAGATTCTTATTTAAAGCATATCTAGTATTATAGTTATGGATTTCTGAAACAGATGGGATTAATTCAGCAAAGGCTAGGGGAATATATGTTTTAACATATTTAATTTTATGAATAAGAGTGAGATTTTAAGGTTAAAGGCATTCTCAATATTAAGTATATCAAGGAGCTTATAATATGGAGCAGCACTCTCTCTTTTTTTAGCTAAGAAAATTGGGTTAGGAGCATTTCAAAGAAGAAGAATGGCTGTGGTGTACATTGTTGAAAATGCATAAAGATTTAATGGAGTTGATCATCATTGTCGTACAACTAGGAAAGTTACTGTGTGTCAATGTGTAATGTCATGGTCAGGTGTACAGCATTGCAGGTAAATTTTGCAAAAACAAATTGATGTAATTTCTGAATACCCACAGTGGGGAATGGCAGATTTACAAATTTATGTACATCCTCAGACAAAAACCATTGATGGAAGAAATTCCATTTTCCCATCGTTGATGCATGATATTGATGAATTCGCATTTATGTATTTTTGGAACTCTTTCCTGTGTGTATGTCATGACATTGAAAGAGCTTCCCCATGGTACTAGTAGCTGTTACTGGTTCCACAGAGAATATTGAACCATGATCACAAACAAATGCTGAACAGATACATAAACATTAGCTAGTATACATATATATGAATATCTCAGAAAACTGCACATCAAGCATTACAACCAAAATGTGGAACTAGTCATCAATTTTCAACAACATAAAGTTATAGAACTGGGTTACTACTGTTTATACATGTAATACAGATTTCGCTCAGTGCAGTTACTCCAAGAAGATACATGTACAATGGATGACTAGTTTCTGTACACAGTAAAAACTAGTGTTTACAAACAACTATGATACAATTATTATTTAGACTGAGAGATAACAAACACAGGTTAGGCCAACTTGGTGGAGATCAAACTTGTATTCAGGGTTGCACATGTTTACTGGGGGATGCATGTGACTCCAGAGCACAATTTTCCCCTCACCATTTATTGAGAACAACAGAATTTGGTATACAAGAAGTGGTAACTACTTGTAAAGTATTGTAAGACTTAGTCAGTAGGTCAGAGGGCGGGAAGCTTACTCAGGCAAGAGTTGGGCAAACTGGCAGGCATGAAACATAGTGAGCATGTTATGCCCATGTGCACAGCTAGGTCGACAAATGTGACTGGTTATTTGCATGTGGTTATTTGCATGGGTGTGCCTTGCCTTTGTCATGTGTCGGTTAAGCCAGTGGTTAAGCTCCGGTCTGTCGAGCGGGAGGTCGTGGGTTCAAACCCCAGCAGGACCAACACTCAGGGTCTTAAAATAACTGAGTAGAAGGTGCTGCCTTTGTGAAACAACTGCAAATGGTTAGACCTTCACGTCTTTCTCGGATAAGGACGTAAAATCATAGGTCCACTGACGGAGGCAGGCCTAGAAGGGACTTGAGTCCTATTTGTACTCCTGTGATCAGGCTCTGATCAGGCTCTGTTCCAAATGTCTCAAATCAATTCAAAATCAAAAGGTGTGGGGCAAAAGTCAGGTGATCTGAAAGCAAATGCCTGTGGTGATTCAATAACAATAGCTGCTGATGGTGCAGGGTAAGCTTCCTGCTCTTTGTAAACTCATGTTTACCAAAGAAAACATGTAATAAGTATTGGTCTGCATTGGCTGGGAAGATAAACACTGGTAAAATCAATTGAAAGTCGATGAAGGTATGGTAACTACTGTGAGAAGTGAGTAGCAGCTGACTTTTCGAGCGTTAGCCTTTCGTTCTTCCCCACGGCAGTTAGCATACCTTAATCGACTTTAGCTAAACTATGGAATTCAGGGTCACTTCAAAAATGTTACCTCAAGTCACTGGCTCATTGGCTCATTGGCTCGGCAGTGACTGGCCAGTCAAGGAGCCACTAAAAATATACATCATGGTGTTCCCTCATTCTTTAAAAGATGTACATGTACATGTAAGACTTAAGCAATTGTCTGCATTGTCCATATAAACTGATGAGCCATAACAACTTGTGGTCCTGAATTCTGTAGTTGCTGCTTCAATCATTATTAGTTACTCCAAGAGACATATCTAGATATAGTCACACACCCCGAGTTTTAAATTATGTTCTGCACTCTCGCATAATGTAAATAAGAATTTAATTCAAAACATTAATTAAATATCGATTCATTTGAGGTATGAAACACGATGCTACAGTAATAAGTAATATAAATTACTGTAACAAACAAGATGAATCAACACCACGTTGAGCCTTGAGCAGATTAATCTATTCTTGCACAGAGTTTACCTTGGCTAACTGGTAATAATTATTATTAGCTACATAACCACATACTACATATTTTACCTCTACAAGTTTATCTTGCTTCATAACATCCAGATGTAACCCCTGTGTTGGTTTGCCAGCCCTAAAACCAAACGAATAGACACTCAGCAGTAATCAAACTTATCCCAAACGTACTACAGCCTCTGTAAATTAGTCCTAACCAGGTAGGAACTTCGTATGGTAAATTGTCGACCGAGGAAGAAGGCCCCAATTTATCCTTCTCTCCAACTGTGGCCTTGTCGGCCATGTTGTTGATCCTTTTGTCTGATGACAAGTGGGAGTCTGGGACGAGTTGGAATAGGGCTCCCGGATGTTACATATCCCATGATGCGATCTGATATACATTTCAAGCTTTTCCTTGTTATTCTTTTATCGACGTTGTGTACTCGTGTATTTTTTTGTTTTTCCATATCTGGGACTTTGATCTTTCATTTTGTGATAAAAATACAAGTGAGCAACCTCGTCCCCAGGGTCTTCTCGGTCAGATCCATTGACAAACCTGGAGCCTGGAACGGGTAAGCACTCCAATCGATCCCATAACACCCTGCGAGAGTGTTCCCGCCAAACGAGAATGATTTTCCCAAGTTTGCTGATAACTTAGAAAATGTCAGTTATAAAGGATTCCCACAGACTCTTCCTGCGGACATTAATGTCCCGGCAATTCATGAAGGAAGAAGAAATCAAGGAAATTTATCGCCAGGCATGCGAAGCTTACGAAGGTGAGTTATGACTGTCGAGTGTCGTCTGTCAGATGTCGACTGGAGTGGAGCGCAACATTATATAATTTGTACGCCCCTCGACTTCTATCTGTATCTGTAAAAAAAGCTTTATTATATATATTGTCGTAAAGGTATGTGTATTCTAGATATTGAAATTCCTTTTTGTCATGCTTTCTTAATCTACAGTTCAGACTTCATGCAGCTAGTACTACAGACGGTACGGTTTCGGTTCCCTTTGCGTTTGTGCGCAGCCCCTCCCCCCCCCCCCCCCCCCCCCAAGTTTTGACCAGCAACTATCAACTTTATATTTATTTATCAATGTGATGGTGCAAACAATTTCCTGTGACCTTACAACAGGGGTCTTGATTATGATTTATGTCACGGTTCAAAATTATTACTGTTTTCATTTAAGTGCGACTGAAAATTTCAAGTCTCGTTTGGAAAATTGCATTTAGTCGACCGTCAATCAACCAAGTACCGCCTAACTTTAATTAAGTCTAAGCAGTACACCTTTGAAAGCTTTGTATGAGAGCAGACTCCGCATTTGGTTGGAAGTGAATTGGAGGTTCAGTGCCCTGGCTAAGTAGGGTCAGTGCTCAAGAGCTTTGTTGCTAGGCAACTGTGGCAGCCAACCGGCCCAGTACACTGGGTCACACTGAAGTGGAAAAAGAACAAGTAATAATAAATGAAAAAAAGGGGAGGGAGGGGAAACACAAATCTACATGCAACGAATGCTACATAGTCCAAAAACACAGCTTGAAACCCAGCTTGAAACCCAGCTTTTGCAAGTGATGCGATGAGCAACTGCAAACGACCCACCAAGCTAAGCAAAACATACAAACAGACCCATAAGACATGCTGACCCAGGCCCAACAGGAAGACTGAAATAACCATGTCTAAATTGCATTTAGTCTAGATAAAACAAGCACAGGTCTGTACCATAAGCTATTGGATCAAGTACACGGTCCATGCCATAAGTTATGGACCAAGCACAAGGTCTGTATCATAAGTTATGGACCAAGCACAAGGTCCATACCATAAGCTATGGACCAAGTACAAGGTCTATACCATAAGTTATGGACCAAGTACAAGGTCCATGCCATAAGTTATGGACCAAGCACAAGGTCTGTATCATAAGTTATGGACCAAGTACAAGGTCTATACCATATGGACCAAGTACAAGGTCTATACCATAAGTTATGGACCAAGTACAAGGTCCATGCCATAAGCTATTGGACCAAGTACAAGGTCCATACCATAAGTTATGGACCAAGCACAAGGTCCATGCCATAAGTTATGGACCAAGCACAAGATCCATACCATAAATTATGGACCAAGCACAAGGTCTGTATCATAAGTTATGGACCAAGCTATGGACCAAGTACAAGGTCTATACCATAAGTTATGGACCAAGTACAAGGTCTATACCATAAGTTATGGACCAAGTACAAGGTCCGTACCATCAGTTATGGACCAAGTATTTTCCTTCTTTGTAGTGGATGTTTATTTTTACATGTATTGGCTCAAAAGTATTCAAAACCAGCTTTACTTCAATCTTGCAGGACTTCGATAGGGAAAGTTATGGACCAGAAATTGACCAGTCATAGCTCATGAAGTTAACTCATTGTATTGAGAAATTTATTATTCACAGAAGTGGAGATGAATAATGGTGGATATTTACCAAGCCGCAAAGTGGTGAGATAAATACCCACCACTGTACACCGACACTGAAGTGAATATTGTTTTAGTATATACCACACAAGTGAATATCCACCATCAAATAGTTATTTTATTTTCAAATGGACAAAAACTCATGTGAGGTGATCGCTGCTAAATAGCTTGGAGGTGAATAGCAAAGGATATTCACCTCCGGAGTAACCAATCAGAGAATGCAAAAAGCACTATTCACTGGTGTGGTATATACTAAACCATAATAATGCTAGCTGGTGTCTATTGTTTGTAATGTCACCAAAGTTGGTTGTATAGTATTTGTCTGGCTATTTACTATGTATATGGATTGAGTACATCACAGATTAATGTTATTTAACAAATAAAGAAGCCCAATTGCCATGTTTTATACTATCATAAACACAATGGGCATTTGAGAACATGAGAGAAATGTTGAAAGCACAGGCCGAAGGTGTGTGCTTTCAACATTTCCCGAGTGTTCTCAAATGACCAGAGTGTTTTTTGATAGTATAAAACATGGATTTAAGGCTTCTTTATCTGTTTTATAATATAGATTTACACGTGTGATGAAAGGAAACCGCCAGTTGAAAACAATAAAACATGGCAAACCATGTTATATACATGTTATAGCCAATCAGAACACATACTATCGTAACTACATGTACATTATAAATGATTTTTCCACAGATTTACAATCATGTACATGTAGATACACATGATTTTTATCCCTCTTTTTCCTACAGAAGAAAATTCCAGTGGTCAATTCCAAGGCTTTATAAATGTTGTTAATAAGAGTCTCAGGTCACTGTTTCTTGAAATAAGGCAGGCAATCTCGGAGGAGGATGGAACTGTTTACTATGGGCTGGTATGTTGTCAAGTTTGCTGTTAGACTGTAAAACAGTCCAAAATCAGTCCTCTCTCTCCAACCCCCTTTCCCTTGGCTGCATGGCTTCTTGCTGTTATCATTCGTGCACTACTTGACTGATTTTTATGACATGAAAGGGACTGTTTTACAGTCTAGTTTGCTGTCTACTGATGCCCCATTTGACTATAATTATACTACATGTATCAATGTAGACTTGTTTGTTATAAAATATTTGAAGACCATTGTTTGTAAACCTTTGGAGGACATTTTTTGTCTAACATTTAGTGAGTCAGCAAATACTCTAGAACTTATTTGTTTGAGGGCTGCCCACTAATACAATGTAGTTGACAGCTAGTACATAGTACCATAGATGTACAGTGTATTAGGAAGAAAACCAAAAATTAGTTTCATTGGTCTAGCAAGTTCACACAAATTAAGTGACAACATTTTTTCTTACTTAAACATAATTATTTGTAGTGTTTGCTCCAAGAGCATAGTAGCTCATTGTGGTAGCTCACACAATACATGCATATTATGAAGGAAAAAAGAAAAGGGAAAAAACAGATTCTGAAATATACTGTACAGATACTACATGTACATGTAATACTATGCAAAGGGATACTATTGGTATTTTTCTTGTGGTATTTTTCTTGTGGTATTTTTCTAGTTCATTGTTAAATTGTGCATGGTAACACAAGTCAAGTGGATTGATATCGTTTTGGATTGTGAATTATTAATTAAAACTATACAAACATACCTCAGGGGTTCATGAGAAGCTGGTGGGGGTAAGAAACACTGGCTGTGGTTCACATAAGCACCAGCTATTGTGTTAAAATATGATGGCTAAAACAAACTTATTCAATATCTCCATCCCCTATCTTACATTTTCCAACCCCTTCCTCAAGAAATAATGAAACCCCTGTTCCTAATCTTAAGATCAACACACAAGCACATATGCGATGGAATGGTTCTAATCAGCTAGCCCCAGTCTCCTTTATTTACTTTACATCCAGCTTACCTAAAATTAGACATTATATTATTTGAGTGAGATCAGAATCACGATAACTGAATAATCCTAACACATTCCCTTATAAACAAGATGGTCATTACATATTCAACTAATCTAGTGAAATCTGATTGGCTGGCACTTGACAGCACAAACAATAGACAGTGTTTCCCATTGATTAAGAACTAATTTCTCTTTTCCTTCATGCACTTTGCTATGCTTGTTTACTTATCCAAAGAGAAATTACATTACATGTGTCTTTTAATTTAGTTGTTTGTTTTCTGTAGGTGAACAACACAGAAGATGAGCACTCAAAACTGGCTACTGACTATTCTGCTAATGATATTGCATTTTTTAAGAAAGCTGTAAGTATATCATTGTAGTCAAAGACAGCTTACAGTGTGTTTTTGAATTGATCTATTTTTAATGGGACAGAATCTCAGGATCCCAGTTATGGCCCATTCAAATGTATCCAAGATCGTCCAACATGCTCCAACATTGTTGGATGATGTGATATCGCAAAGGATTCCGGGATCAGTGGTGGAAATGATTGCCCACTTGAGTCATGCAAATTACGAATGAAGTGCACGTTCGCAAGTCCGATATTGTTGAGAAAGCCGTTCAAATGGATCCAACATGTTGGGACACGCTTCATCGATCACGATAACAAAATAAATGTTGGACCATGTTGTATGAAAAGTTTGACTATAGTTTCAAACTTCATCCAACATTGTCCAATAAGGTGTTCAATGTTCGATGATGTTGGGCCAGCATGACTTGGATCCATTTGAACAGGCCTTTAGAGATTGAGCCAGAAATTGAGCCAGAAATTGAGCCAGAAGGGACAATTTGGCCCTTTTTCCATTTAATTTCCTCTGGAAGTGGGACAATTTGACCCTTATCATATTTTTTCCAAGGGACAAAATTGTTTAATGTGATTTTAAAGTGTGAATGGTGCAATGGTGCAGCCTGGGTCATTCCCCGATTATTCCGTCTATTCTCAGAATACCTCAAAATCTTACAGATATTCATCTCCCAAAATGTAGAAAGCGGTCTGCACTTTTAGTACATCATTTGTGAATATTATTGTTTGTTTGTTGATAGTCAGAATATGTCCCAAAAGATTGTGCCCTAAATATGTACCTTACCAGGGAATGAGCCAGGCTGCACCATTGCGCCAGTACTGCTTTAAAAACACATTAATTTATCCCTTGGAAAAATATGTTAAGGGTAAAATTGTCCAGCTTTGTCCCACTCTCAAATGAAATGAAATGCCAGATCACTCAATAAGGGCCAAATTGTTCTTTCTGACCCAATTTTTGGCTCAATCTTTGCGTTACTCAATGCAAAAACGTAAGCCTAACCATTTTAGAGCAACGAAAATGCTTGCATTTCATGGAAACTCGCTAAAAAACCTTCCTATTGCAGATGGATTTAATTATTATAGGTTCTGATGATGGCAGTGTTTCTTCCATGGACCTTGTCAATGCTGCTGCTGACCTTGAGAAGAGAATGACCTATACGTATACAGAGATGTTATTAAAGAGACTAGTTAATG
This sequence comes from Actinernus sp. WN-2022, assembly GCA_030867875.1. Taxonomy (NCBI): domain Eukaryota; kingdom Metazoa; phylum Cnidaria; class Anthozoa; order Actiniaria; family Actinernidae; genus Actinernus; species Actinernus sp. WN-2022. The sequence continues at coordinate 134,234,865 of JAOWCC010001589.1, forward strand.
ACAAATGGATGGATGAGGTAAAATGAGACAGACAGCATGTTATTAATGCCTCCATTAATCTCTAGGAGTTGACTTCAGGTGTTTACTTGAGCTGCTCAGTTTAGGTATGTTTCAGACCATGGGGGGGGGGGGGGGGGGGGGGGGGGGGGGAGGGGGGAGACTCCCAGAAGTTTAGGCTAGGGATGTGCCGTGTAGATATCGAAACCCTGACCCTATTTAAGGGTGAAAATGTGTAAAATGGGTAGTAACCCTTTCCAAGGCTTGAAACTAAAATATAGACCTTATTTATTTATTGTTTTGGTGTCGTAATTAATGATTTAAAAAATTAATATGTAATGCTTTACATTTATTGAAGATTGTTACGTTTAGCGGACATTGGGCAAATGCACGATATTGCAAATTAAGAGTTAGCCAGGGTAACAAAAAAAAACGTACCCTATTTAAGGATCGGATATTTTATTTAAGCATGATAATACAGAATACGAGACCCTATTTAAGGGTCCGGCACCTCGAAAACCATACCCTATCCTGTGGCACATGTACCTATATGGCTTATATATAATAATAACAATATTGAACATTGATATTGCACCAATTAACATTAAAGAAATAAGTGAGTGAAGAGTGCCGTGAATCAATTTGGGGCCACATGTTTAAATTTGGTGTGGAGAAAATCAAAGTTAAAGTTAGTGTAAATGAGGACTGTATCTATATCACATCTTTTGTTTTTGCTTCATGAATTATTACTGAGTTTTTGAATGAAATATGAATATCAATGAGAATTAACACTGCTCTAGGGAGAAAGTTTGAGGAGAACACTGGAATGGAGTATGGACTGCAAGTGTTGCTCTGATTTTTACTTGATCAGTATACATTTGTAATGTTGTGTCTAATGTCGCTTTTATCTGTTTGTCAATCAGTCATCAGGTATCTATTGTTTAGGTGGAAGAGCCATGCTGGAGCTGCAGCCTTACCTGAAAAAAGTTTATGAAGATGATATTATTGACTGTATGATATGTAAAAGCATTGCCATTAAGGTACTGTACAAGTACATTGAATCACGAGTCAATACACGTCACATGCTACAGTAGTCACAGTGAATATACAGACAATAATCTACTTGTGGCATTGAAATATGCACAAAAGAAGCAAACGGTTTCCAAGAGCAAAGCTTTGGAGGAACAGAAAATGGCCAAGGACAAAATTTCATATATGGTTTTTTGCATGCAAGCAGGATTGGAACCTATGACTTCCTGCGATCTGATTGGTTCCGGGAGTGGTTGGGTTTTTTCTATCTCTGACCAAATTGTGGTCACAGTAACCAGTGCACACGCACTCCATACATTGGAGTTTGTTCAATTATAATTCATCTCAAGTCGAAAGAGAATAGAGGAACAAACATTATTTACTGCCTACTGACATACTGTCTTGAAAGAAATCTGACCTTGGCCTGCAGCCTTGGGAACAATTATTTTCTCTATACAGATCTCCCAGATGGTAAATAACTCATAATTTATATATTTCAATGCCACAAAGAGGAAAAAATATTTTGGTTCTACTGGATTTGGAATCCATAACCTTAACATGCATGGCAAACATAACTTAAGCAGACCATCCATGCTTGTATTGTGACAAATTTTCATCTTTATAATGGATTGGTGCCTAATTATGTAAATTAGCTAGTACCCAGTTGTATAGCTGCTAAGCGTGCATGGTTTGAGCACTGGCAACAAGTTTCTACCTCTATATTGACATCGGCATTCACCATATTACAGAAAGTAATATATTATCTTTCATTTATCGTCCATGGATGTAATCTGCTATAATTACACATTACTCACCATCACTAGACATCATCCACCTTTAGTGGACATTCTGTACTGTCACTGGACATCATCGACCATCACTAGACATCATCTACCTTTAGTAGACATTCTGTACTGTCACTGGACATCATCAACCATCACTAGACATCATCCACCTTTAGTAGACATTCTGTACTGTCACTGGACATCATCAACCATCACTAGACATCATCCACCTTTAGTAGACATTCTGTACTGTCACTGGACATCATCAACCATCACTAGACATGATACATGTATCTGGTGGAGTTCAAATATCAGATCACATGACTCATTCCACTATAAATCATGCGAGAGAACATTATTAATTATTTGATGGGTTATAAAGCCACATATTCAGACACTTCTCAACCAATCACAATGTTTGAATCATTCTTCAACAATATAACAGTGCTGTAGCTACAATCCCTGCAAATTTGAATTGAAAAACATCTCCCAATCGCGAGCAGAATGTTCCAAAAAATTGAATACCGGTAGATCCCAAAATAACATTAATTACTGTATATTCCAGCTATTCTTATTCTGGAATAGTCCCAAAGAAATGCACCCTAACTGTGTTGTATCTGTCCTCAGTGCCAGACATGTCCACAGTGTAGTGGCAAACTGCATAAACACTGTGCAGGGAAGTACTTCTCAAGAAGGTAAGGCAGAGTATCTGTTATTCTCCATTTCACATGCCTTTTTGGCTTCCTTTGAACTACTAACCATGCAATTCTTAGATGCTATGACACAAAACAATATTTGAGAGCCATTTCAAAGATGGAAAATGGGAATTTATGGTGTTATCAAATTTACTATAACATTTGGTAATCATATTTACATTCACAGATGTAGAAAGTATGATTGGCATTATTTTTAAATTACTGAAAATATTAACCCTATATAGACCCTATTTATAAAATTAATGCTTATTTCTGTTTTTATTAATAGTTTATCCACACCTACAGAAAACATAAATGTATCATTACCATGTGAAAGAGCATGTTATAATAATTTATAGTGATCTTGTGATATTTGAGGGCTGGACTAGCTTCAAAAGCAACAAAGTTACAGCCATTTGAGAGAGATTTGTATGAGAAAAATAACCAAGGCCTTTCCAGCCTCATTTTCATTTGAAATGCCTATAACTCAACACCAATTCTCTGCAGTGCTCTAAAACTGAACATGATTACTACAATCTTGGACAAAACTGTTATTTTTTTGTCATTTTTGCAAGCTTTATCTATACCCTCCGAAAATCCCCCCCCCCCCCCCCCCCCCAAGTCAATGTTGGGTGAGTAGCACACAAACAGCTCTCACAAATGCACAACCAATAAAACAACATTGATACGGGGGGAAGATTAGTGAATAATTTTGGATGCAGTTTCAGGGAAGTGTATTAGGCAAATTTTATTTCGAAAATGCAAGGGAATGTCAACAAGTTTTGTCCAAGATTGTAGTTTTAATGTGATCTTTCATGTGGTAGCATTAGTTTCTCTCCACATATTTATCTGCCAAATTATGCTAATAAAGAGACGGCCATTACTAATTTGGCCAATGATGACTGAAATAATTTTTACTTCAATTTGAGGAATTTAGGGTGCTAACCCAACCCACCCCCCTCGGCTCCATGTAAATTTATTACAACGGCCGTCATCAAGAGGTTATTTTGACATAAATGTGCATGTTTTTCATATTTAACGTGCAGGGCCCAACGCAAATGTCCAAACTCCAACTGTGGAGCACCGTGGACTTATGATGTACCTGCTGTTGTGCAAACACAAACTGGAAGTACATGTAAGTGCTTGAATCACATAGCTGGGGCTTTTTTCCAAAATGGAGTGTGATTGATGCATGGACATTTTCTTTTACAGAATGGTACATAGCCTCCTCCGCTGCCATCTAAGTATTGGAAAAACCGTGGAAAAATCGTGAATTGGGTTACCTGTGACTCCAATCTCCCTCTCTTTTCTTCACCTACCACAGGGAGCCCATAATCTGATTTCTTCTAAAATTAGAGATGCCTGTGGAGGAGGCTAAATAGTACAGTCAGATTCTGCTAGCCTCTTCTATCAGTACCTGAGTACAACATTTTTTAGTACAGAGCCACATAAAATAAACAGCAGCCCTGGTTTATTTGGTACAGTTCAAATTGTTATCATGTACATGTATGTGCCAGTGGAATAGCTGTAGTATACATGTTGATATTACGAATGAAATATTCAGTTGGGAAATCATAAGTTAAGTCCAGTATCCAAATCTAAAATCCTTGAAGTAACCGTTGATGAACGTCTTGACTGGAATGAACATGTTGCAGAGATTAAATAAGGTCACTAATGAATTAAAATTACTGAGGTTACATGACATGGTGGACAGGGACACCTTGTTCGTTAATTCAACATTATTTTGAATACTGTAGCACGGTATGGGATGACTTGTCCAGCAACCTATCTAGACCAAACTTCAATGAAGTGCTCCAGAATAGAGCAGCCATGATTATCACAAGATCTTCCTTTGATACTCCATCTGTACCTATTTGTGATGAACTTGGCTGGTTAGATTTAAACCAAAATAGGAAAAGGGCAAAAGCTACTTGGATGTACATGTATAAGGTCATGAATGATATTGCCCCAAGTTATCTTGAGGAGTTATTCACCATATACACTAGTCAGATTCATAATTATCAAACAAAAAACTCCCTGATCTGAATATTTATTTGGTTCCACCCAAACCCAATACAAATTATGGTAAAAATAGTTTCTCCTTTAGCGCAATCAGTACAATGGAATTCTCGTTCAAGGAGCATTTGCTCTGCTGATTCACTCAGCCAATCTAAACAAACGATTAAAGAATATGGTATTTAGCCCCCCCCCCCCCCCCCCAAGTGTCTCTATTTAACAAATTTTGTTCTTGTTTACTAGATGATGGTCCAAGCCAATCTAGATCAACAGCAAGGGAACCTGAGCCATCTTCATCTAGACGTCCACAAAGAAGAGCTAGGTAGCTTATTTCATAAGACACATTCACAAAGCTAATATCCAGAATGCTGTTCAAGTGCTTTGTCGATCTGCACTTGTATACTTTAATTGCAGCATATTTTGAAACATTGTCATATCAGATAAGAAAGAGTTTAATAGTAAATACCACTCTAGGCCATCATTTTTTATGATTTCAATGTTGTACTGATTATTTAGTGTAAATATATGATCAGGAATGTTACCATATTATTGTCTAGTTGGTATTTGACATTGTTATATTTTCTTACATTGAACTATGTTACTGTTAATAAAGTGACTACTAAGCAAATTCCAAATTCTCCTTAATTATTTTCTTCGTTTTCTAAGGGAGAATTTGGAACTTAATCACAAGTCACTACTGAACACGTTCTAAATTCTCCTGTAAGTTCTTTATTTTTCTAAGGGAGAATTTGGTACTTGATCACAAGTCACTTCCACTGTTCTTGCACAGACCCCTTCAAATGGATTTAGAAACAGACTATGTAAATGTATGATAAATGATGATTTTATTATGTTAGGTACAACCTAAAAATAGCATACTATACAACTGAAGTGCTCTTGTGACATTGTACAATCATGTCCATATCACACACTTTTTAGCCAGTTTTTGCAGTTTACCATCAATGGAAGTAAACATTTCAAAGCACTCAAGGAAACTGTAAACAAACAAACAAACAGTTTAATATTAATTTGACTTAAAGGGGCACTGCCAACCCCAGATATACTGGAGAAAATTTGAGATGATTTTGATGAAGGATGGCAAAGATTTGAATGGATGAAAAATACTGGTTTAAGAGAAATTTAAAGTGCAAGTAAAGCCATAAAACAACATTAACTCTTTTTGCTCCAAATTCTATTTCTAATATAATACTTTAGGACCCGGTTCCTGAAAGCCCGATTAGCGCTAATTCAGAGTTAATTACTATGACAACTAATATGTTTTGTTGAGAGTTAATCCAGGATTAGCGCTAATCGGGCTTTCAGGAACCGGGCCAAGTTGTCTAAATTAGTTTTCTTCGAGACTGGAGCAGTTACCAGAATTGCGGGATTTATTCATCTTGTGATGTCACAATGGAAACCTACAGGATTTTATTGTAGTAGTTTTCTCTTGGGAGGGAGTTGATTCATCTTATGATGTCACAGGATCCATGAAAAGTAACCAAAATTTTGAATTAAATGCCAGAAATGTTACAAAATTTGCAAGATTAATACTTTTGTGCAAAACAAATACAAAAGTACAATATAAATTTTATTTTTTTCGACATTATACTTTAAAGCAACTTGAAATCGGTTCACTGTATAAACCAAAATCAAGTTTCTATAATAAGCTTATGTAATCCACCTTTAATTTTTGCCATCCCCTATCGAAAAAGTTTGAAAATCATATCAGGACATTCACAAGGTGTCTCTCTTCTATCTCAGGGTGTTATATTATTTTGTAGTTTTATTGTAAAAAAAGGTTGAATTTGACTGACAGTGTTCTATGAAATGAAAAAATCAATCCATTTTTTTATTTTTTTTATTAAATTATAGACTTCCCTGTGCAATTAAAAATCAATTTGGAGAGCACAAAATAAAATAAAATTTTATTTTGTATCTAAGTCAGGCGGAATTGCCAAAATCTGGTGACAATTTTTACGCCGTTAAAGATATGCTAATCACATGCATGACGTCACTAGGTTTGCACACATTTATATTCACAAAGCCGACTGCAAGGATTCTATAAAACAAATATGGCCATCTAAGTTCAAGGTTTCTCAAAGTATTATATATTTAAATTGAAAACTGGCCAAAAATGCACTTATTTTGTAGTATTGTAGTATAATTGAATACACCTTGTGACGTCACGCATGTGACTACCATATCTTTAACGGCATAAAAATTGTCACCAGATTTTGTCAATTCCGCCTGACTTCGATACGAAAAAAAATATGTTTGTGCTCTCCGTATTGATTTTTATTTGCACAAAATGACTAAGAGAAAGTGACCTAGAATTTAATAAAATAAAAACGGGATCCATTCTTTCAGGCACTTTAAGATCATCATTCATAATTATATACAGGGTTGTCAGTAGGAATTGAAGCAAGAGGCTACATCATTTTTTTCAAGAATAGGTTAAAATGCATTAAATGAAGGAAATTTGAGCAAAACAGGTGGCTACTTTTAACCTGTGGAAATCAGCCAGTTGCCGGCTTCTAATGAAAACCCTGATATGTTACTTTCAAGTACTGCTAAGCCATTAAGTAAACCTTTGGACTTCAAATTTTAGCAAACATTTGAGTGTGTGGATATGAAATAGTACTAATTTGCCACTGAGTTGAATAGCTATAAACATGACGGTACTAGGGTTTTCCAAAATACATGTAATACTCTCGAATAGTTTGTTGAAGCAAAAAAGATTGTTCTGAAGAACAAGAGTTTGACCTTATGGTTAAGGTTTAGAACCAATATTATTGATCTGTTGCTTATATTAGATATTTATTGTAATGATGGTTTTAGAATCTGAAATATATTAATACTACTTTGAGTGTTCCAAATCCCTTCCTTTATGTCAAAGTCAGCATTTAATTTGTCCCTGGCCTTCAGACTAAAATTAAGCTATTAAATAAGTTTATATATTATTGAACTTCCAAACAACAAGAATATATTATGTAATCTACTCAAGTCTTTTTTTGCCATGTGGTTAACTTTCTAATGTCTGGTGAATTAATAATAACACTAAGAATGGTTCAATAAACCTGGGGATCGAAACAGAAACTAATAAATATTGTTGGATGAATGAAGTGTTTATAGTGTGTAACATTAACTGTCTGTGATAATCAATAAAACATTCAAACAACCAAATCCAGTTTCAGGTGTACTTAATAACAACTAGACTCGGAATTCAACGTTTCTATTAAACAGATAGTGTGTCTGCTTATACATTATTTTTAAGAACATCAAATTTCCAAGGGAAACTATGAGCCGATAGTCCCTTTATAGACACACTCTATTGTTTATAATAATGCCCGCCGAGAGTGGAAGACAATTTTGTCATGAACAATGACAACTAGTGTCTGTCTCAGAACTATTGGCTGATTAGTTTGCCTTGGAAATTTGATGCTCTTAAAACTCGAACCTCTTTCTTCATTCTCTGGTTTATATTTGTTTTAAGAACGTCAAATTTCTTCAGGCAACTACATGTACTACTTCCAAGACAGACACACTCTATTTGACTAATGTGTAATAGTTGCCTGTGGAAATTTGATGTTCTTAAAACAAATATAAACCCAAGAATGCAGTTTCTCTCTGTTCTTCTTTCCAACTTAAATGTACCGGTAGCTGTCAATTAATAATGAAAAAACCTATGACAACTGATGGAAAATAAGCAATTTTCTAGGTACTAATAGTCGGAGAAATCTGCCAGTTGCTAGTTTCTTCCGAGAAGCCTGAACATTATTAGATGATTATTGTCTAGATTGCAGTTCCCAGGTTTTTGAAAGCCTCTGCACTAAAATTAATATTCTATCATTACATTTTTAAATATATTATAATACTATGCAAGCATATGACTGTTGTTATATTTCTTGTATTTTCCATAGACATTTTTAAGCTGCATTTAAAGGTGGAAAAAGTCCTCATATATTGGCAACCCCCATACCTTCCAAAGGACCTGGAAGAGGAGTAAAGTTTTCCCATTTGTTGGTCAGTGGGTCATAGCACTCTATAGTGTCTGTTTCGGTATTCATAAAAGCTCCTCCGATTGCAAAGAGTTTATCATCTATTACAATTGCTGCTGGACTTTCACGTCGCTGCAGCAGCGGTGGTAATGACATCCACCGGTTCATCCTGGGGTTGTAACACTCTACCGAGTTGTGATCTTCGTCATAATCACTGCCCCCTACAACTATGATTTTATTCTTTAGAACTGCAGCTCCAAAGTAACGCCGTCTGTAGCCCATAGCAACACAGGCACTCCACTGGTCTATCCGTGGGTCATACCTTTCCATTGTATTCAGTATAGAAACTCCATTGTCACCCCCTATAGCAAACAGTGTTCCATCCATTGTTACCATGGAAACCCCTTCGCGCATTGTACTCATTGGTGTTACGGAACTCCACATATCCCTGGGAGAAACATGTTACAAAAATGATTAATGTGCGTGTAAGAATTATCTTATTAAGACATGCTTGTACATGATTAGACCTATCAACTTACTCAAATCAGACTGTTTTGATTCATAAATATATTAAAAATCATTAAAAAGCAGAATGAGAGAGAAAAGTGGGGACAGATCAAGATGTTGATATTTATATAGACCAGTTATGGACAAGCAGTAAATACTAAACAACTTTTATAGTTGTCCTCTACAATACTACCTGGCCCTGCTACATGTACATCTGTAGGACTTTGCACAAAACCCACTCCTTTTTTCACAGGTATTAATGTATTTAGTAAAATAATGATGTTATAGTCACCCCAATATATTTGTTGGTGTTGACAATTTAGATATTAATTAAAACTAAATAAGTTCACTATTTAGTTGACATCCACCTAAGTTTGTGCAACCAAAAGACCAACCAGCAAAATCCAAGGGGGGGAAGCTGAATGTAAACTACAATTTGAAAATAAAACCACTGATTCATACAAACGTAATAGGCCTTTTGCAGGAAACAGTCGCATGCTGATATGATACTTCGTTTAAAATGAATTGAGCTTGGGATCCCCATGGGAAAGGTGTTGCCATGGATGCTGGATGGCAAGCTATCTTTAAAAGCTGTTTTAGTAAGAGCGACAATTGAATGGAGGTGGAAAATAGCATTTACAAACAGGTTTTCCTAATAACACTGACCATCTTGTACAAGTGGTATGAATTTTTTGCCACCCAGTACAACCATGTGATTGCGCCCATTACATTTATTACTAAATCACTAGACATAGTCATGCAACTAACAATCGAGTCAATGTATCCTGATCTGAGGGCTGTCGGCATGTGACATCAACTGAATTGGTTAGCTCAGTTGGTAGAGCACGGTCTAGAGTGTGAGAGGTCGGGGGTTTGAATCCCGGCTGCATCCTTGGGCAGGGATGTTTAGGTTTTTGGCCTTGTTTCCTTCCTCTTCTAATCTATATGAGGGGGATGTGAAAGAACCTGTTGTGTTATTTCGAGAGAGAAGAGGGGATTGTCTCCAGAAACAACAGCCAGGTATTCTGAGGTACTAACAATCACTCATGATTGTAAACTGCATGGCAGCACATTGCGCCACAATAGCAGACTGTCCGTATAGGAATTCACTTTTTGAGTTTTCTTGCACAACAAAAAGTGGTATAATTTTACTACCACCTATACTACTAGGGGGTAACTAAGGGTCATCCAAATTGTCACTAGACATTCTTACACATAAAAATCCAAACTTGAGAATCCTATTAGAGATATGATTACATATAGTTATATCGCCCCGCAATATCCTTGCACATAAAATCCAAATTCGAGTATCTGTTAGAGCTATCTCAACGTATAGTTATACCGAAGAGAAAATGGCAAGACCGCGTAGTGAGCCACTTCCACGGAGTCTAGCTCGAGAGGCAGGTGCTATTCTCGATGAGAGAGATGGAATGCTCGAGGGAGTGGAGATAGGCCGCCGTACTATTCGATGGCGCTTCTTCCAAGGTGTGGCAGGAGATTTGACCCCTAGGATCATGGAAAAGTTAGTTGCAAAGGTAACCACCAGCTTCTACCTGCGCTACAGCTACACCTATCGCATTCGCAATGTCAATGATGGGCGTGTGATGCTATTCTCCAAGACTGTCCCCGGCTCTCCATGGGTGAACATCCTAGGAGATGCAGAAGAGTGGATCAATAGCAAAGAGCTATCTCGATTGAATCCCGACAACATTAATCGACCAAATACCCAATGGGCCTTTGTACGTTGGATCTACGTGGATGTCAAAGTCGTGATCGATCGCCAGCTTCTGTTGGGAACAGGCCCACTGCCCCAATGGCTTCGACATAAAAAAGGAATGCTTGCCCTTGATCAATATGGTGACAACCTATGTCTGTGGCGCTGCCTTGCCATGTATGAAGGAGCAAGAGTAGATAGGTGTTGCGTCAAGGCTCGAAGACTTGCCCAGACCTTCTATCGCCTGACAGCGCCCACGCAAGACGTTCCCAGAACTTCCTTAGACCAGCTGGAGGAAGTTGAGTTACACTTTGTAATCGGTATTCGGGTGTATGAACCCACGGAGGATGGCGCTTGGCATCTGACGCGACATGCAGCTCACTACAAGCATACGATGACGATTGGGATATACGACGGACATGCCTTCTATATCAAGGACGTCAAAAAGCTAGGGCACATCTACGTATGTAACGATTGTAAGCAACGGTTCACACAGGCTGGCAGCCTCCAACGCCACGCAGATCGTTGCAGGCGTGGAGAAACGAAGATTGTTTGCCCCGGAAAAGTAATCACAGTACCCCAGTCGGCATACGAAAAAGCCTTCTGGCCAGAGAGCACCGCTAGCAAAGTCGCTCTATGCTGGTTGAAACGCGAAGCCGAAAGGATTGGGCAACACATTCATCACGCAGCTTGTGGGCATGGTGGAGAGCGTTGGATCGAAGGAGCGCCGGTCGACGGCTACGAACCTCTTTCGAAAACCATCTTCCAATTTCATGGATGCTATTTCCATGGCTGCCCGAAATGCTTCCCTAGGGAAAGAGCTCTCTACCGTAAGACTTGTGAAAGAACGGCAAAGCTACGAGAAGCTGGCTATACAGTAGTGGAGGCTTGGGGTTGCTCTACAAAGAAGAAAAACAAACCGGTTCCAACTCCAACGCAAACTGTCTACCCACACGCCATAGTTTACGATTTCGAAGCCTATCTCGATACAACGAGAGGAAGACAACCAACGGACCAATTGACCATCGAAAACGTTCATGTCCCAATATCAGTATCAATTGCCGACACGTACGATCGAACGCCAACCCACATCTGTCGACGCGATCCAAAAGAACTCATAGCTGCCTTCGTCGAAGAACTCCAACGAAGAGCGAAAGCAATCCGAGAAGTCGTTGCGGAACGGTTCTGCCCCAAGACACCTGAACTCTCCTTTGACACCCTATCGAAGAGAGAACAAGCGAAGATCGACGAATGGATCGGCCAAGTTCCAGTATTGGGATTCAACTCTGGCAGGTACGATCTCAATCTGATCAGGGAGCACTTCGTAGGAACCATTGCCGACACCTGTTCAAAGGTCCGGGTAGCAAAGAAAGCCAACACCACTATGTTTCTCTTGACTCCCGATTTCCGTTTCCTCGATGTGATGAACTACCTTGGACCAGGTACTTCCTACGAACGTTGGATCACTGCCTATGGATGTGAATCGCAAAAGAGTTTCTTCCCATATGAGTGGTTCGACTCTCCCGACAAGTTGGATTACCAGCTTATCAAGAGTGGGGATCAAAGCTAAAAAGAGAACACCTACTATCTAGGTCAGAGTTCGAAGACTGCAAGCGCACCTTTCTCGACAAGGGAATGGAGACCTTTGCAGACTGGCTACGATACTACAACGACCTAGACGTAGTCCCATTCCTAGAGGCACTCGAAAAGATGCGAGATTTCTATCATGAGAAGGGAGTAGACATGCTGAAAGACGCAGTGTCCATCCCAGGAGTCTCGCTACAGTTCCTGCTTCGAGGTAGTGTAGAAAGGGGAGCTGAGATGTATGCTCCAAGTAAGGAAGCCTACCACATGCTGAAAGGCGCTGTCGTGGGAGGTCCAAGCATAGTGTTCACCAGACGCCACGAAGCAGGAGTGACTAAGATTCGTAGTCATCAGGGAGGAACTAAGACCTGTCGCAAGGTTCTTGGATACGATGCCAACGCCCTATATCTTTCTACCATGGAACTCGAAATGCCTTGTGGAAAAGAAGAGGTCGTTCACTATGATGATCCAGATCTAGAAGCCGAAGGATTTGTCGAATGTCTACAAAACGGTGGGTGGTTTGGATATGCAGAAGTAGACATCGAGATACCAAAGAAATTGTGGAATAAATTTGAGGAGATGCCCCCCTTCTTCTACAACAAGAAAATCCCCAAGGAAGCAATTCCTCCACAAATGTTGGCCTACCTTGAGAAGACTGGTAGAAAGCGCAGTGAGGAAACGAAGCTAGTTGGGAGTCTCTCTGGAAAGAAGTTGCTACTCTATGCTCCTCTTCTACTTTGGTATCTAGACCATGGCGCAGTGATCACTGCTGTCTACCGCACGATAGACTACGAAGCCCAAGAAATCTTCGGATGGTTCGTGGACCAAGTCACTGAGGCGCGACGCATGGGAGACGTAGACAAAGGTGAGGCTTTGCTGGCAGATGTGTTCAAGCTACTAGGAAACAGCGCCTATGGAAAGTTGCTCGAAGACTTGGGACGTCAAACAAATGTCACCTATACAAAAGACGAGAAGATTGTGGACAAAGCATTGCGAAGTGTTTGGTTCGAAGACCTGGAAGAGATTGGCGAGGCATACGAACTCGAGAGTAGGAAGGACCAGATCCGAATCAAACGCCCTTTCCAAGTAGGTATCGCTGTGTACCAGCTCGCAAAGCTGCGTATGCTTGAGTTCTACTACGACTTCCTCGACAAGTACATCGATCGCAAGGATTTCGAATATATACAGATGGACACGGACAGTGCGTACATTGCCATCTCGGGAAATAGCCTCGATGAGGTTGTAAGACTCGAGCTACGTGAGGATTTCGAAGCCGAAAGGAAGGAATGGCTAGCTTGGGACAAGTGGAGCAGTCGTACCCCAGGACTCTTCAAACTCGAATTCGAAGGACAACGCGCCATTGCCCTATGCTCGAAAGCCTACTACGTCGATACGGGTGGCAGCAAGAAGTATTCCGTCAAAGGTATGTCTAGGCGGCACAACGACATTTCGTGGGATCGATTCGAAGCAGCCCTCCAGGGTAGTATCGACATAGCGAATAACCGAGGCTTCCGCCTATTGCCAGAAGGTATAGCAACCTACGAACAACGGAAGCTTGGGCTATCGGCTTACTACGACAAAAGACGCGTTCTTCCCGATGGAATCCACACCGAGCCAATAGAGTACGCTGTCTAGCGCTTGGGTACAAACAGAATTCCTTTTGGTGGTAGTTCCGTATCCCTAGGAACGACTTGTAGCTCTTCACGAACGAATCCACGTTTGGGTGCGTCCTTCTCCCCTTCTCGCTTCGCAAGGTAGTAAAGCACAGGCTGGCCCGAAGATACTACACTTCGCGAAATGGTGTATATCTGCAAACTCCACACAGGATCGGTAGCTCTACGTTTTTCACCCCCTTCCAATTCTCCTGGTGCGTAAAGATATCGAACTAAGACGTCGAATGGTAGGCGCTCTTCTCTCAATCCAACGGTGCGCGAATACGTAGGAGTCTTCAGATCTACTTGCTGCGTCACTAAGGAATTCGAAGGCTCCTTTCCTGTAAGTCGAGTCACCTCACTGTTCATGGCTTTGATAACCCTTGGTAAACGAACTACCCATTCTCTACTACGCTCATCTGATCCTTCCGAAGTAAGTACCATCTCTTGTGCATACTGATACCCAAACAATCTCTCGGCTAGAGTTCTATTTGCTCGTTCGACGAAGCCTTGCGCTCTATGATTACCAGCCTCACCTCGTTGAACTTTCGTACCATGTAGTTCTAGCGTTTCAGACATACGTCCCATGAATTCTCTACCAGGATCTACTTGCAACGTCTTTGGCCATTCGAGTGGACTACGTTTATAGATTCGTTCGAATGCCGCAGCAACTTCACCGCTATCTTTCGAAGCTAAAGGTTCGGCTTCTTTGTATCGAGAAGCTACGTCGATTACCACTAATGCATACTTATATAGTTTCCTTCCACGTCCAGGACGATCGTGTGGTAAGAATATCAAATCAGCTTGGTGGACTTCATTTGGTTTCGATACAGTCCAATGGGGTCGTGGAATGTGTTTTGGTGGTGGTAGATATACTTGCCATATAGATTGCTTTTCCAACCAACTCCTAGCTACGTCTTCTGATGCTTTCGCTGCTACCGATAGCTTACCGATTGCAGAGTGACCTTTCCAATAGCCCATAGGACCATAGAAGATATTCGCAAGTTTAGAATCCATCATGCATCTATACATTCTAACCTTCAACAGATGAAAAAAAAAAAAAAAAAAAAAAAAAAGAATAAGAACCAGGCCTCATTCCTTTTTTTTTTTTTTTTTTTTTCCTTTAGTAGTAACCTAGTAGTAACCTAGTAGTAGCTTAGTAGTAGCTTAGTAGTAGCTTAGTAGTAGCTTAGTAGTAACTTAGTAGTAGCTTAGTAGTAACTTAGTAGTAGCTTAGTAGTAACTTAGTAGTAGCTAGTAGTAACTTAGTAGTAGCTTAGTAGTAGCTAGTACGTTTCTATAGCCATTTACTAGTAGCGTATCCAGCGCCTAGCATTCCACCACCAACGTAGAGCAACTCACTAGTCTTCTGATTGTTTGAGGGTCGGTAGTAGTCAGATAAGCGGGGTTCTTTCAGCTCTTTGAGCCTTTTTAGCGCCTTACGTAACTTATCGGATCGCACTAAGGATTCGTTGGTATCTCTTTGATCGTTGCGTGCGTTGCGTTCAAGATCTTCCTGCTTTTGTGCATAGTCGTATCGTCTTTGACGTTCGATTCTATACGCTTTCATTTCGCGTTCTAGTTTTTCGACGGCCCTATCGTGTCTCTCTCGTTCCGTATCTACATCACCCTTTCCAATCATTCTAGCTAGTATGCCACCACCAGTAAATGCCGTCGCATTCAAAATAGCACCGAAAATGGCCATTCCAATTGCTGCTGCCATTATGGTACGATCTTTTCTTTCTCAAGATATTGCTTTGCGTATAAGCTACCAAGTATCACGACAGTCCACTTTGCGTAATTCACTAGGGAAGAAGAAGGATCGCTAAGCATAGATTCCTTGGTAGTCTTTTTTATGATCCACCCAATACCAGAAGCGAGTCCAACAATTATAGATGCATCGGTTGCCTTCTTCATCAATTCCTTATCCATCTCGACATATATAAGTATGGTCTCTAGTCTCTAAGAGTTACTCCATGTCTAGTGCCGTTGGCTTTGCCGGAGCTACAGGTTGTGTCCTGCTAACGGCGGCAGCTCGCGTGTTGCCATCTACATACTTCTTGTACGCAAAGTACGTGCCAAACAATGTAGCGCCAGTACCGACGACTGCGAGGATAGTCAGGTTTTCGAACCGACCTTTCTCTACGTCAGTTTCTTTGGACGGTTCGTTTTCACGTTCTATCTCCATCTTTTGAGCTTCTTTTGCACGGGCAGTGACCTTCTCCCAAGCTAATTTTCCTGCTGCAACGCGCTTTGGATCTTTTCCTTTCTTAGTTGGTACAGTCGTCGGTGGACTCGCAGTTATCTGATCCGTCTGTCCTTCCATCTTGCTTCGATATAGTAGGTATATGTGGAGGTTCAACAGGTGTGTGACACTAAAGATTCTTTAATGATGAATATGCCTCAAGTACTACGGTTCTTTCTGGGGTATCCACTTCATATTCGTCGACTTTGTCATCCTCCTCTTTCCCTGGCGTATAGTGTGCAAGGATGTGACACATAGCGCTAGTTGTCGCTACGAGTGGGCCTGCTCTGTAAGACAACGACCCAGCCATGGCAGATATCTCATTTCGGATTAATTGGTCTTCTTGTAGATCCTTCAATAGTTCTTGGTGAGAATCTATAGGTAGCACGTATGCGATTACGCGAACTACTAGGCTGAGTGCTCTATTTACTAAACACCCCGTTATTTGTTTTGCTAAGACGGACTGGTATCTAGTATGTAAGCGTTCTACGTCTTTGTCTGACAGTTTAGAAATGTCCCCTAGAGAGAGATTCTTCCCTAGGTACTCCTTCGTCGTACCAGTCACGGCTAGAATCGAGAGAGCTTCCCGATCTTCCGTTACAGAGGAATGCGCATTCTCTATTTTTGGTGGTGGTGGTGGGCCTGTTACATCCTCACCGAATATCTCGAGTATTTCTTTATCCATGATAATATGTCGTAGGTGCTGGGAGCTCTAACACTACCTCGAAAGGATGGCGGAGACAGAAGCACATGCGAGCGAACTTATGGGATCCGAGTATCGTTCGTAACTCTTTGCATTCTTGCGAGCCTCCATAATCCTCAAATATCTTTTTGCCATCTACGGCCGATGCTGTATGGAATGCTACTACGATAGCTACGTTCTCACGGAAGGGTTTATATATGCTCGTTAGTTGTTGGGACAGCACCCAAACGGAAAGCCCTATATGTCGTGCAGAAAAGGCTAAGTCCACTAGCTTGTCAGTTCGTTTCTTGACGTCCTTCGATGCGGCGCAATCATCGAGAATCAATAGAGTATTGGTACCTGACCAAAATGTTGCGCAAATGCTTAAAGTAGTATCGATGGCATCCTGCGGTGGTGACATGACGAAGAAATGAGGATCTCGATTTGCAAATCCACGATAAGTTTTGTTGTGGGCATACGTAGGACAAATCAGTACTATGTAATCGAACTTACCACGAAATGATCCACGAAGTTGTTCTATGAGAAACGCAGTCTTCCCACAATTCGTTGGACCAACTATGAGTGCGTTGAACGGCACGTGCTCTACGAGAGAATCCATCAGTATAATATACTCTGCAGAGATCTGTTCAATATCGTGACCTGAGCATCCGCAAGGACATAGATGTGCATTTTCACATTTCCACTTCCCTTTGCAGTTCTATGTATGCGAATGTCGATGTCCTTTCCACTGCCGGTTTGTGCCAAGCCATCACCATGAACGGTGGAATCTTTTGCTGTGCGACAATCGATTAGGATAGCGAATCTATTTTCAAAGAACTTCTTTGGAGTCATGGAAGTATTGGGTGTACCAAACCAGCCTCTTGCAGCCTCCCAGAAATCTAGGGGAAGCATGCCGCTTGGAAAGAGTCTGTTGGGAATCCCGTTGACATCTACTTCTACCTTCGAAATATCGGGATTCGAGAATGCTTCACTATCTCGCGTGCCGATGGTAGGTGGATCTATGAATAGTAGAAGTAGTCCAGCAAAGGATCGTCGTGGAACATTAACGTTTTGAGATATCAAAGTATCGGATGTTTTAGCGATATCTACTGTCTTGAAGTGAACAGCGTAGTTGTATAGGAGTGCAGCACCTATTTCGTACTTGTGAAGTGCACTACTAGCCAGCGTTCCGTCCCTGATTGCTTCGTATTCTAGTTGGATGTTGGTAAGTTGGTACGTACCTATCTTCGTCGTATCCGATCCAATTACGACCTCGTTGGCAGGCGCTAGAGTCAACTCGAATGTAATGGTACTTTCTAAGGCATATGGATATAGAACTCCATGTTGTGTCAGAATGTCAACATCTAATGGAATCCTATACTTGGAACCACATGCAGCTAGGAGCGCGTTGTCTGCAGCAGACGAAGTACTTGCGTCACCAGCTTTCGATCGTAGCTTGTTTACGTTCTCTGATTGAATGCCTTGTTGTACTCTAGACTCTCTCTCCTGCGTAGATAGGTATACATCAGAGTACGTTTGTAGGAGGTCTGGCCTGACAAGGTCTTCTACTGTTTCAGCTCCCATCCTACAGATTCTACGTATGACCAAGCAGCGTCCAACGTTCGAAACGACTCTGTTATTCACATGTCCACCAGATAGTACGATGTCGCCCAATAGCGCTAAGCTACCAGGTACTAGTACTACGCCTTCTTCTAGCTTTGGGACTTCTACGTATAGAGTCTCACCTGGATTGGCAGATGATCGAGTGAAAGTTTTCCTATACAAGTCTCGTGGAGCCTTGAGTGCATGAGGCTCTCTTCGTGCTTGTGTGGGATCCAACTTTGATGAGATCATGTTGAATATAACTATATATATAGTTATGTCTAACATGGACTCTGATGGGAGGTATGATGAAAGAACTGACGAAGCTGAAAGAGGAAAAGATGACGATGATACTGTCAATGAAGAAGCACAGAAATTGGCGTTTCCAGACTCTACGAATGTGGATCCGAGTGAATCATTCAACCTGAAAACTAGACGCGACTTCTCCAAGGAAGGCGCTCGACCAAAGAATCGGGAAACCTCGTTTACCGTAGACGATGATTACATCGACGAACTCACTGAGCTGGAAGTCTCGAACCTTTCTAGAGAGCAATTGATGGATGAGGATAGAATCAAACATCCGAAATTTAACGATCGCCGCGTAGTCTTCAAAACAGGCACATCGGATGAAATGAAACGAATGCTATTCTATACTGTATGGAAACACTATGCGGATGTAGGGATTCGTGGAGGAGTCCTTGAGATAACTGGAATATGGGATGCCAATAAGGAACTGGGTAGGATCTATCTTCACGTACTTGGAAGTAAAGAGAAGCCCATACCTTTGACCACAGTGAAGGGTGAAAGATATCAAAGTATGGGTAAAGATCTCAAATTTGCCCTAGGTCCTACGGATGCAGAAAGAGAAGAACAAGTCATCCAAGGTCAAGAAAAGGCCGCCGAACATCTCAAAGTAGAAGATAGCATACTTCTAAGCTCAACGTCAACTGAGGACCAGAAGGAAGCGGCTAAGGAAGAGAAAGTACGCATCCAGAACGAAATAGAATTACTCGAACGTCAAGAAGAAGCCATACTAGAACGTACATCGCTACGTGAAAGGATCAAATACATTTTCAGAAAGCATGGAATGACCGTTCTTGCAGTGGTAACTTCTATTGGCGCTATCGTTAGTACGATAGTTTCCCTGTTGTCGAGATCCGTACCGAAACCAGTAAAGGCTGGTATCGATAAAGCAGCAGATGCAGTAAAGAAGGGATTGAAAACGACTGGGGGGTTGCTAAAAGAAATGGGAAAGAAACTTGGACAGATCCTACCTGGAATGATTGGATCGATTGCGAGTTTCATATTTACCATGGCTGGTAAAGCTCTGGGAGTACTAGCACAGAACGTTTGGTTATTCATCGTAGCAATAGTGGTGATCACTATAGAGCAATACAAACGACGTTAACGAAACAACGTCCATGCAATTCCAGCTGCGGCAATGGATGTCACTGCGAGATTAATCTCATGTTGTGAGACAGCCTCTCGTTTCTTGTGCGTCTCGAGAGGCGGCGCCGATTTCTTATCGACAGCCTTCTGTACAGGATCTCGTTTCTTGTGCGTCTCGAGAGGCGGCCCCAATTTCTTATCTGATGGTCCTTCCATATGAAGAGGTGGGCGTCCTTTGACTTCTGCACTGATGTCGTTAGTGCCTAGCACCATATCTTTCGTAGCTTTCGGGATTGGATTCCTATAGCCATCTTTCTTACCAAGATAGTACACTAGATTGCTTGGCAATAATCGCACACCTATAGCTATTGCTAGATCGAGCCTCTTATGCGTCGTCTTTATAGCAAGAAGATAGTTATCGTAACTTTTCTTTAAGTCGTTTACGAGAATAGCGCCTTCAACCAAGCTCTTAAACTTTTCTTTGACGTTATGGCTATCTATGATGGATTCGTTCAAGTCGGCTTGAGCACCAAGCATGCAATGTCCAAAAGCCTCGACAGATCTATTCAACCTACCCAATCCAGCATCTGTCAAACCCTTTCCGATTGGTGGTGTAAACCAATTGTATTGCTTTCCTTCATGTTCATCGTTCCTAATGAAGGCCACAAGATCGCCCTGATCCTCCTTACCTCCTTGGTCTGCAAATAAATTATATTTCTGAGGCCATGTTGTTGCACCTTTGTCATAGCTTCGGACTCCATGGACGTTTACGTATCCTGTCGGACCCGGGTACAAAAGGAATATATCTCCTAGTCCATTATTCCTACCTCCGTGCCATCGGAAATCTGGTGTTCGAGATAAACCAAACTCGATGCACAATTTCTCAAGAGCTGATTTGTTATAGAGGTTATCCATTTGCTTGAAAGCAGAGTCGCCAGGTAAAGGAACTCCATGAACACCACCAAGTTCATGCAGAATTCTTCGTATTGTGAAATAAACGTGAAATCGTAGGAACCCTTGGACAATAGTAGGATACGTTTTGAAAATAGGATCAAACAATGACACTCCACATCCGGAAGTTGCACACCACGTTGCGAAATTCAATTGCTGAGGCCAATATTTGAAATCCGGACCATGTAACCAATGGTAGGACTCATTTGCTGTCGTATGCTTTACGACGGTCTCCTTGAATATATTTGGAACGCCTGCTTTGAACTTCTTCGTTGGGGTGGCATATATCCATAGATTAGTGAGATCAATATCTTGTGCCGGTCCAGTAGAAGGAACTGCTGTAATAGGATATTTCGCACTATTGTCTAGGATTAACGTAGATGGGAAACCTCTATGCACATCCCACAACGCATTATCAATGCGTTTTTGAATCGTAGTAGGTAACTTTGAGACATCATCGCCGTAAACGACATAGCTAGAGTCTCCATCTCGAAACCAAATACTCGTCGAGTATTTGCTTGGACCGTTCACTTCCGTAGAGGCATAGAACTTGTGAAGATCTGCATGTGGGTATCTTTTCTTGAACTTCGCTAATAGATTTCCATTCAACGTTGCGACCTTTTCATTTTCATTTTCATCGACAAGGAGCGCTGTCTGCTCAGATTTCGAAAGCCTTGGGCCACCCCTGGCAATCTCCACCTTATCCTTGGCAGATAGACCATCGTACCAATCATCTTTGTCTGGTACAACGAGAGGCATCGTAACTGTTGAAGCTATACATACATATAGTTATACCTTTAATACGTAATGACGATCCTTAATGTCACCACCACATCATCCGACCATACGGTCTACTTCGACGATCCAATTCTTATCAATAATATTTCGCTACTCGAAACCACCATTGAGAACAATTGGTTGAATCTAAAAGAGAAGGCCACGTTTCAGTGGGAAGTCAAGGGTATTGGGTTCCCACACGAAATCGAACCAGGGTCTTACAACGTACCTACCATCATGCCTTTCTTTAACCCTGCAGTCGCTGCTCTTATCGTTAAATTCACGGACATACCCAGTAAAAGGTATTGGATCCTAGATGTAATGAGACCAATCAAGTTCAGTAAGAATCTCTGCAAACTATTTAGGATCGAAGGAAACGAAGACGAGGATGGAAATGTAACACTAAAAGTGGGAAAGTACGACCTGATGTTAAAAGACATCCAATCAATGTATATCCACTGTGATGCGGTGGATCCCAAGTTCTCACTCCTTGAGGGAAAACGCTCGACTGTACTAGCTAGCTTAAAAGTACGAGGGGCCTGGTTCTTTGAAATAACCTATTTTATGACTCTCCTACTTCCAGTCCGAGCTATGGGGACAATGAGAAACAGTCTTAGCCTTACGCTTCGTGATTGGAAAGGTAACGTGATAGACTTACGTGGTCGACCTATACGATACGTGTTGAAGCTTGAGTAAGTTATATGTATAACGTACAATGGAAGGCGATTCGATTCAACCGTTTCCATCAGCACCAAGTATCTATCCACAGATTGCTAGTGACACTGGAAAGAACTTTAGACTGCAAACGATCCGAGACACACTTTCGGACATAGAAGTTCAAGAAAGGCACTACGAAGGTGTGCGCAAGAAATATGCACGTTCTCAAGGAATAGTTCATGGAATCGCAGTGGTAACTGGAGGTCTATCTGTGATCTTATCTGGATCTGGATTGGGCGCAGCGTTGACTGGGGTTGGAATAGTGATTGGTCTACCACTTGGAGTTATTGGTGGACTATGTGGATTAATTTCAGCATCTACGACCCTTGGAGCTAAGAAGTTAGGAATGAAGGTTTCTAAGCATGAAAGGACAACTATGTTGGCAAAGGCGAAAATCAATACGATTCGCGATCTAGTATCGAAGGCCTTACGCGATGAAAACATATCCGACTCCGAATACAGTCTCATCCTGAACGAAGCAAATAAGTATGAGATCATGAGGTCTGAAATTCGTCGAGAGACTTCCATAGGTGAAAAAAGTCCGGATCGGGTTCGAGCCGAACTCAAGCAAGAAGTGCAAAAGGAAATGCGAGAAAAACTTGGCAGCTTAGTGGGGTAAGAATCGACGTTTCCTATGAAAGGAACGAACATGGCTCTCACTTTCACTTTGCCAAGTCCTACTGCTAGTTAGCCCATGTCTAGTATAGATTGGTTCAAAGTAGGAATGGTAAGAAAGCAACTCCTTGACAAAACGCTTGACCGCATTTCCAAATATGTCACATCGTTTAACGACATCGTTAAGAGACATAGACGATCCTAAACGACGTAGCACCTCATAACTTGCTCCAACAACTTTCGTCTTAAGTATTGATTTGGGACCTACATTGTTTTCTATCGCTGTAGTAACAACCTCGTGGACTATTTGTTGAACGTCTATAGGTACTCCTTGAGGATCGAGTTTAAGGAAAGTCGTTGCAATGTGAGGAACTATGTGTTCGACATCCAAGTCTACATCAATCTTATCGTCGTTATACAGAGAACGTATAAAGACCTCTCCGCTACAGATGCTTCTGTCGTTTAGTTGCATGAAGCGAGCAACCTCACCTCTAGATCGGACGAACCCACATTGTATGCATGCATGGTAGAGTAGAGCAGCTAAAATATTTTTCTTAGCATCGCTACGCTTGAGACAAACTTTCATTACTTGGATAAATGCGTCGGCTACGATTCCTAACGTGTTCATAGGGAACGATAGGTCATAACTTTGTTTGTAAATAGTGTTGTATGCTCGTAGTTCTTGTAGGAGCGTTCGTCGTTGCAGTTCCGTGTTATCGCTTTGCTTTGGTTTTGCGCGGTCTAGATCACTTTGATACTGAAATCCGTCCGGACCTACTATACGCAGTCGAGTAGTAGCAACATCGATCTTCGTTTCTTCACATGGTTCGACCTCGGAAACAAGACCACATGTGGGACACACGAATTCCGTTCCTTGTATTGCCAAGGGGCAGAGACAATCAGAACATGTTTCACTGGTGTTAATATGTTCCACTTGTGGTTTGATATTCAGGCTTCTACGAATTCCAGGACCAAACAATCTGATTAGCTCGTCCATGATACAACTATAGATGTTATACGTTCAATAGAAAAAAAAAAAAAGAAAAAAAGAATGAAGAGGGTCACGCAACGACTTTCTTCATTCTTTTTTTTTTTTTTTTTCGTGGCTATTCCTAATCGTCCTTCTCGCTCCTCAAGGCAGCCAACACCTCGTTGAGTGCATGGTTGAGAGACTCTCCGAGACCTTCCTCTGGTTCCAGCACTCTTGGTTCCGCGGGCAATGCTACCTCAGCAGGCTCCTCCGGTTCCACCACGTTTGGCTCTGCAAGTTCCTCCTTTCTTGGATCCTCTAGCGTCTTGCTGGACTTCTTAGCACGTTTTATATAGACACCGGGACACTTCTTCTTGATAATGAGACGGTCGCATCTTGAGCAAAGCCCGTAACTAGTACGACATCCTTTACCGCACTTCGAGCATGGCATGAATGGGGCACAGCCTTTTGAGATTTGGGAGTTGTGCTGGGCACAGAACTTCGATGTCTTCGAAATCCTTTTTGGGCATTTCGAGTCCTTCCCTCTCATCAACCAATCGCAAGTTACTACCTCAGTCATTGTGGCGTCTACGTGGAAGTTCTTCGACTTGTTTGATCCGTATGGTGTTGATGTGTACTAGGATGACAACGTAGGCTAGTATTGTGGAATAAAGAATATATACTAATACCATTCGGTGGCGATATACAGTATAATAATCATTCCTTTAACAGATACTCAAGTTTGGACTTTTTAGGTGCAACAATGTCTAGTGACAATTTGGACATAGAAAAAAAAGAATGAAGAGGGTCACGCAACGACTTTCTTCATTTATTTTATTTTTTTCATTACCTACGTTCACTCATCTTCTGTGGCTGCGTCCACACTGGCACTATGCTTAGCA
The DNA here is from genome assembly GCA_030867875.1 of Actinernus sp. WN-2022. Taxonomy (NCBI): domain Eukaryota; kingdom Metazoa; phylum Cnidaria; class Anthozoa; order Actiniaria; family Actinernidae; genus Actinernus; species Actinernus sp. WN-2022. The sequence continues at coordinate 134,259,692 of JAOWCC010001589.1, forward strand.
TTGGCGGTATAAACGTCTTGTTGATCATATCTATTCTTCTTTGATGGTTGTCGTACTATGTCGATCTCAATATCTAGTGGGTATGAAAGTCCCATACTACTTGAGCAAATACTTGAGGCGTTGCAAATACCATCGTGAATAGACCCTGGTAGGATGAGTTTGCTTATGTTGTCGATGTTAAGACCGCTAGAGTTCTCATCAACGAGAGGTTCGTACTTAGTGTTGTCCCCATCGGAGTACGACTTACTTTTGTCAAAGAATTGACCATTAGGTGTTCCAGTCCTTGTAGTCGCACTTCGCTCTCATCCTCATCATAGGGTTGGGCAATCGACATCCAGCATTGGTAGTGGAGTTCGTGGAAATAAACTTTTGGATCATCGGAACCACCTTGGTGTTGGGGACGATAATGGTGTCGTCCTTTCCAGGTGGACTGCGTTTACGTGGATTGCGCATGCAGATCTTTTTGTCTTCGATAAGTTTACTTACTTCGCAATCAAAAGCCCAATCTAGGTGTTCGACTAGTTTGAAAGTAGGACTTAGCTTATCGTCGGAAGGAAGGTCCAATTCTCCATTGTCACTTTTCTTAATCGTGATTCCATCGGCCTCCGTACGTACAAAGTCGTTCCACTTCTGAAATTGTAGGCAAGGATGACGATCACGTTTTTTGCCTGCGTCTTCTTCGTTGTATGGTGCTATCCGTCCCACGTGCTTTTCCCCTTCGAACCGAAAGACCGCCGGATGAGGTCCATCGCCAATGTCAAAGAATACGGAAACGTACTTGCATCCGTTCGGTCCGTTTCTAGGATGGGTCCAGTCGAACGATATGACGGGTCCATGGGATTGCCCATCTTCTTTGACCCTTTCGAATGCTTCGACCACATCGTCTACGTTGAAAAGCTTTGAACTCGCCATTTTCTCTTCGGTATAACTATATGTTGAGATAGCTCTAACAGATACTCGAATTTGGATTTTACGTGCAAGGATATTGCGGGGCGATATAACTATATGTAATCATATCTCTAATAGGGTTCTCAAGTTTGGATTTTATGTGTAAGAATGTCTAGTGACAATTTGGATGACCCTTAGTTACCCCCTAGTAGTATAGGTGGTAGTAAAATTATACCACTTTTTGTTGTGCAAGAAAACTCAAAAAGTGAATTTCTGAATTCACTTTTTGAGTTTTCTTGTGCAAGAAAAAGTGGTATAATTTTACTACCACCTATACTACTGTATCACAAAAATAACCCTATGAAACACATTTGAATATATCCACATAGAATTTACACTATATATTAAAGAATACCTTCTTTATTAGCACTAAATTTAGCTAATTTAGTTTAAAGTATAAGTGATCAACACTGATGTTGCAATAGATGGGTTGCAGTCAATCCCCAGAGATTCAAATGACAAAGGGCATGGTGGCTATGTTGGTGTACCTAACAAAAGAAGCTAATGAGGAATCTATTGTTAAAGGTACACCAATATGGCTGCCGTGACGTCATGTGCATCCCATCTATTAGTGACTTATTACATTATTAATTTTCATTTGTTAAGTACCTGATAGGATCATAGCGTTCCACGCTACTGTACTCTGAGCGAGAGAAGTCACTTCCACCTGCAGCATACAACCAACCATCTAACTCCACCAAACTGAATGCATGCCTTCCACATGCCATAGGTTGTACAAAAGTCCACTTATTGGGCACTGGGTTAAAGCATTCCATGGAGCTAAGGGCAACATCTCCATCACAACCTAAATTAGTACAGATTAATAATCCCATTAAAAACTATATTGTTGATAAACTCTCTAACAAACATATACTACAAAACCATGATAAAAAAAACAACTGAAGACTTAATTTGCTTTTCCTAAAACTTAGAGTAATTACTGTGAAATATACAGTCTAGACAAGTATGTAAATACAATAACCTATTTGTGGCATCGAAATATGCCGATATTTCATCTGTTAACATTATCTGATCCAAGAAGAATAGTTATAGAGAGCGAAGCTCGACGGAAACTGAGAGCTTCGAGATCAGATAATGTCCAAGGACAAATATCAGGGCAAAGAAAGATGTAAAGTTAAGACCTCCAGAAACAGATTTAAGGAAGATGAACATATACCCTGGCAATTGATAATGTTGTGATATCATATTCAGCTCATCCAAAATTAGGTATAAATACAATAACCAATTTGTGGCATCGAAATATGCCCTGATATTTCGTCCACGTACATTATCTGATCCGAGAAAGAACAGTTACCGAGGGCGAAGCTTGACAGAAACTGTAAGCTTCGAGGATCAGATAATGTCCAAGGACAAATATCACGGCATATTTAAATGCCACAATGTTAGTTATTGTTGTTATCATCCTTCAAATATTTTCTTTGATGAACGTTTATACGCTTACAAGGGGTGTATTCGCTGATATTTCCTGCTTGCAGAGAGAAAATATTGGGTCATGTGACACATTCAACCAATCACGTATGAGAAAATATTTGATGGGTAATATGTCTGTATATAAAGTCATGAAATACAGAGTTTAAAATCTGTCTGACCAACTTCACATCTAGAGGAGCTGGAATTCTGATATTATTTCAATGGATGGCTGGCTAAATGCAAGTCATCACTGTAGAATGCTCCCAAATGGCATTGTGGGGAAAGCTTGAGTTCTTGGCTTAAAAGGTCAGCAGTACATAACTAACTTGGGCTAGCCAAACTTGGACTGAGGGGGGATGGGTGAGTTAGCACTCTGGGCCCCGTTGTTTGAAGCCCGATTAGTAACGATCCTAGATTAAGTCTTAACCCATGGTTTTGGTTGTCTTAAGTTTAATGTAGTTTATAGAAGGTATTTGTTTCCAAATCTTGTTTCTCCTCTAGGAATACGTTTTTAACCTCAAAGATGTTGTTCACAAGTTAGCAAATCAAACTAAAGATAATGTCCTTAATTTTGGATCTGGCCCAGTAGGCAATGGGTTAATCTATATTATTAACGTTCATGCATCTGTCTAAATCTCTGTTTATGTCAGTGTTCTGACTCGTTGAGTAAGGTTTAACCAATAAAAAAAATATTTTTGTTAATCCCTTATTATCTCAAGCGCATGCTGTGTTTGTAATAATAATTTTATTGAATTATGGCACCAAGTGGCAGTTTTTTCTGGTGTAAGTTAAAATACTGAATGAAAAAGATGGTAAAATGTGTGCCTCAAATTGGCCAATTGATCAGAATGTGAGAGATTTGCTAAATAAATGAACATTACCTCCTGCTGCATATATCCTTCCTGCATGGCTAGCCACGCCCACTCCATCCCGGCGTTGACACATGTTGGCTAGAAAACCCCATTTCTTTGACTCAAAATTGAAGCATTGTACAGTGTTGAACACTTGATTGCGGATTTCTCCACCAATTATGTACATCATGGTTCCATAGTCCATCTGACGAGCTTTAGTCAGTAGTTGCATCTTGTCACGACGTTCGGGTAGAAGGTGGTAGTTCTTAGCTTCACTGATGATCCGTATACAACTGTCGTTCTCCTGAACTAGTTCTTCACTCTCTATACAATCAACTAAAAAAAACGAGATTTACTTAGTGATAATTTTATTATGTCAAGGTTTTCAGTGCCATAATTATATTTTTAAATTTTATCTCATCTATTTAAATACTTTTTTTTTGTAACCAAAAATATCAATTTTTTTAGTCACCTTCTAAGGAAGGGCCCAGTATTACTCTCGGCCAATCAGAGGGCAGAATTTACGTACCGTGCTAAACTTGTGAAATACTGTCCAAATAGTTTTTTAAATGTCATAATATATAAAGTTTTGGATTTGTTTCTACATGTATTTAAAAGAACTGAGTATTCAAAAAATTACTAAGGAAATAAGAAAGGTAACTTGTAGGCCTGGGTATTAAAGGTGACAAATAATAATATTGTTCACTAGCTAAGCCATAAAATACTTTATTTTATAACAATTAAAATAATATTATTATTATTCACCTAAGTGGAGGTGAATAGTGGTGGATATTTACCGAGCCGCTTCGGCAAATAGTTACTTTATTTTCTGTCAAATGGACAAAAAATTGAGTGAGGTGATTGCTGCTTCGCTCGGAGGTGAATAGCAAAGGATATCCCATGTTTGAGTATAGCCAATCAGAGTGCATGAAAAGCACTATTCACTGGTGTGGTATATACCAATTGGTTTTACACGTAACATAAATGGGAAATTTCAAAGAAAATACCGGTATTACATGGCTGTCACGTCAGACGTTCATGTTGTGTTTAAAATCCAACTGTATTATAAATTCACCAAGCTATAAATTACCACAATGGCAGCTTAATTGGAGATATGTTTTTTTATCTTCTCATGGTGAATTTGTCGTAAATACAGTTGTTTGCTGCATTTACTCCTGTTTAATTACTCTAAGATAAAAAAGTCATATCTCCATGTAGCCATTCAATATACGGCTGGGTATTTTTACGAGTCAGTTTTATTTTTCCGAGCCTGAAAAAATAAAATTGACAAGTGGCTTGTGCACTTACAAAACCTTTTAAGTGTTGAATAACCTGTGCAAACCTTTTTTTGACCTGTGTAATACCCTCTCATATTTGTACTTGTTTTATCCTGTATTTGCACTTGAAAATGCCAAGTCGTATAATAAATGACATTATTGTCAGTGGTGACCTGTATGTAAATATAGATACAGAATGAGTGGCCATGCTTTATGGGTTTACAAATTTGAGCTGAAAGTGAGAGTTTGTAAATCCCATAAATCATGGGCACAAATTCTGTATCTGACTTTGTCAAAAATTTAATGTCTAGATGTTTAGTCATGTTTTCAGTTATTTTGGCGATACAACTGTGCTGTTCATGATCATCCGGTGGACAGCAGCAAACAGTGTATATTTGTAAACAAACTACTCGATATTGTTTCAAACTCGGACCAGCAGAGCTAAATTACTGTCGTCAATGGGCCCAGAGTGGTTCCTGAAAATTTTAGCGTTAAGAATACAGGATTGCAGATCAGTTTTAGATGGGCAGTGAACATACAGGAACTGCTATTGTCTAGCTATATGTTGTAACTAATTAAACATCCATAGATTTCCCGGCTTTTTCGTGTCCTAGCGTATACAAATAATGTGGATAAGATGGTATAAACTGCAGGTTTCCAGGTTTAGAGAAATACACGTAGATAGAATCCACAGGCAGCTGGAGTAATTACAACAACTCAGATTTATTGTTGTTTTTTATACAGTATGGCATTGTTACTGAGACCAGTGTCTTTCCCAGAATACTTTTTGCCAGTGTCAAAAATTGCCCCAACATATGCCCCAGGGCCGGAATAATGCCCGACCCCCAGGCCAATATAAGGTTACAAATGCCCCACTCCCTGGATCTCAAAGTATGCATATGCCCGCCATGTCCAAGGAGGGGAGGGGGGGAATGGGCATTGTTAGATTTGACTGATGCATTTACTTTTGATATTGTACAACATTATTCGTGTGAACCACAATGGGAAAAATGAACGAATGAGAAAGTATGTACAGAATTTCTCCTACAAACTTGGTAATATAACAGATTGGAAACATTTTTTTATGCATTATTCAAACTACTGCTACTTTTTGTTTGCAAACTTACAAAACAACTAACTTGTTCACACGAAAAAATTCGAAAGTGAAAAAAAAGATAAAAACAAAAAAGAAAACAAAAAACCTTAGGAACTAAAGTTTTATGAGGAGAACTTACCAAGTATTTTAGGCGGCAGTAGTGGTAATCTTATAAACTTTAACAGCTCTGGTAGATACGTCTTCCTCTTTGCCAAATCATGTCTAATCCACGCTAGAACTCCATCAAAGACGTCTTTTTCGCTTACAACATTTAGAAAATCGCTCTGTAACATAGAGGATATTTGTTCATAAGTAGCGAGTAGAAACTCCTCCGTTTTGGCGACTTCTAAGAAATGTTTCTCGGCATAATTGTGGGCTGCGATTCTCAGTTTTCCACATCCGTGATGGTCCGCAAAATTGCCGATACCCAGGCAATTCGAAGGGTGAAGCTGGTTCTTGAGGAAATCACAACAAGTTTCAATTATTGTGGTAAACTGGAGCAAATTAGCGATGGAGAGTAGGTTCTGAACGTTGTTCTCGTTAATTTCTATAGTAGAAGTATAGCAGTATTCTATCAGTTGTCTCACAGCCGTGGGATCAACCTCCTTTAGAGTTATTCGATTTTGAGAAGTCTCGCTCATCCCGCTGGTAAACATTGAATAGAAATACGAACTATTCGCCGCCAGTACGAGGCGATGGGATGCAATCTCCACTTTCTCTACGACCACTGTCACATCACACATTTTCCTCCCTTGGTAAAGTGTTTTTAGTGTTTCCAATACATGGCAAGCATGAAAAGAGTCTTTGTAGATGAGGACTTCCACATTTTCACAGTCGTCCGCCATTATAAATGGTTTCTGTTACTTTTATAGAAGGTTGCATGTGCTCGCTACATTTATAGATAGTGAATTCTCATTGGCTGATATGGTGATTATTATGCGCCCACTCAAATATTATCCAATCACATTCTTCTAAAATAGTTTTGTTTTGTTTCACGTTTGCACCTGTTCTCTCGGCACACGCGCCAGACAAAACTTTAATTGTTTTAGAAAAAGGAATTAAATAAAAAGACTTTTTGAATGTGATATATTTGTGTTTACAACGAAGAAAACAATTGTTTTATATTTTCCCCTAACTTTCATATCCGAGCAAAATCACATCCCTGTATTGAAGTAGCAAATAAAACTAAACAACCCGATATTTTAAAATTAGGAGTTTACTTTGTACGTCCTTATTATCCACGTTTTGCGTCACGCATGGTCCAAAAATCCACAATTTGGACAATGCGATGACGCAAACGTGGTAAATATTAGTATGTGGTTTATTCACGCTTCGCCAATGAATCCATACCTTATTTTTCACAATGATGAGGTTCTCTCATTGCACGCAATAACAATTTCATTTCATAAATCTTTAGGGAGCATTATTTACCTGGTTAATTGTTGCATGAAATTACCATTCACAGGGCTTTTAAACAGGAAATTCCGGTATAAAAGGTAATTCACGCATGGTGAATTCAAATTACAAGAGCAGTGAAGAACGTATCCTGCTGTTAATTTTTTAGGGTTTAAAATCAAACAAGACATCAAAAAGTCAACGGAGGGAATATAGTTATTTATTAAAAACTTTAGGCGGTATTTAGGTCTGGCCAGAAGGCCAGATGAGGAGCATGCATAATTATATCAAGTGGGCTATTTTAATAAAAAAAAGAATGAATGAAAAGAATCGTGTACATTAAGGGATTATACCTAAAAGCCACATAAGCCTTGACTGCGAACAGTCCCTCCTTTTCCCTCCGTTGATTGTAATTTGCAGGGAAAAGGAGGGACTGTTCGCAGTCTACATAAGCCTCTGGCTTTGGCTAATGTATGAGCCAAATTGTATGGTCAATAAAAGTACAAGTACATTACATTTACATCAGGAGCCATTAACAGGAACGTCCATATAGATCTATACTACTAAATCCGTTATCCAGCGTTTGGCATAAGCGTCACATATTGATTTTTCCACGAGAAACGTTCAGCGAAGTTTCTTTTTCTAAGAAACGTCGGAAATTTATCGTTGTTTTTGTGTCTACTGCTTCTTGAAGAAGCTGTAGGCACTATGTTATCGTGTTGATTTTCCGATGTAAGGATGTTAACATTGTCGATAATTATTCGGGACCAATTAAACGTGTTGATGGCTTTCGTGCATTACTCGGATCTTCATTTAGTAGCGATATCCAATCAGAAAATGGGGACGAAAAAGGACGACTATTCGCCGACGATGACGTGTAAAGGTTTGAGCTGAACTGCCTTTTACCAAGCGAGGCCAGTTTCTGCAAGATATCGGTGAGTTTAAGTCCAAATTTTACCATGAATTTCCTAAGATTTACAAACTTGATTAGCTACAGCTTTCGCAGAGTGTGTGTAACTGGTCAAATGAAAGGTTTTCAGGGATACTTTCAAGTTATATGTCGATGTAATTATTGTAATTGTATTTTAATGACCCTTGTCAAAAGATCAAATAAGCCACTGGCTTCGTCTTTAACATTTATCTTTTGTAAACAAAAAATGTATAGCTCAATAAATGTTCAATGTACTTCACAGCAATTGAATACCAAGTGCCATGCGATGTCGAGACTGAGAATTATGACGACGGCCTCGTGTACTGAGAGAGCTAGAACAGCTGGAAATGACAATGAGGCCCATTTCAACATTTGTGTTTTAATCCAAATCTGTGTTTTATCCTCCTCAAATAGCGGCTTGTTTTCGTTGTTAACATCATAATGAAATAGGGCCATTTATTTAGCAAAATAAGATGTTATTCAAAAGTTGAAATGAACATACGATTTTAATAAGATACTAATGCTTATTACAGTTTTCCAGTACAGTGATTGCAATAAATATATGTCTGGGGAAAAAAATCAACGCATCATGCAGTGTCTATTAGTCAAGTAATACTTTTGCAAGTTTATTGCAATCACTGTATTGAAGTCACCTTGTTCTCAGTGATTAGTTATACAATTTACGTAATTATTTCAGGAACATAAATTATCGAAGTTAAAAAGGATGTTATTCAGAATTTGAAATGGTAAAAGTTATTACATACAGTTCACAGATACTTACGCATTGTTACAGTTTTCCAGTACAGTGATTGCAATAAATCTGTCTGAAATATTGAAACAGGCTGCAAACTTAAAATAAATCGTTTTGTTAACTTGTAAAGTAGGAAAAAAATTGGAATATAAAAGGGGTAAGGGTTTGGATCTCGGGGCGGAGCCTCCCAGTACAAAACTTTATAAATTAGATTTGATAGTACATGTACATGCGCTCTGATTGGCTGAAAGCTGTGTTTCTATAACTCTATAAGTTGAGTGTGCACTTGAGCTAGTGATCAGTTGATGATGTTTTGATTGCGTGGTTAGGAGAATTTACATTTTTGTAATACTAATAAATGTGTGATTTTCCATTGTTGTACTTATTTTCTGTGGGTTATTTAATATAAAGGAAATAGAAAACATTTTCCCCTTGTTTTTATAGATTATAGAAACACTTGTGGAAGTTTGGAGGAACTCGAAATAGCTGTGGAAACACCCGCCCTTTGGGCTCGTGTTCTCACTGCCATTTCTCATTCTCCCAAACTTCCACTTGTATTTCTATAACTCTATAGAAACACAGGAAATGTTTTCTATTTCTTAATTGTTGACCACCCCCCTCCCAAAAGGATGTAAAGAAGACAAAAGATTCCTAGGCTGATTTTTTAGCTTGCCACATAGGTACACTTTGAAAAAAACTTATTTCAGTATTCAACTACTATGATCTGTGACTATAACTACTGTATCGTTGAATATTTCAGGCCTGTAACTCCCAAATTTAAGAAGACAAAAATACAGTAGACACACGTACCCTTTGGGTACCTATTTTTTTCAAAAGTCATACACTACCTCTTTCCATTTATGTCCGCCTTTTTATTCCAACTTAACACCGCTATCTATGTCGGTGAGTTAGGAACATAGGAAATTAGATACGATACACGCATTGTCCCACAGCCATCGCTGGTCACCCTAGCCTGATTTTCAGACGGTCGAGGTCGTCCGCTCACTTCCCGGTGGGAGGAGTGAGCGGACGACATCGACCGTCTGAAAATCAGGCTATGGTCACCCTGGCGGCCGCGGTTGTTCTACCAGGGTCATTCATTTTTCTGGCTTTTTGAAAAAATGAAAGCAGTTGAAAAAAATCAAATTTCATTTTACAAAAAAATGAAAAACGAATTTTGGGACAGTCTAATCAGGGAGGGCCATACATTTCTTCGAGGTCGTAACTATGGGGGTTAGGTTAAGGTTTAGGAAGAACTACTGCATGCCCACTGAAATGGTCGTTGTGGAAGAACTGTTTACTACCAAGAGCCCATAACCAAGAGCGAGAATCTCCCATACTACCTCTATGCTACGGCATTTTCACAAGTTAGGTTATTTTTAGAACGGTTTCCCGCTATTGTTAGCCTGTACACAGACCTCCGTAACTCCCTTCATGAGGAAGGAAAAGGAGGTCTGTACTATGGATTCGTTAATCTTGTTCTAGGTCACGTGGACAGTTACAGGAATGCTGTAACCAGTCGCTGATTGGCTGGTGCTTTTGACCTTCGAGCTCTGGAATTGGAATTGGAATTGGTTTGGAATTGTATTATGACGAATTGCTATATTTATCTCTGAATTCCAAATGAAAAGTGGGGCCAACATATATGCAGGAAGTGCCTAGTAATTTTGAAGAAGAGAAGAGCGCTTATAAAGAATTTGCAGGAAACAAACGAAACTTTTCTTCAGATATCGTCTAGTTCTTCCAAGCTGAAGTTAGCCGGACATTCAGCTGGACATTTTTGTAGCTGGAAATGTTTAACATTCCACAGCCGGACTGAATTTTTGACGTCACGTACTTTACTTTTAATCTTAAATCGTACGGGTAGGGGTGTGCCGCTGGGGCTCTGTTTAAGACAAAAAAACTCAAATTTCCATACCCTGTTCAAGACAAAGTGTTAAAATTTTTGTATCCCTCTATAAGACAAATAACAAGTTATCTATACTTGGATGTCAGTGTTTGTGATCTTGTATAATGAGTGTCATTACTAAATAAGTCTTCATCAAGCATTAGACTAAATAAAGCACTAGATAAATGCCATAACCTAGAGCTGTTCAAGATCTGTCGATGTGGAAATGGATACCCTGTCTAAGACTAGAAACTCGAAAAACCATACCCTGTCCAGCGGATCATCCCCGTATAGACAAGACAAGACAAGACATTTTTTATTAGAGTGCCAAGCGACAGACTACATAGGCATACTTCTCCAATATTCTATACAGGGATGGTTTGCCTAACTTTAAGACATTCATAGATGTATTTTGCTCACTTCTGGCTTATGTTTTTTTGGTGCGATTAAATCTTTATAGTTTGTTATTTTTTTGTTTATATCTCGAAAAAGAGAGTTTCTCAGATCAGAATATAATTGACATTTAGATAAAAAATCGTTTTCCATAATTTGACAATGTGGGCATATTCTCAATTCAGGACTCACATAAATTCTGTTATAACGGCCTCTTTCAATTTGTAAAATATGGTCGCTTATTCTTAACTTAGTATAGTCCATATATGGGAGTACTCGCTGCTCTCTACCCTTGGTAAACTATTTACCTCTATACTCAACACTAGGCTTTATGATTATCTAATAGACAAAGGGATCCTCAAACGGGAACAAGGCGGCTTTAGAAAACACCATAGTACGGTAGACAGTATGTTCATACTGACAACTTTGATTGAAAAATACGTCAAAGCTAAACCATGTAAGAAAAACAACCTCCTCTTTGGATGCTTCGTAGACTTCAGGAAAGCGTTTGATAGCATACCAAGAGACAAACTCTTTGAGAAAGTTAGGAAAATTGGAATAACGGGTAAATTCTATTCAATATTACGATCGATATACTCAAACGACTCTGCCGCGGTTAAAGTCGGAAATACAATTACTGAAGAATTCTCATGTGAAATAGGAATAAAACAAGGCTGCATGCTAAGCCCCACCCTCTTCAATATATTTTTAAGCGACCTTCCTGAGTTCCTTGATCAAACAAAAGGGGCAGATTTTGTGGAGCTAAAAAATAAGACAATTAGCTGTCTGGCATACGCGGACGATTTAGTTATACTTTCCAGGTCTGCTAAAGGGTTACAGCAGCTACTTTGTAGGCTTAAAGAATATACCATCAACTCCGAATTAGAGGTAAATATCGAAAAAACGAAAGCAATGATTTTCAACAACTCAGGTAGAAGAATGAACAATTATGCTTTCACTTATTCTAACCAACCAATAGAAAATATGCGAGTATTTAAATATCTAGGCCTCTGTTTCAGTACTTATGGTAACTTTACTACGGCAAAGATCGAGCTAAAAAAAGTCGCATTAAAAGCACTTTACAAATTACGGAAAACAATGGGTTGTCATTTTAGGACTGATGTTAAACTTACGCTCAAACTATTCGATAGTCTAATCAAACCCATACTTCTTTACGGTAGTGAAATATGGGGTATGGATAAAGTACCAAACAATGACCCAATAGAAAGTGTACAGTTAAAATTCTGTAAATGGTTACTGGGTGTAAGCAGGACCGCCACTAATAATGCTTGTCGGGCCGAATTAGGTAAATTACCAATAAGCATGGACTCCACCCTAAGAAGCCTAAAATACTGGCTAAAAAAACAAAATCATAATATCACTGAATTAGCGCAAGACGCTGTAGCTGAATCGAGACAGATAGGGAAGCCCACAATGTGGTGCCAAAGAGTAAAAAAACATCTGTTTCGACTAGGTTTCGGTGAACTCTGGTTTTTCCAGGAAGAAATCGAACACCCAAACACAATTATTAATAATTTAAAACAAAGACTAGTAGATATTCAAATCCAAAATTGGCATAGTGAGCTATTCAACGATAATAACCGAAAAAACAACCAAGGTAACAAATTAAGATTTTACCGAACATTCAAATATAAACACGAACTTGAAAATTATCTGTTAAATATTAAGAACGTGAAGCATCGAATTGCGCTAACGAAGTTGAGAATAAGTAATCATGAGCTACAAATTGAGAGGGGCAGATATGAGCGCCCATACAAACCACCCAACGAGAGGCTTTGTCCTCTTTGTAAAGCCGAAGTTGAGGATGAACGGCACTTTATAATTAGATGCACATACTACCAAGTGCCGAGAAAGGAATTCTATGCTTCATTGGAAAATACATTGAAAAGATCTCTAAAGAAAACAAATGATGACCAAATTTTAACCCTTATACTTAAGCCAGATACCAAAATTGCAAGAAGAGCAGCCAAATACATATCTGATTGCCTTACAATTAGATCCCACATTATAAGTAACTTGCCACCTGTTTCCACAATAAATTAATGTCATATATATTACCCTACAACAATACTTAGTATTCATCTATTTAGTCATCTTATATTATTATTGGATTCAACACTGATGTAAACATTAATGTCTGCAAAGTGCCAATAAACCTCTTCTGTCTGTCTGTCTGTCTGAGTACCCCTCCCCCACCGCCCCCCCCCCCACCCCCGGGTCTCAAACACCACTTTCTAACGACGAAATCTCAGTTCTATCTCGCGGTTTGACCTTCTGCCCTACGCCACGACGTATTAATTGGCCGGAAGTTTCAGCTGACATTGACGATTTTACACGATCGATGCAAGCGACTTGCAGAATCCTTCTACGATCCCAATACTTGCGCTAATCCTACTCAGCATAATCCTTTCCATAACAAAAGCACATGGACCCCTCCTACCGATAGAGATTCTGCTTTAAACGCCTTTATAGATGCTATTAAACATGACTTCTAAACCTAACCACATTTCTCATTGATAATTTATCTCACAACGAACGACAAGCCATACACCGACTTAATCAACAACAAGACATAATAATCAAACCTGCTGACAAAGGCTCCGGCACTGTAGTTATGGACAAAACCTGGTATATTAACGAATGTAATCGACAACTTAGTGACACTAAATTCTACAAAGAACAAGACGAAGACATGACTAACACTACAGAAACGTGTAACGACTTACGTGCAACGTATGGTGCTACATCGACGATAAAACTAAACAGTACCTCATACAAATTAACTAACGTTAAACCAGGACGCTTCTATATTCTACCTAAAATACATAAAGCTGGTAACCCGGGACGTCCCATAGTTTCATCTAACAGCCACCCTACAGAACGCATCTCCCAATTCGTTGACTATCACATTAAATCCTTAGTTTTTAACCTGCCTTCACACATTAAAGACACCACTGATTTCCTTAACAAACTTCTCAAACTTGGTAAACTACCTTATTGACACAGTACTAGTAACTTCAACTGACCATAGTTAATTGATATCAATGCCTGGTTCTCTCCAACTCGGGTTTTGGAATATTCACGGATATAAGCATAAAGAATTAGGAAATAAACTGGAGCTAAGCGATGTAAAAAAAGTCATAAAAAGACATGACTTATTTGGAATTGTTGAAACTCACTGACTCGATCATGCGAACGAAGATTCAAATCTCGATATAGAGACATTCAAGCATTACGTAAAATTTCGGGAGAAATCCGGTAACAGAAACTATGGTGGGATCGCTCTTTACATCAATAATAGAATTAAAGAAGGTGTGTCATACATCCCAACTCAAAATAAGAACATTATTTGGTGCAAGCTTAACAAGGACTTTTTCCATATAACAAGAAATATTTATCTTGGAACCGTATATCTTAGTCCTACCAATTACGAGAGAAACCAAAACGAAGATTATATGACAGATCTCGAAGAAGGAATATCGAGCTTCTCTATCAAAGGGGATATAATACTTCAAGGCGATTTCAACGCCAGAACAGGTAGTTTACAAGAGTATGTATTGTTTGATGACGAGAAATTCATTGATGTTCCTGAAGATTATGTTGTTGATGATATTCTCAAGATGGAAATAATACTGATTTACGAGGAAACTCGCTCATCGATGTTTGCACAGGAAACAATCTCAGAATATTAAATGTAGAATAATAGGGGACTTTGCAGGTAAAAAAACATGCTTTCAGTATAACGGAAGTAGCTTAGTAGATTACATAATTGCAGACACAAGCATGATCCCCAAGGTACAATTTTTAGCAGTTAATCCACTACAACCTGACATTTCTGATCACTGTCAAATTTCGTTTGGTATTAAAATGAACGATTTCACACACACAAACAAATTCAACTCTAGCAAACTTCATAAACACAAAATATTATTGATAAACGAAGAAGCGAAAAATAGAATTCCCGAGATCCTCGCATGTGAGGAATACAAAGATAAACTCGAGGAAATTCTGAGTAATTCTGAAATAAATGACATAAATGATTTAAGCCAATTAACAAAAACTTTACCGGGGTTCTTATAGAAGTTTGTGAAAAGGCAGGTATGAAATACAGAGATAGGAACGTTAAAACAAAAGAGGGAAATCAACAATCTAGCTGGTTTGACCAGGATTGTAGAGCCGAAAAAGAAAACCTTAAGTCGATCGGAAGAAATGTCTGTCAGGACCCAAACAATGACGAGCTAAGAACACATTTACGCGTTGAGAAAAAGCGATTCAGAAAACTATGCAAAAAGAAAAAGACAATCAATAGAAGCTAGATTAAAGAAACTAGACCATAAAAATCCGAAGAAATTGTGGAAAGAACTTAAAGGCCTTTTCAATATAAATAAAAAACGGACCAATCAATCATGCCCTGTAAAAATACAAGAATCTTATGAACATTTCAAAGATTTGAATGTTCAGCACAAAGACAACACAACGAACACGACCAGCACCCCAAATAACCATACGGAACAAATAGGAGTATTGGACTATGAAATAACGATAAAGGAGGTAGAGGAGGCCATCGAAAAGTTGAAATGTAAGAAGGCAGTGGGTATCGATAACATATCAAATGAAGTCCTTATATCGGGTAAAACAGAACTTACAAAACCCCTGACTTCACTATTTAACACGATTCTCAAATCAGGGATTTATCCACAGGAATGGAGCATAGGCCTCATAATCCCTATTCACAAAAAAGGCGACCGGACAAATATAGAGAATTACAGAGGCATTACCCTTTTATCCGCACTCGGTAAGTTATTTACATCTATTCTGAATCAGAGGTTATATGGATACCTATCAGAAAAAGGAATTCTAAAAAAAGAGCAGTTCGAATTTAGAAAAAAACACTCCACAGTTGATAGCATCTTCGTCCTGAAAGGACTCATCGACAAATTCGTAAAAAATAAACCAAAAAAGAAAAACAACATGTTGTTTACCTGCTTCGTCGATTTAAAAAAAGCATTCGGCATACCAAGAGAAAAATTATTTGAAAAACTAAAACAGGCAGGTATCAATGGCAATTTTTTCTCAATATTACACTCGATGTACTCTAATGATTACTCGGCGGTAGGCCTGAATAGATTGTGCTCGGCAACTTTTGAGCAACTTCTGGAGTTTTGAGCAACTTTTTGTACTGCAAGCAACCTAGAGCAACTTTTGCCTTCCTTGGCAACTTTTGAGCAACAAATAATGATAAAACACCCAAATTATCCCATATGTTTCTGTTAATTGAAACTGGTCGACACTAAGAATGCTGTAGACGTGTATTGAATAGTATTGACCCCGCAAATGATTAACATCCCTTTGTTTTCTACTTTCCGTGCATGAATTGATGTGCGCCCACGAACTGGACAGCAGCTATCTATTTAATATCGCCCGCGAATTATCCTGCAGGGGTGGTAAAGAAGATGTTGGTCATCCAGCCAAGTTCAGCATCTGCTGAGAGAGCCTTCAGCCTTCTGAAGAATGACCAGCAAGACACTGCCCTTGAGGATTACCTTGAGGCTTCAGTCATGATTAGATACAACAACGCAAAGAGGCTGTAAACTTTATCACCGTATGTGGTGTCTATGGTCAATATCATGAGATTTACTCATTAGAAACTACTTTACTTCATTAGAAAGTACTACTATTAGTAGTTATGTTGAACTTTAAGATTATATTGAATTACACATCCAACATTCCATGTTTTAAGTTGTTATCTAGAATAAAATGGCTCGCCAAAGTGAGCAACTTTTTCAAATTTTGGTGGCAACTTTTTCAATTTTTGGCAACTTTTGAGCAACTTTTAGCCTTTTTTTGGAGCAACTTTGGCTGGATTTGCTAGCACAATCTATTCAGGCCTACTCGGCGGTCAAAAAAGATGACGTTATTACGGAAACCTTCAGATGCTGTGCTGGAGTTAAACAAGGCTGCATGCTCAGTCCTACCCTATTTAACTTATTTTTAAGTGACTTACCACAAACGTTAGACCGTGCGGGCATGGAAGACCTACGGAAGCCCAGGAGGGTCACTGATGGTTTTTCTTTTTGCTTTTCAATATTTATTTTTTGCATTTCTCAATTTGAAATCGCTGCTTTTGGATTTTGTTTGTCGTGTTTTCAATTCCAAATCGCTATTTTCTGTTTTCGATTTTTGCTTTTTCGATTTTGTTTTTACGTTTTTCAATTTCAAATTCCAAATCGCTATTTTCTGTTTTTGATTTTTACTTTTTCGATTTTGTTTTTACGTTTTTCAATTTCAAATCGCGTTTTTCGGTTTTTGGTTTTTGAATTTTGTTTTTACATCCAAATCGCAATTTTTGTTTTTCGGTTTTTGAATTTTGTTTTTCGTTTTTTTATTATATTTTTACAATTTTTGATTCCAAATCTCTATTTTTGTTTTTAGTTTTTCAGTTTTTGAATTTTGTTTTTCGGATTTCGGTTTTTATTTTTCGGTTTTTGAATTTTGTTTTTACGTTTTTCAATTCCAAATCGCGTTCTTCGGATTTTGAATAGCTGTTTTCTTACAATTACAAAAACAAAATCGGCGAGTTCAAAAACAAAAACAGAATCCATGAGTTCAAAAACAAAATCGGTGAGTTCAAAAACAAAAACAGAATCCATGAGTTCAAAAACAAAATCGGTGAGTTCAAAAACAAAATCGGTGAGTGTAGACCATGATGCTTTGCGGCCCGATAGTAATGATGGCGGACGGATGCGAAAAAGCGCATACTTATGCACTAGTCAATTGAAACTCCGGCCCTCCGACCCCCCGACCCCCGGGACATAGCGGGGAATGTAACATTTATACAGTGTTACATTTTGACCTTTTACCCGCCCATCAGGGACAGTTGGCTGTTACAATACCCGCCCCTATGGCCCCGGCATGTGCTTCAGAATTTTCAATTGGGAGGAGGCATTGATAAATTGAATATACATAAGCTTATTAGAATGATTTTAACCATGAACAACTTCGAATTTAACAACGAACACTACATACAACAACATGGTACTGCTATGGGTACAAAATGGCACCCTCATATGCCAACTTGTTCCTAGCCAAATTTGAGACTGACGCACTCACTCAAGCACCGCACCAGCCACATACCTGGTGGCGTTATATCGACGACATTTTCATGATTTGGACTCACACAGAAAACGAACTACTCACATTTATTTCTTACCTTAATCAATTTCATCCTACTATCAAATTCACTTCATTTCACTCATTCACATCAGTACCTTTGATTCTTAGACGTTACAGTTTCTATAAATGACGGTAACATTGAAACAGATCTTTATACCAAGCCCACCGACAAACACCAATACTTACTACGTTCGTCTTCTCACCCACAACACACCAAACGCGCTATTCCTTTCAGTCTTGCTCTCAGATTACGCCGTATCTGCTCTTCCGACAAAACCTTTACCTCTCGCACCAACGAACTTAAATCCTACCTCAACAAACGTGGATATAACCGCTCCTTTTTAGACAAAGAAATACGTCGCGTTCATACCATCTCACGGACAGAAGCACTTACACCCAAACAAGCTAACAAACAGTCTAACCAAGTCCCTCTTGTAATAACGTATAACCCCCGGGGGGGGGGGGGGGGGGGTACTCCCATATATGGACTATACGGGGATGATCCGCTGGACAGGGTATGGTTTTTCGAGTTTCTGATCTTAGACAGGGTATCCATTTTCACATCGACAGATCTTGAACAGGGTATGGTATTTATCTAGTGCCGTTATTTAGTCTAGTGCTTGCTGAAGACTTATTTAGTTATGACACTCATTATACAAGATCACAATAAACACTGACATCCAAGTATAGATAATTTGTTATTTGTCTTATAGAGGGAAAATTTTAACACTTTGTCTTGAACAGGGTATGGAAATTTGAGTTTTTTTGTCTTAAACAGGGTAAGGGTTTCAGAGCCCCAGCGGCATACCCCTACCCCACTTTTGGTAGAGTACCTCCCTGGGCCCTCCGGGTTCGATTTAAATGCATGGATACCTCAAAATATTGTTAATAGTAAACTAAGACATAAATGAACTTACCTTGACAAAGAACAAATGGACGAGCTGGAAGGAGCACTCAAAATATCAGAAAACCTCGGGGAATATGTAGCTCTGGTGTGGCCTACAGACGGATACAACTGGCACATGAAGTGACCTTTGTCTTGTTACTCTTGTTACAAGTTAAAAATTAAAACCCAAATAATTTATTTGGCCGGGATCACGAGACCGGGCCATGGGAAAATCTCAAAGTCACCCCCCGTGGGGGATGCACAAAACTCAGAATTAAGTATGGTCGAAATCCGGGTATGTTTTCATTGTAACTACCTTTTTCGCGAATACCGGCCGCAGTTATTCAGTACAGAATTTGGCAGTAATTGGCAGTAAAGACAAAAACCCTACCCACGACTTGTACCCACACCCACGACGCACGACATGTACCCACGACCCACGACACACGACCATTAGTCAAACTCGATACTATAGATCGATTTCACTAAGGTCACGTGAATTCTAAAAACCTTTATTGCTGATTCTAATAGAATCAAGGTGCGTTTTTCTGAAAGAGAACTAAAAAATACGTATTTTTGACAAGTTTTATCAATCTAGGATATTTCCCGCCCAAAATATAAGCGATCAAATGTGCGCCATGTTTACAGTAAAATGTATGGCGCCGCCATCTTGGTGTACCTCTAAGGTACACCAAGATGGCGGCCAGATTACCAAGTTTCATTAAAGTCCATAATTACCAAGAATTCTGACCTAAAATATATCTATTTGCATAGATATTCACTTATTCAACATGTTGGTTTGTATTTAGAAAGATTTTAGCTGAAAGTTGCACTAATTTGACTCCTCAAAATACGTGACTGGGTGTTGCGTGACTCAAATCGCTTCATCGATATCTCCGGAACAAAGTGAAAGAAACCGATGAAATTTGGTGTGAAGACTCGCTTAGGTAAGCTCTAAACTGTATCAAAAGCAGAACTTGGTAGAGTTCATAGTTTCGAAGTTAGCAATTTGATGACGTCACATGAAATCGATCTATTAAAATCTTGGAAAACTAAAGTTAATGATCACATATCAATCATTTAGTATTAGCACCTTGAAGAGACGACTGAGGGCCCTTGGTATCCGCCGGCATGTCAACGTGCCTGCACTACATGTCAGGACTCTTACAGTTTTAAGTGATTTTGTAGAGGGGATATATGTATTTCTGGGATATCATTATAAGGTATAAAATTTACAGTTAGGTTCCCAGTTAGAACCCCTCAACAAGCCCATTGAGGTTCCCCAGTTAACATTCCCATATTGGATCCCATTTTACTGTAATACAAATGTAGATAAAAAGCAAGACAGAAATAATTTAAAAAAATATGGTTATTAACCTTTTCACTCCCGGATACAGTTGAGCTGAATTGGTAAATGTTGAGTAATGTCAATCTGAGCAATATACTTTACGCAGATGATTTAGTTTTAATATCCAAGAATGCGAATGACCTACAAAGACTCCTAGATTGTCTCGAAGTCTATTGTAGCTCCAACAAAATAACCGTCAACAAAGACAAAACAAAAGTCATTGTTTTCAACAATAACGGCAAACGAATGAACAATTATAATTTTTATTATAATAACGATCAACTAGAAAACGTCCGTATGTATAAATATCTCGGGCTCACTTTAAGTGCATACGGAAATTTCACTGTTGCAAAACAAGAACTAAAAAAGTCAGCACTAAAAGCTCTGTTTAAACTCAAACAAGAAATGGGAACTTTCTTCAGATCTGACCTTAAACTCACGATCAAATTATTTGACACTTTAATCAAACCCATCCTGTTATATGGAAGCGAGTCTGGGGAATTGACAACAACAAAGGACCTAACACAAATGATCCGATTGAAATAGTACATACTAAATTCTGTAAACTACTTCTAGGAACTACAAGAACATCTGCCAATAACGCTTGCAGAGCAGAGCTCGGTAGGTGTCCTTAGGCATGAATCAACATTCAGAAGTATCAAATACTGGACAAAAATATTAATTAACAGAGAGCCAGAACTTACTTTTATAATATATATTGACAGTTTACAGCTGAATAAACCAACATTATGGAGCTCTAAAATTCAAAATACCATACAGAGCCTTGGCTTCGGTAACATATGGATACTTCAGAATAATTTGCTAGAGTACAGGGGACTCCTAAAGAGCATTAAACAACGATTAAAAGACATAGAACTACAATATTGGCTCAGCGATATATTTAATGATCAAAGGCAAAACCCAAACCAGGGCAACAAACTACGGGTCTACCGTACATTCAAAACAAAGTATGAATTCGAAGATTATTTGAATACTGTTAAAAACATTAAACACAGAATTACATTCACGAAATTAAGAATAAGCAATCATTGCCTACAGATTGAGAAAGGTAGACATGTTAAGCCCTATTTAAAACCAGAAGATCGAATATGCCCAACCTGCAACAAAGAAATGGAAGACCGCGAAATACACTTCCTAATAAGATGTAAAACGTTTGAGGCAATCAGGAATGATTTCTTATTCAAATTAAAAACTCTTGCTAACCTAGATAGTAGCCGTATGTCAGAAAAATATATTTTCTTAACTATTATCAATCCCTCAAGGGAAGTTTCAACTATAGCTGCAAAATACGTGTATGAATTAAATGCATGAATGCCAGATCTGTCACGATACAAGGATCTTAATATTTTAATTAGTTACTTTTATATTTTTTAGCTACTTTAAAAGTTTATTAGCAACAATCTGATGTACCTATGTAGTACAAAGAGCTAATAAAAACAATATGTATGTATGTATGTATGTATGTATGTATGTGCCGCGGGGGTGGGTCAGGGTTTTGAGCTCGGTTTGGGCAGGTAGGGTCAGGGTTTTGACCTGATTTGGGCAGATCAGGGTCAGGATTTGAGTTTAATGTGGGTGCAGTCAGGGTCGGGGTTCAGTATTTTTTAGGCAGTTAGGGTTCAGTTTTTTTTAGCTACTAAGTCAAAAAAAGACATTCTGTTGCTGCATTTTGATCGCCTGCCCAAATGCAAGCACTGAGGTTCCCATACATCGTGACCCCGCTAATTTGTACTTCAGTACTTTTCTATGTACTTCATCTGCTGATTTGTTTACCCAATGACACGTCCCGACTTGAAATCGGTTCCGTATTTTGCATGCAATCCCGGTACGCGGTACACCGGCCGGGGTATATATCCGACCGTGTTTTGAAAACAATTTAAAGAAGGGGCAATCAGGGCTTTTTTTTCCCAAAAAGGGGGCAATCAGGGTTTTGGAGCTCGGATTGGGTCAAACAGGGTCAGGGTTTGAGCCTCTTGGCCTCACATACATACCCATTTTTCATGTAAGTACCCCCCGGTTAGGTTTTTTTATGGTAGAACCATATGGTATGCATAGTGCTTTTTGCTACTTCAAGTTTTGGTCTACGTCACTTCCCGTTTTCGCAATTTCTATTGCGAAATTTACCACATTTCTAGATCTTCTTACCTTAGAGCTCTTCACTTGTAACATCTAGTACCTGAAGAAGGCTGGTTTGGCCAGCCGAATATTGTAATATTCAATATAAAATCCTACGTTGTGTCAGCTTTGCCGTAGTCCTTGGACTTCGTATTAATTATATAAACTAGCTCTTCTGAGATCGTCAGCAAAAAGATAAAAGCTGAATTTATCAGAAGAGTTTTGAATATCGTTGATATAGAGTAAAAAGAGCAATGGACCTAAAGCAGAACCGTGGTACGCCACTATGGGGTGCTAAGTGTCCAAAAATTATATGTCACAATTATATGAAAATTATATGGAAATTATATATATAATCGTTATTATATCATATAATTTCTTTTCCTCCTGCGTTCATTATTTCAAATAATGTTCGTGTTGTTATTTCATTGTTTCATATAATGCAACACTGCCTTTCGCATTATATGAAACCATGATCGTCATTCATTATCTATTATTTCATATAATGCAAGACTGCTTTTTAAATTATATGAAACCATGATCGTCATCCGTTATCTATTATTTCAAATAATGCAACACTGCTTTATAAATTATATGAAACCATGATCCTAAGCCAAATTCGTTATTTCAAACAAGTTAATGCTTCAATTTTGCTATAATCCATTATTTGATATAATAGATTATATGATTTAAATCCATTATATGATATAAATCCTTTATATGAAATAAATCTCATTATATGATATAAATCTCATTATATGATATAAATCCCATTATATGATATAATCCCATTATATGATCATATAAAGCCATTATTTGATATAAAGCCATTATATTAAAGAAACCATTGTATCATATAATATCAATTGTATGCTCGATATATTGTATGCGCAGTTAGCAAATTTCAGTGTCGGTGTAATATTTAACTTAAGCCTCGATATTGTGTTAACGTATCTGTCGTCTTAAAGTTCAACTATCATCACCTTTTCGAAATTAATACTGTGACAATCTGCTGTACTCTCTTTCGGTTTCCTTAACAAATGACGGACCAAGTGGCCAACGATTTGGCTTCGGCGTTAAGCTTGTCTACGATCGGGGATTGCTGTTCAAGACAACGGCGAGACCCTAAAATACCTCTACTAGTACAAACGCCAACTCGCCGAGGTCAAACAGCCAAGTTCCACGGCCTCCTCGTCAACCCCTGCAGAAAGTCAGGAAAGCAAATCCACAATATAAATCTAGTGTATTCCAAAAGTGGTTTTGCTTTATTTCATGCAGTCCTTGTACGGATAATTTTGGATACCATTACGAAGTAGTCTTACAATTCGTGCGCTTTATCTTGGCCATGGTTTTTGTCATGTATGTCAAACAATCAACCTGAAGCACTACAAACTGATGCATTTGTTATTTTCAACTAAGTGAAGCATTTCGGGTGTCTGTAAAAGTCGGAACACTGCGGAACATGCCCGGACACCTCGGAACACCCCGGCACATACCCGGAACACCCGAAAAAAGTTTTTTTTAAAAATTAAGAAAATTATATAACAGATGTATAATTCTTCTCGGATCATTGTGCAAGGCCAATTACGTCAATGGTAAATTAAATTGCTCGTTTTCATGAGACATGCATGTTCATAGTACCATTTTCTTTTCTTTTTCCACTTTTTTTCAAGGGCTCACGGCCCCCTCACCCTGATTTGCCTAATTTTCAGAGTTTGTCTCTTTTTCAATGTGTACTGGCAGGTTCATATTGTTGCTGGCTTCCTTAATTTACAATATTGTAACCAGGCATGTGCTATTTCCTAAGAATGTGAGCTATTCCTTACTTGCCGACTTTTTTCATGGGCTGACCGTACCCTTTCTAAGCCACACCCTCGTGTCCCTCAATTCCCTAATTCGTATGTTTCTGAAGGTGTCTTTACATATTCGTTTTTCGTTACATAATTTTCGATACTGTAAAACCGACGAAGGGGGTGTCTGTGTGTAGCAGGTCTATTCAAGTACAACGTAGACCGGATATGTAGGGTCAACTCATGGCGCCTTTGGGTTTGAAACATATGGTTGTTCAATAACTAAATTCAACCTCAGTACAACTATATGAATATGTTTTTTTATTTAATTATGTACGTTTGTGTAAGTGTATATTTCCCCTTATTTTTCTTCTTTTTTTCCAGATGTTCTGAGTGTTATCCGTGGACAGTGTGTTGGTTAAGCAGTAACGCAAGAAACGGTAATTCTTCGTCGTCTTCACTTGACGTTTCCCTAGTAGAATGAGTGGCCGTGCTTTATGTTTACAAACTCAAGCTGAAAGAGTTTGTAAATACCATAAAGCACGGACACGAATTCTGTATCTGACTTATCAAACGTTTAATTACATCATGATCATAGAGATTAACTTCATGCGTCAAATTCAAAGAGAAAGGGAAAATAACCTCATTAATCAAGAATAGTTCGAACAGAAATTCGGTTTTCGCGTAACGTCTGAGAGGCTAGGAGAGTGTGATATTTGATCTCGACGAGTTGGCGTTTGCACTAGTAGTGGTATTTTATAGGGTCTCGCCGTTGTCTTGAACCGAAAGAGAGTACAGCAGATTGTCACAGTATTAATTTCGAAAGGCAGTGTTGCATTATATGAAACAATGAAATAACAACACGAACATTATTTGAAATAATGAACGCAGGAGGAAAAGAAATTATATGATATAATAACGATTATATATATAATTTCCATATAATTTCCATATAATTTTTGGACACTTGGCACCCCATACGCCACAAGTAGTTTCCATTTTGGTAGATGTGTGAACCAATTCACGCCTGGCATAAGTTACCTCAAAATCGATCACTAAAAGCGAGCCAAAAATATATAAACCAGCACATCTTGTTTAATTAGCTGTCAAATTTAACGAAATTTTCGTATGTTAATATTAAAATGAAATAACGTCTTTAGGATCAAACACGTTTGTATATTGACGTTGGTGTGACGTCATAACGAACGACTCCTTTTAAGGTTAAATTCTGCTTTACCTATACGTTTGAAATAAAGCATGTTATCACAACAACATAAATATGTGTTTTTGATTGCCGCAATTTTAAAGTCTCTACGATAAATATTTGCCGAGTTATTAAGAACTGAAGTTTCCTGTGACGTCACATTTTCTGACGTCATGGGTCTGACATCAGTCATGCTTTCTAAATTGAATAAACATAAAAAAGACCATATTGCGGCTATTCAGTGTACAGTAAGTACAGTTCCTCTTTAAAACCCGAAAAATACTTGAATAGTTATTTTTAAAAGACATTTTCAAAAATGTATGACGTCATAATGACGTTTCCTCTTTTTCACTGGGAATTTTAAAGTATTTCCTATCAAAAATTGAAAATTCTAAAAACATACGGTTGTGGGTACCGATTTACTCTTTTGATTGCTAGATTGTCGTAAACAAATATTTTAAACTCTAAAAGATGAATGAAGAAGTTATTTTGTAAATGGTTTTGTATTGAATAAAAATTGCCAAAATTCAAAATTTCATAACTTTTCTCCCTCTTAACCAATCGAACTCGGGTTTTCGGTTTCTTTGTTGACGACATGATGGGAAATCGAAAATATAAAATTTACTGATGTTCAAGGCAATTGAAAACATCGAGAAACCTATTATAAATGGATACATGACGTAACTGTGACGTCATCAAGATGTCTATAGTAGATCAAATCATCGGATTTTGTTTAGGTCGTCGGTCTTCATCATCCCACAAAAATTCAATCTTCTATGTTGGAAACTTTTGAAAATATAGCAAAGTGATAGATTTTAGGGTCATTTGTGCCAAGCGTGATTTGAGTTGTTTGTGTCCGACCTTGTAGGTAAGAAGCCATGTATTTATTATGCCACGAAAACCTTCCTTTCCTTACCATTACGTTTTATTTGTAATATAGAGGGCCGCATGTTAGATAACTATGTAAGATTAATGTGTCTTCCCTCTGTAAATAAAGAATATTGTATTGTATCACGATTCACTGATCATTTTGTTTACTTTTGAGACGCCAATATAATATAACATGGTATTGGCGTCTCAGAATACCAGCCTCTGATTGGCTCTTGCGCGAGCCCTTGCAGTTACATGGGTTCCAGGTCAAGTTCAAAAGTCGTTTGTTCAACAGCAAGATTTCTACAATTTCACCTTCAAAACACTGTAAATTACAAGATACGAATTATTCAATCCTAAAGGTAAGGTTGGCATTGTAGTTTCCGTCAGAAATCTAACACTCTTATCCGCTAAAAGTACAATTTTCACAATTTTTCAAAACACGTCGCGAAAGTTTTCGCCACTCAAGCCGTGAAACCGTTGCCATAGATATACTAAGGCGCTTTTGAGAATTGAAATTACGATCAGCGTAAGTTTGGTGCTTCATTCTCTTCTTTCTTTTAACAATTCACGACTTAATTGTTGAATCGTGATACAAAACTAATTGCGATTTTGAGACGCCGATATCGAATTATATTGCCGGCGTTGGAAGAAAATATATTCTTCGTATATTTTCTCCCAACTGGCCGGCAATATAATTCGGTATCGGCGTCTCAAAATCGCAATTAGTTTATAGTATTGTATCGTTATGAAACTAATCGATAAACCACAGGTAACCCAACAGACTAATAAGCGGGAAATATACTGGGAAGCCTGTGATACCAGCAGTGCTCTCAAATTAACGAACATACGACATTCAATTCATACACACCGACACACCAAACATCCCGATTTCCTGCAGGCTGAGCTGAAAAAGCAAAGTACGTGACTTCAAAATGACGTTGTCAAAAATGTCCGGCTATAGAATGTTTTAGTATATACCACACCAGTGAATATCACTTTTCGCGCGCTCTGATTGGCTACTCAAACAGTTTATATGATTTCATATTCACCTCCGAGCAAAGCAGCGATCATCTCGCGCGAGTTTTTGTCCATTTGACAGAAAATAAAATAACTATTTGGTGCTGGAGTGTGGTATATATACTAAAACAATTATTCACCTCAGTGTTGGTGAATAGTGGTGGATATTTACCTCGCCGAAGCTGTTCGGTAAATATCCACCACTATTCACCTCCACTTCGGTGAATAATTGTTAAATAAAGGCCAGCTACAAAAATGTTTTGAGAAATATCCGGCTTGGTCGTAAGTAGAGGTTATTAAAGTAAAGTAACTTTATTTAACGTCGGTAACTCGTGACAGTCTGAGGAGACTGATAAACTTGAGGCCGACGTGGGACCTACGATTTTACGTCCTTATCAGAGAAGACGTGAAGGTCTAACCATTTGCAGTTCGAGAACAAGATTGTTTCACAAAGGCAGCACCTTTTACTCAGTTATTTTAAGACCCCGAGTGTTGGTCCGGCTGGGGTTTGAACCCGCGACCTCCGCTCAACAGACCGGAGCTTAACTATCGAGCTAACCGGGAGGCGGTTGTAAATAGAAACGTTTTGTTTGAACAAATAGTGTCGTTATTAGGGTATTCTAACTATATATCGACATTTTTTTACTAAACTAATAATTAGGCTCCCTCGAACCGCATGATATATTATACCCCAAAACAACAAGTTATGTAAGCTACGCCTTTTTATTAAAAGATAAAACGTTCTTTACAAAAATAGCGGAAAGAACAATACTACATGATTGAATGCATATATCTGCATTATTTAATTTGTGCATCTCATAAAACAATGGACCCATTCATTATTTGTTGGAAAAGGGAAAGAAATGGTTATCCATGAATCAGATTATTTCAAAATAAAACAATACTCTCAATTTTCAACCTCTGTATTTGACTGCAGAAACTTTGTGGCATTGAAAACTGAAAATTTTGCTATAAATTCACTTTTTGTACACTATTAATTTGACTACTGTTCTGGGATTTGTTTGAACAACAGGGGGGAGGGGGTGGGGGGGGGGGGGGGGGGGGGGGGTTGGGGGTATGTGCTGCCATAGGGTCCAGTTCCGTTTTCATAAAAAAAATGCTGCAAATCTCAGATAATTCCAAGTTATTTTGAAAGCAAACCCGGATTCAAGTCCCCGTCTGATTATTCTGAATTATCCCTAACCCAGAATTGGACATATTTTTTTATCAAAAACATGGACCCAGAAATTGGAATTAGGTTCAATGCTACACATATATATTACATGCATATCATAAACAAGAATGCCCCCAAAGGAACCAGACCCTGTCAATTATTTGAATTGTCCGAGGTTAAATTATGTGGAATCGATCTTGACAGAATTACACTTTTGGTGAAGTAGGTAGGTAATGATAGGTCCAATATTCTCTGTTTGTGAAATAAACAATCGTTGAAGAACGAGGCAAACATTGGAAGAAGACAATGCTAGCCCAACATCTCCAGGTATTTTGTAATTATAATATAAGTAATAGCATGACATTAGGGAAATTAGTGATTAAATTTCCCTGAGAGCAGAGGAGGATTTGTGTGGTGTCTGGACTTTTACAAATCCTCCCGAGGCTTGAGGGGAAATTGAATCACTACAATTTCCCAAAATGTTACGCTATAGTTTGTTGCAGTTGGGTTGCTTTCGAAAACGTTTTGTTAATAAAGCTTGATCGAGCGCCATTAATTGAAAGACCCTTTGTTTTGATGAGAATCAATGCAATCATTTGGTTGTCTAATATTCAAGGAGCATGCATAGAATTTAATTACATCATGCTTATGGTTGTAAGTATCCCACATGGAAGAAACATGATCGAAATATCAAAAGAGCTATTTTGTCACTAGACCTGGATTTGGTCACCTGGGTTACAGGAAAAGACGGTAGTCTGAAGGTAGATTAGACTGCTATCCTGCCATAACATCACCCATCCGTATGCATGTTACTACTAAATTGCCATCATTTTATGTGTACGAGGAAGATTTAGTTGAAGTATGCATGCTGATGAGGAATATTAGGGATTAAATCTGCCTGAACGAACAAAGGGAATTGAGAAGATCATGGTATTATTGTAATCCATTTCCATCTTTCGGGGGTTTCTCAGTGTAAGCATGTCCTGAAATTGTTAAAGCAAAAGTGCACTTGAAAACACTTGAAAACTTCGCTAAATTCCCCATTAAGTTCAGGTGTATTTAGACTTGTTCTATTAATGATTTGGGATTTAAAATGGTTAGGGTTTTTTCAAATTTGGGGGTTAGGTTTTAGAAGGTTTGTATGAAAATTCGAAAAAATGAATTATTAATATGCTTACACTGAGAAAGCACCCATCTTTCCCAACCAAAGCTCAAGTAATTCCAAATAATATTCACTATAATGTTTATGAAGTACTGGTACCTTTGAACAAGTTTCCAATGATTTGACTATGATCCTGAGTTTTTGGTAACGAATGCCCCCATAGTGACTGCTTCATTGTTTTTACCCCTTATACCCATAATCCAAACCACAAAACATTTCTGTCAATTAAGAACCGTCCTGTTTTCATGCTTGTGTAACTTACAGGTTTGGTCGCCAAGTAAGAAACGCTTATTTTACATGCCACTCAAGTGTATAATTAAATAGGTTTCTCAGGTACGGAAGAAGACACTTATGAATCAATCTGGTTTGATGTTTGAATTTGGAGCAGCAGATGTATTAGGTTTTGCTTCTCTTCTCATGTGCTCAACTCAGGGTTATCAGTAGACATTGAAAGAAGAGGCTACAGTCTGAGTGCTTTACAGGTGGTTACAAGCATAGGTTCAAATGTCATAAATGAAGTGAAATTTAGGCAAAACAGGCAGCTACTTTTAACATGTCAGCTGGCCAAAATCTGCCAGCAGCCAGCTTCTACCGACAACCCTGCAGCTCAAAGACAAAAATATTATTACAATGTGAAATTTAAAGTAAAATTCTAGTTGCTCCAACATCAAACCTAAAGGTGTAGACCAGTTGACAGTTTTCATGCGCAGTTGCACAAATCCTTTGTTTATTTGGCAGGTAGGCAGATATTAGAACAATGGTGGCCCGCCAGTTGAAACAAAAGACTTGGACAACTGTGCATGAACAGTAAACTGGTCTATTAAGTTTGGCACATGAGTGGAGCTGAAATGGGATATCCTTTATGGCAATCCTGCATTAATAATAATGTTTACCAGATAAGTACAAGTGATTGATGGAGATAAAAAAGTTATACTTGTGTATAACCATGAGAATGGGAGTAAATTAATATTTATCCCACGTAAAATTATACCACACAGTCAAAACTGCCTTTCGCTTCACACATTTTGTTTGTGGCTAATAGTTATATGGCAGCACAAACTTTAAGCTTTGTCACATGTTAATCCTAAATAAATTGTATGATGCACATGGTCATACATATACATAATTACCTAGCCCATGTTGCTGATTCTAAGAGCCAGCAATGCAGGTTAATAATCACCTGAAAACACCTTAAAAGTAAAGCCTTATGTATCTATTTAA
This sequence comes from Actinernus sp. WN-2022, assembly GCA_030867875.1. NCBI lineage: Eukaryota > Metazoa > Cnidaria > Anthozoa > Actiniaria > Actinernidae > Actinernus > Actinernus sp. WN-2022. Next base: position 134,290,658 of record JAOWCC010001589.1, read on the forward strand.
AATGATTCCAAATTGATAAAAATTTCACTGGAGATGTGCTTCATTAAAACCAATCAAATATTTTCTCTTGCACATTATTGGTGGAATGAGTCATGTGACCCAATATTTTCTCTCCACCAGATGGCATATCAGGGAATACACTGTGAGCATAAGTGCGCATCTAAGAAATTATCTGAAGGATGATAACAACAATAACCTAGATGTTTTGCCACCCAGTACAATTTGCAGGACCTGGTCACATGCTTGGATACCACTTAGCAGCAAGCCATCCAGAATGTCTGGTAATAGAGGCATTTAAGAGACAAATTAAGGGACAATTTTTAGATCAGCCAGATTGCTTTTCTGTTCCAAAATTTACATGTAGCTACATGTAGACCTTTACATTAAATGCAAATAAATGCTTTAAAACTCTGGGAAAATTGCTAAATAGAGGATTATTTCGCTTTTGAATTACACGGTCCCTTGATCTCTCTTAAATGCCTCTTAAATGGATGGCTTGCTAGCCAGTATGGCATTGCTAAGTGGCATTGAAGCATGTGACCAGGTCCTGCAAAGAGCCTATTGTACCCTGCAAAAGGTCCATTGCTTGACCACCCAGGCATTTTGTAACGTATGTAATACTTTAAAGCAGTCCCTTTCATATCATGAAAATCATCCCAGAAACATGGCAATGAGCGTCACTGGTCAGAAACCAATGATACCAGGAAGAGGCCATGCAGCCAGAGAAAAGGGGGTTGGGAAGAGATGTCTCTCCCCAACTGCTTTTCTCTGCTGGTCATTCGGCCTCTCACTGTTATCCATCATCTGACCATGCTTGTAGCCCTGTTTCTCATATGATTTTTGCAATATGAAAGGGGCTATTTTACAGGCTTTTCAAATCCCTGATCTGACAGCAGACAACACACATAAATATTGATGGACAGCAGTCTACTGTCGAGATACAAACTTCTTCATGCAGATTCATGCATAGAAACAATATTGCTCAACCAGCAGTAGAAGTATTCCAGTCAGTGTAGATCCCTCTCTGCCTGCACCTGCAATTTTACATCCAGATATCTGAAGGTAAACATTATGGTCTTCTTCCTGGTATGTTATTCTGCAAATGACATCAGGCAGGAAATGCTTTTCAAAGAATATATGCTCATTTTTTTACACAATTTGGCACTTGCAAACATCATGCCTTGCATCATCGTTGGACGTACTCAACAGAAAAATGTTGCGGATGCCGGCAGATGTTTCTTCCTTCGCTCTAACATAGAGGGATTAAAAATACACCTCTACTTGCAGGGCATCCAAATTTATGCTAGTTCCCCATTGAAGTAGGTATTTTCATTAAACATTATCAGAAGAAATTATTAGAAGTATGCATTATAAAAGCGAGCTGTGAATCAGCAAGGAGCAAAGTGGCCTTTTTCTTGGTACACATTACAATCAAAACATTTAAAAAATTGACATTCACAACAGGATGCCAATCTGTTAAACTAAAACAATTTGGAATCAGAGCTTTTTGTACAATCAAAACAGCAACTCCTGTGCCAATATATCATTTGAAAAAGGTAAAACGAGATACCGTTTTTAAGAAACAGCAATATTGCTTTTGGAAACAGCAATATTGCCAAATCTGAACTATAGCTGATCAACAATATCGGTGCATGAGGATGAAGAAGTTTGCATCTTGACTGTATAATTATGTTGAATATTCATTCAATCCAAATTCACAAATCAATATCTAAATTGAGGCTTGGTTTGAATTTTGCCAATTTGTGGAATTTTGAAACCCCAAAAATGAAGTCAAATTTTAAAAGTGAATCTCACAGTTTAACACTTGAACTGTTCTAACTTGTCATAAAAACATATTATCTACTTATCTGTTGATTCCTTGGTTGACTTTCAGAGTTTTTGAGAAACAAATTAAAAAAACATGAGGAAAAGGAGAGGTTAACATGCTCAAAAACATCTGAATCAGCTGGAGATTTATGCCTTAGTTTGTAAAACTGTAGCTGCACTGCGACAGATCAACGGCAGGATAACTTGTCAGTTAACATAATAAATAACAATAATAAAACTAGACAAAGTGCAGGTTTAGTGTATGCTACTTTCCTCCTCCTCCGTTTGCAGTTTTGTGAGTCTTTTCTTCTACTTCTTCTCCTACACTGATATAGGAAAAACATAAAAAGAAATTAATTGGACCACATTTTACGTGTCAAATCCATACAAAAAGTATTACAACAAACGTTTTTAATGTTTGTTAGAGAAAAAAATCAAGCTCACAAAATGATGCTCTGACAAAGGCCTAACACTCAAAATATCAGCTTTTGGAAAACAATTTGGGTCTTCAGTGTTTGTGGGTGTTAGCTCAAAACACAAACAAAATACTGTCAAATTCCCAATTGGATTCCCGGTTTTACATCGAAAGGGCATGATGGATTAGGGTGTGAATATTATTACAGATTTCATATCAATAACCTCATAGGGCTTATAATTATATACATTTTAAGTTTCTCACATGTATACCTTCAATTTGAAGACTTTTGGCTTAAATGTAAATGGAGAAAGGTCATGGTTTGGGGATGAGTAGCAAAGGGGGTTTGCAGGAGGAAAGATATATAAGAGTATTTTACCAGCTAAGAGATCAACACTATAGAGGAAAAAACTGTGCCTAAGGCCTTCAAATGTAATGACCAAGGCTGCAGGCTGATGACCGAGGGAAGTTTTTCGTTATATGGACCAACCCTAAAACAAATGCCAAATGATATATTTTGCATTGAAGATATAGGGGGCCGTTCCCGGGGGGGGAGGGGGTACTCCCATATATGGACTATACGGGGATGATCTGCTGGACAGGTATGGTTTTTCGAGTTTCTGATCTTAGACAGGGTATCCATTTTCACATCGACAGATCTTGAACAGGGTATGGTATTTATCTAGTGCCGTTATTTAGTCTAGTGCTTGCTGAAGACTTATTTAGTTATGACACTCATTATACAAGATCACAATAAACACTGACATCCAAGTATAGATAATTTGTTATTTGTCTTACAGAGGGAAAATTTTAACACTTTGTCTTGAACATGGTATGGAAATTTGAGTTTTTTTGTCTTAAACAGGGTAAGGGTTTCAGAGCCCCAGCGGCACACCCCTACCCAACTTTAGGTAGAGTACCCCCCCAGGGGGCCGTTACTCGGTATCCCAAGCCAGAGGCTTATGTTTAAGTATCCTAACGAACTCCAGAGTTGAATTGGAATTTAGGTTGGTTTTTAAGGAGGGAAGTAAACTGCAGAACCCAAAGAAAAACTCTCAAAGCAAGGATGAGATACCAACAAACTCAACTCGTCTGGGAATTGAACCCTGGACCACAGAGATGAGAGACAAGTGCTCACACCACTTGGCCACCTTTGCTGCCCTAAGCCAGTAAATAACTTTTCTTTTGAATCGAGACAAATTATTATTGAACTCCAAGTAATTGAGAGCACACACACTAGTTACCATGACTGTGGTCAGAGACTGGAAAAAGCTACCTGCTTCTGGAACCAATCGGATTGCAGGAAATTATATTTTTTATTATTGTAAGATTGTTAAAAAGGAGTTTCATGCTCTTTTATTAAGTTATATTTTTTTTCTTACCAGCATTGCTTGTTACATTTCCTAAGGTGCTCCTAAGGTGCTTCCCTGTAGTTGGGCTCTGTTGCAACAAGATAATCCTCTAGTACAGACTGAAGATACTCAAATGTTGGTCGATCAGCCTCGTTTTTCTTCCAACAGTCCTTCATGATTGAGTAAAAGGATTCAGAACAGTTCTGTGGTTTGGGCATTCGATATCCCCTTTCCACTTGTGCCAAGACTTCTGCATTTGTCATTCCTGGGTATGGTATGCGGCCAAAGGTAATAAGTTCGGTCAGGAGGACACCAAAGGACCACACGTCAGATTTGATAGTAAATCTGTTGTAAAGAGCAGCTTCGGGTGCAGTCCATTTAATAGGGAACTTAGCTCCCTGATGAGGGTTGTACTCATCATCTTCAATTAGACGTGCAAGACCAAAGTCTGCAACCTTGCAGATATTATTGTCCCCTACCAGGATATTACGAGCAGCAAGGTCTCTGTGGATATAATTCATTTTCTCCAGATATGCCATGCCTGCAGCAATCTGAGCTGACATGTCAATGATTGCTGGCTCTCTGAGGTACTGGCCCTCCCCTTTCACTAGGTGATCCAGCAAACTGCCATGCTTCATTAGCTCTGTAACAATGTATATTGGTTCCTCCTGTGTGCAGACAGCGTATAACTGAGAAAAATGAAAAGCATTGTCATGGCATTGATTTGACAATGGAACAAAAGGATGTAAAACTTAACCTAGTCTATAGATCTACAGTAACAAGAAACAGCTCTTTGTATTGACAGATTATCTGCCAATGTTTGTTTGAGCTTGAACATATTTTGACATTTGCACAAATTATCAAACCCAAAAATATGCTGTGAACCACAAAGCTGATTAAAATCTTTCAATCATTTCTAAATCCTGCAACATTGTATTGTACATCCAGTTGCCTTTATAATTCATGTGAAGGTGTATATGTAGCTCAAATGCAGGGATCCACCGTACCGAAAAAGATGGAGGCTGGACTTTTTGACCACAATCACATGTGACTCTTGATCACATTCTAAATTCTCCTTCAATTTCTTTGTTATCTAAGGGAGAATTTAGAACGTGATCAAGAATCACTTATGCCCTTTTTGCACACAACCCTTCGCTTGTACCTCTACAGCGGTTTTATAACGGATTTAAAGATTTTCGTGTGCAAAGGATCGTACATGTATATAAAAGTGCAAGCAGCCATTTTTTTCAGTACGGTGGATTCCGATGATACAGGGATAACAGTGGTCACTGCCAGGGCAGGTACACTTCCAGGCATACATGCAGAACACTAAAAAAAAAAACTCATTCTGCATCTGATACCAAAAAATATTAAGGAATTTGACAAGCACGCCCAAAAGTGCATGGTGATTGTGCTACTCATCTTCTGCAATCTGATTGGTCTAATAATGTCCACAGCTGTTCTGCAATCTGATTGGTCTAATAATGTCCACTGTTCTGCAATCTGATCCGTCTAATAATGTCCACTGTTCTGTAATCTGATTGGTCTAATAATGTCCACTGTTCTGCAATCTGATCCGTCTAATAATGTCCACTGTTCTGCAATCTGATCCGTCTAATAATGTCCACTGTTCTGCAATCTGATTGGTCTAATAATGTCGACTGTTCTGCAATCTGATCCGTCTAATAATGTCCACTGTTCTGCAATCTGATTGGTCTAATAATGTCCACTGTTCTGCAATCTGATTGGTCTAATAATGTCCACTGTGCTGCAATCTGATCCATCTAATAATGTCCACTGTTATGCAATCTGATTGTTCTAATAATGTCCACTGTGCTGCAATCTGATTTGTCAAATAAACCCTAAAACTTTCGATCGATTCTGAATTCAAGCTTTTGTTGTGCTTCTTACAGTATTGTGCAAAAGTAATGCAAACATATTTTGACGAATTTCGCACTTTATTCCTACAAATTTCGGGGCAAATTTTTGTTCGAAACTTCAACAAAGAATCGATCAGATATGCGAAAATTTGAATGCCAAGGCAAAATATCGCCAATCTGCGAGTGACATTTATATGATATTTCCCTTATTGTCAAACGAAAATTCAGACCAGGTCATCGAATTCCTTCTCCTCAATCGACTGATAACAGACACACATATGCGGGAGGAGCCGCGTCCTGAAAGTTAACCGCACACACAATTTATTGTACATGTACTTATGCTGTACATCAATGTACATCAATCTACACACTTTATGTAACCTAAGATGCAACTACACACTCTGCTAGTGCACTCTGCCAGATACGAAAAACTACAAAAAAATCCACAGTATGTGGTAAAAACTAAGACTTAGTGGAAACGTATTCCCCAGCCCAATGCAGGAGTACTGACTTCTGGGAGGTGAAAGTCCGAAAACTACCACACCTCTGTAACATGGTCAGCAAAAACTGACATAAATAAAGTTAATGGTGGAAGAAATGTCTATAACTGTTGCAGTCAGAACCACAAATACATAACTACAACTGACATATCCTTATATACTCAAGTTTCTGCCAAAACTACACTGTCCATATATGGAATGTATCCACAGGGATACCAACATAGTCTTTCGGATAAGGAACTCATTTCTCCTTTCCTTAATTCATCCAAAGAGAAATATCATATATCGTGACCCAAAATTTGGAAGAAATTTCGGCAAGCGTACGTGTACATGTCAGACTGAAACATATTCAGGTTTTGGTTGCTAGGCTTGTGTGAATACAAAGGGAAAACAATTTCGTATTTTAACCCTTTCTTTCACCAGGATTTAAATGCATGACAAATTCGAATTCATGACAAACAGTTTTACAAATGTACAGTAAGATGGTTTTGGCAAATACCCTGTGTGCCAGAGGTTTTCTATAAAGTATTAAGTCACCAAGCAGCATCAAAAAGTCAAGATTCTTAATATGAAGTCCCTGTCAATTGTGAACTGTTAGCCAGACACATCTCAATTCTGACAAAAATACTGCAGGTGTGCAATTATTAAGGCACTTTCCATTTACTGACTGATTTGATCTGATGCATTAAAGCTCTTTTAATTCAAAAGGAATTGCACTTTCCCAGTAGAAGTTTTCTGGTAAGAGTATAGACTGAAGTTTTTGCACGTCTTTCATGACAAACTCTGTTCATGTTCTGTCAAAAATCAGACTGACACATTCACGCCTGACTGATTGCACATGGAAATTCAGACTCCAAGAGTTTAGACCGTAACGCAAATATTTACAATGATTTCTGCCAAAACCTTCACTAGTAAGAAGACAAGGATCTGCCATAAAATGTGAAACTACACTGAGGCAAAAGTTTATTTCATGTTATGCTTTGCATTCAGCAAGTGAGTAAAAAAATAAGCTTTATAGTAGGCTGGTCTGGGTTGTTTATTTTACGGCTGACAATATTTCGATAACTGCATGGTCCGAAATATTTACTTGAAAACTTTATGCAATGATTTTTACAAAGATCTGGAAGGCTGACGGATCTGAATATTATTGTGGATATAAGGATAATGTTTACAAAATTGAACACTTCCGAAGTTGGGATGTGCGATTAGTTCACAATCCTTTCATTTATTAACCTTCCAGCCTTCGATTCAAACCGGGTTCAAAGCATCAGGTTTCTATTCTTAGCCTGATTATAAATACTGACTGAACTGAAGTAAACTCTGCAGTTGTCCTCCTGTACCATTCGAAAGTGAGTCATAGAGTTCAGTTAGTCAAAGTCCAAATAAAGTTTACAACTCAGGTTGGTCGAATGGACGGGCATCGACATTTCGAAGAAGCAAAGTTTTGTGCGAATATTCACAGAGTACCAAACGAAATTTCACACAATATTTTGCAGAGTGAAGCAAATTTTCATGCTAACCTGTCGCAGAGCACTGTGAAATGTCGCACAGATTAAACAAAAGGCTTAACGGATTTTTGTTGAAATATTGCCGAAATTTCGGTTTGTAAATCCATTCATTTTCGCTGTAAAGCCCCGAAATTGTTGAAAGGTGTTTGCACAATACTGTACAGTATCTCTCTTCTATCAGGCTTAAATATCCACTATAGACTGTAAATTACCTGCTCTTTCTCTCCCATTTGGCTAGGCACTAATAAGATCTGAACGTCTATGAGTACTTTCTCAATAATTAACAACTCTAACATCACAAAAACCAGCAGAAACACAGTTCTTTAAGTATTCTGGTGCTTGGTTATGAAGGATTTTGTAAGTCAACAATAAGACCTTAAAAGTAATTACCAGGAGCATCTGGCCTGCTAGAGGCTCTCATGGGTGCATTGTATTTTTACTAATTTGTTTTCGGATTGGTCTACCTCCTCACGCTATTTTGACCGTGCACCACAGGTAGCCCAATCCAAAAAATGAATTATCTAAAAACAGGAACATCCATCTCCCATACTTGGTCTGTGAGTCAACACACTCCCAGATCCGGTTATTTTTTAGAACACCCGAGGTGAATAAATCCTGTACCCTCAAGCAGAAGGCCGATAAAATGCTTATTTCTTTACAATGGTGAGGTTTCCTCATTGTACACAATAAATCATTAGGAAGCATTGTTTGCCCAAGGATTCTCTGGGTTTTTCTTTGCGGCAACCTGATTCTAAAAATAGCCTGATCTGGGAACATGCTGGCTCACCAATGCATAACAGATGGATGTTCCTGCTAATGGGCTCCTGTTTTTGATAATTTTTGACAGGAGAATGTAGTGTAAAAATTAAAACTTAAAAATGACCTTTTTCTTAAATTTTGGTATGTAATTAATGCAAAACTACACATTACAGTGTTTCATTAATTTAGAATTCAGAGTTTCATGTATTAAATACTGTGGAATATCCCAGTAGCCATGTATGGATGGGCTTCTATAGTTATCATACTTGTCCATACCTGAATCAAGTGGGCATGCCTCAGCTTTTTCATAATTTGTGCTTCTGTAAGGAAAGCCTGTGGCGACATGGTACCAATTCGCAAGGTTTTCACGGCAACAGGTGTTGTGTTATTCCACAATCCAGCCCATACTTCACCAAACTGACCCTGACCCAGCTTACGGTCTAACCTAACAGACTCTCTTGGTATTTCCCATGCATCTCTAGTATTATATGACAGACCAGCTGTAACAGGTTTCTCTCCTGGACACGGCTGAGAAAGCATACAACATAAACCATCAGCATCTTCAACATAGTGTGCTACAAGTTCAGCGAGACTACCAAATGGAGCACGCGTTGTTATGTAGAAGCCACCAGTATCCAATTTCCTTATGCGGTAGTGCTTGACGGTATCCCCATCTCGCACAGACAGTGAATAGTTTCCGGGCTGCGTTTCTGAATCACGAATCAAGAAAGTCCCCTTGGCATTTCCTGGAGAAAGGAGTTTCTTTTCAGCATCAGCACGCTTGATCTTGCCAAAGAACCAACTATAAATAAAGAGAACAGGTGAATAACATCAATCTGTTACATTGTATATGTTGTGTTTCCAGTAACCCTACTGACTTGGATTATTTCACGCTGACCTTAAACTTTTTATTGCTATTTTACAGATAAAATAAACATAAAATATGACATTAAAACAATGAGCAGTATGTACAATGTAAATTACAACTTCTCGCAACAGTGTATCTTCAGCTTTTATGAGTTACACAGGGTTAACCTGTAAAATATATATATATAATTATTTTCCAACCTACCTACCTGGATTATTTCCAGCTCGTTACTGGAAACACAACATATAATTTGCTTGGCCTCTCTCTCATTGCTAAGATAACTTGATTATCACAACCACCAATGAAGCTTCGATTCCCACCCACCCTTAAAGTGCCTATCACCCTTTTGCAATTTTGATAGCTTATGAACCTCCGAAAGGTTTTGAGTACTTCTGTGAAGAAAGTTTTGGTTTAAAGTAATACTTTATGTTCTACGCTTGTTTGAAATCATGTAAATGTGACCTTTCGAGACCCATGACCACGTAAGTAAAAGCCTGGGTCGAAACCTGGGTAGACGTCATCTCATTAATGCATTATTCTCCATGGCGCCTTTTTATCACAACAACATCGATGCATAGAAAATATACACAGTTTTCGAGTTGTTAGTAAAGAAAAAAGTCATTTTAGTCAACATATTAAGTATTTCTTCGAATGATTGCAAAGCCGAATTAATTATATGACGTCAAGATGACGTCTACCCAGGTTTCGACCCAGGCTTTTACTTACGCGGTCATGGGTCAGGAAAGGTCACATTTACATGATTTCAAACAAGCGTAGAACATAAAGTATTCACTTTAAACCAAAACTTTCTTCACAGAAGTACTCAAAACCTTTCGGAGGTTCATAAGCTATCAAAATTGCAAAAGGGTGATAGGCACTTTAAACAATGGTCAGATGTATATGGGAAATTGATGCCTTTTTCTTGGGAAAACAAGCTCTTTTGTAGCTTTTCTAAGATATGAGGTGAAATAAATCTTGAATGAAATTAAACTTTTGAGAATTCTGTACAAGAAATAATGAAGCTTAGAACCTTAAGCTTTTGCTCTCAACTGAGAGCTCCATCATACTGGAACATGTGCAGGTTCTCGACCAAGAGGCCCCATGGTTTGAGCGTGGTGTCAAGGAATCCATTCACACCGCATCAATCAACCTGATTTGAACCGTGACAGGGGTCGGTACCAGCTCCCTTACCTTTGGGACAACACCTTGCAGTCATGTGGGCCGAAAGCCTGTGACTGCAAGTGAGCATGAAAACGTGGTGGAGAGAAATGCAGCATTAAGAATAGCGTGCTTCACAGTAGCCTGCAATGCAGACATATTTTTCCACTCTCATAAATTCGAAGAAAAAAGTAATGTCTGCTTACCCGAGCACTTAATTAGTTTCCAATATGCACACCTCATTGTGTTATGGACCAATCAGATTTTACCTTCCATATCCTGGAAAGTGACATAATGTTACATTTAAAAGGAATTCAGACAATACATTTGCCATTGACCAATCATAGGAGAGTGTTCACACTGGCATGCCAATTCACTAAAATTCTAACAATGGCTTTGATTGGGCAGAAAAATAAAACAAATGTGCTGACGTCATGCTTGCATATTGGAAACTAATTAAGCACTCGGGTAAGCAGACGTTACTTTTTTCTTCGAATTGATGAGTGAAAAATTACATCTGCATAGCAGGCTGTAGCTTCACAGTCGCTTGGTGTGTTTTGTGCAAAAAAACCTGGTGGTTGGAGAGATTAAAAAAGGTACTTTAACAACAGTATGCTGATTTTGTGTTTGCTTTTGATTTCAAGTGCGAATGGGAAGGAATTTTTTAACCAGTTTTCAGAGCATTGAAATTAGTGAAAATCAAAGAAACAAAAAAAAAGATCTCCAAAACAATTGAGTTTTTCTGGTATTTTCTCGCAAAAGAAACCTGGATTTGTAGGGTTCCCTGAAAGTACAAACTAAAGTGATTTTTTTAGAACGAAAATACTCACAAGTATGTCACCCTCAGTTATATAAAAAATATTTAGCATCTGGGAAGACTGGGAACAAACCCTCACCACTATGCCAAAAGGGATTTTGCTGCTGATGATCGCTTTTTTATAACTTCTATATTGCTTTCTCATTAGCATACACTAATCATTACTATGTATTATTGTATTGTAAGTATTGTATTCTTAATAATAAACAATGCTGAAAATGATTTGCAATTCAAATATTCCGCTTTCTTACACAGAGAAAGAACCCTTTTTTTTCTCCAAAGTGGAGAGTTAACCGATCACTGTTTATACCTCTGGCTTTCGAGCAATTCATCCCTTGAAATAACATTGCAACATCGTATTTCTAGCTTGTCTAGATTTGATGCAATAATTTTTCCAGTTACATGCTACATACTGGCCAGTTTTGGCCGATCTGGTATTGAAAGGGTTAATCTATAACCAAATTCCTAAAAAAGCTCTTAAAATCACTTCAACTACTGGAAAACTCCAAAACAGAATGTCTCCTCAGGCCATGTTGGCAAGAAACAATAGGTTTGGCAAGATCAGCCTCGAACTGGGCAGTTTCAGAACAAGTTTAGACCAGCAAAAACGAATGTTTTTTACCCTCATGGGGCTCAACCTGGCTGCCATGTGAGAGCATTCATAAAATGATATTGTAATGTCATTGATTGGCAAAGGAATACCTACATCAATGGCTTAGTAAACAATTTCAATATCCAATTGAAATTTGGGAAGCTTTCACCTAGGGAAATAAGTTCACCTGATCACAATTTTAACCATGTATGGAGTAATAATATTTTGCAATTGAAGGGCTGTGTGCAAAAAGGATGTAAGTGACTCTTGATCACATTCTAAATTCTCCTTCAATTTCTTTGTTTTCTAAGGGAGAATTTAGAGCATGATCAAGAATCACTTATGCCCTTTTTGCACACAGCCCTTCAATTATTGCATACCAATGGTTCATTAATAATTCATTTCTCAAACTTTTCATACACACCTTCTAAAATCTAACCCCAAAAATAAAATAAAACAGCCATTTTTTTACCCCAAATCATTTGAAGAACAAGTCTAAATACACGGCCTCCGGTGGTTTAGCTCAAATGGTAAAGTGACAGTCTCATCCGATCACCCAAGTTAAAGTGCATATGAGCCCAATTATTTTATTATTAAAATTGATTCTCCATCAAGTAAGTAGTTGAACTTTTAATATATATTTTTTAATATGTGTGGCATCTATGAGTTATAGAGGTTTCTATTTCCAATATGCAAATTAGTGATGACATGTGAGGCCAACAAAAGGTCACTTCCTTCTCCTTTCTGATTTATACAAAACATTTGGTAAAATCACTGATATAAGGCCCAAATATTACATGGATGCTTAGAAAAATATGTATATTTCTGCAAGCACGTTTTTGTATAATAAATGTGTCGTCACATAATTAGCATATCGGAAATAGAAACCTCTACATTACAATATGCACTTGGTCTAAATGTGTCTTTAACTATTGTTTTCAGTTTCTTTTGTTTTCATTAAGTCACATCACTTTAACCCAGAGATTACTGGGTTAGTTAATGTATTCAAAACGGCAGAATGGAGTCACTCCTAGTCCCAAGGGGGTCTAGATGAATAGGGCTTAATTTGACAGACAGGTTTATTTGAGTGCATAATGAGCTGTGCCAGCCGGGGAGAAACTGGCTAAATGAGTAAAACACAATTTACACTCTTTGTATTTAGTCATTTTAAAACACTTGTCTTACACGATCTGTCTCCTCAGTTTAATTTATACAGAAGTTACTCAAGTAACCGTAAATTAATTGGTCTTATAATCAATAAACTTTGAACGAATTTTACAAAGTTCAAGAGTCTTAATTTGTTGTTCTAGTCAGAATCGTGCAAAGTGGTGATCTGCAATTACATGAACAGTCTAACCAATGCTTGCATGGATTAATTATGGACTTTAAAATGATGATGATGATGATGATGAGTTTAAACACACAAATGCCCATGTTAGCCGACTGTGTCTTGAGAGGCATACTCTGAAGCCTTTGTTGTTCTAGGCAGTTTAAACATACAAAAATGCCTGTGTTAGCGGACTGCGTCTCGAGAGGTTTATTCTGAAGTGTTTGTTGTTCTAGTCAGTTTAAACCTACAAATGGCCATGTTGCTGCCAGGCCGCACAATAGACCCTTCCATGGTTTCTTTGAACTTTTGATATATATGATTATAATATAGATACGATAGTACGTGCGCTCTGATTGGCTAAGAAGCCATGTTTTATCAGAGTATATAACATGGTTAGCCGTGTTATATAGTTTTCAACTGGCGGTTTCCTTTCATCGCGCACGTAAATCTATATTATAAAACAGATAAAGAAGCCTTAAATCCATGTTTTATACTATCATAAAACACTCTGGTCATTTGAGAACACTCTAGAAATGTTGAAAGCACGCGCCTTCGGCTTGTGCTTTAACATTTCTCTCATGTTCTCAAATGCCCATCGTGTTTTATGATAGTATAAAACATGGCTAAGGCTTCTTTATTTGTTAAATAACAGCAAAACCGTCGATACTGCTGAGAGCACCTCGAAGTTCGTATATATCAAAAGTTCAAAGAAACTGTGGAAGTGTCTATTAGTAGCGGATATATTCTTTATAAAACTTTTAGTTTTGATTCAAAGAAGAGGCTAACAAGAATAACCTGGAAAGTCTCGAGAATCAAGAAAAATCTCAAATGAACTTAGCTCCCGGAAGTGCAAATTAAAGCATTATTTTTTCTCTGAAAATATTTTAATGTTCGAAGCAGGCAAATCGCTACGTACATTTATCATCGTAAAGAAACCAAACATCCACCAAACAGTGCTAGAACGTAAATCTAAAAAAAACACAAAACAAAGGGACCTTCGGCTTCGTCAAACTTGCGATGTTTTTCATGGCAACAAAGTCACAAGCGAATAAAAAATCAGTTTGTGACGAGAAGATCAAATCGCTCGCATGAATGATTACGCTCAGAGATTAAAAATAATCGAAAATACCCATGGTTTTTGTGGTTCGAGAGAAAATGTTTCGAAAACACAACTCTTTGTTTGACATTTAAAACACGCCTAAGCATACAAGATCTGGCCACAGCCAGTATGCAGAAAGTGAAATTATGATCACTGCACGATTAAAGTATGGCGAAATGCCCCCTGCAGCAAATGCGGAATTATTATTATTCGAGAAGTTAGATTAGCATATAAACTGAGACTTACTCTTGTGAGTTTACACTGAGTTCCGGAGCCACATAATTGCTTGGGATGTAGCCCTCCTTTTCGGATTTTAGCGACCTAGCAAGCCACCAATCGCCGTCTGTATTGTCGATCACTTGAAGTCGCTCTCCCTTTTTGAAGCTCAAATCTTCGTTCGTACGAGCGTCGTAGTCGTACAAAGCTATAAATATATTTACCCCTTTACTCTTCTGCATTCCTGTATAACTGTTGGGCTGTAAGATTGTAGAGGTTGTCTGAAAATGCATCCCGTTGGAAGGCGAACCGAACTTCGCCGCTCCCTGATCGGTTGAGCTTTGACTGAAGCCAGTGGCGGAGAAGGGAGCGCCACCAACTCCACTGTTACCAGGTATCGCATTCTGCTCCGTTTCACCTTTCGCTTCGTATTTACTTTGTTTCTTCCCACAGCAGCAACCCATGGCTGCTTTAGACTTTGGGCCACACCAATAGGGTAGTTATTTAATCCCAAATCAAGATCAAACAAGTCCCTAACGATGGTAAAAAGACTATCCGACCGATAAAATGCCTTCGATCGCGAGGGAGGAGGAAGCAACGAGTTGAGACTGGGTGCCAATACCCAGTCGGTCAGTACTCGACGAGGAAGATTGGCACGAAGCTGATGATTGGGTATCAAATGAATTATACAAACTCTAATTTAATTGGTCAATAAGAAGATTGGATCATACTTTACACCAATTACATTAGTATTTCTAAGTGAGTTTTACATTATATATACTGGCATTTTTCCGGTGTGCGCAATCCCGGAAGGTGTAGCATCGAACAGAAAGTTTTAACATCAAGACAAGTGGGGGTTTCTTGTCTTTTCTAGTGACCTCTGGGTTATATATCATTGTAATACCTGAAGCCCCAACTATCGTAAACTCATGGGGAAGTGTTTATCCAAGAAAGGATCTTCCGAAACAGGCAAAGAAGCCAAACCAACAGAAGAAACGCCGGCTGTCGACCTAAAAGATGTCAACACTTTGGTACTAGTGGATGGAACGATCTCTGCAACACCAAATAGACAGCGATATGCCCCTAATCCACAGCCCAAACTACCAGCTCCGCCACCTACTCCAGAGCCTCCTCCTACACCCTCCTCGCCTGCTAAGCCCTTGTATCTTGCTTTGTACGACTACGATGCAAGAACGCAGGAAGATTTGAGCTTTAAGAAAGGCGAAATTCTAGAGGTCAACTCCGAGGATTTGGGGAATGATTGGTGGCGGGCGAAGTCGAAAGAAACGGGCGCTGAAGGTTACATTCCCATGAATTATGTGGCTCCGATGGAAACTCTAGAAGCTGAAGCGTGAGTATTATTTAGTTGTTGAGTATTTATTTCACAAGAGTTTATTCCAACGGAATCTGTATCCTTTTGCTCATATTTGCCTCGTTTGCTGAACGGTAAATTATTCGCGATAGGCAAACAATTTGATCGGTCGCGACCAATTAATATTCAACAGTAGTGAGACAGGTATTGTGCTTTGTAATTATAGGTAGTGAAAAGTCTCCCAAACATAGTCGGCTATTTGATTAATCAGTCCAGAGTTTGATCCACTAATATTGAATTTTACAAAGATCATCGATCGTGTATACCCGGAAATAAAAGGTATTGCATTGGAATGTGTGCAGTAACATCGTGTACGTACTGTATAAATGATTCAGAGTTCGTTACAGCTTCCTGATTGACTTTTAGTCTTAGGCTGTTGTATTATGTATCATTGTGCTAGTTATAGCAAGGTTGCTGAAGAGATCACTGTACTTCTGATCTAAATAATTGTTAGAACTAGTCACCTCTGGCTGTGATCAACAATGCGCCTTTTCGCAATGCATTTGAAATTGCAGTACTCAATTAAGTCATTCGAATGCACGTCAAACTGGGAGATTAATTAATAGTTCTACTGAAAAATTGAAATGTTGCATTCTACCAGAGGGTAATTGTGCACATTATTACTTTTTCCTAAATATACAGCTTTTTCCCCAAATATACACATACATGAGCCTAACATTATTGTTGTACCTCAATGATTTGTTATTCTTTAATTGGATTAATTGTGTATGCAAAATGTTCACAAAATCATTCAAATGTGAACTCCCGGTCTTTTATTATACAGGGTTCTCAATATTTATTTGAACAGGCAGACTATAATTGGCAACAAGCGGCTACATTTTCATAAAAGCTGTCTTCACAGAAAGACAAATCATATGACTCTTGTGCTTCATTAACAACTGTACTTGCATCCTACCCTACGAGTAGAGCCTTCTTCAACTCCACGAAAAGCGAGAAGCGAAAAAGGCTCTACTTGCACGTACTTCCATTCAGCTGGTGGAAATGAGCCAGTTGCCTGATTTTAATAAGAACCCTGGTATAGATTTAAAACAGGAAGATGTCCATTTATTTAAACTACTAGGTGTACCTTTCCCTTTTGCTTTCTCTAACCAACTTTAGTTGGATTATTTCACAACCTGAAATAGCTATTGGTTAATTAGCATATACAGTGTATGGCTTTTACATTATTTATAATGGGATAAAGAGTTGTTTGCCATTAGGACAGCTGCAGTACTTTTATTGGCATATCAAATTTACAAAATGGACTGTCCAAAAGTTTAAAACACAAAGAACTGTTCCGACAATTCATTACAGAACATTGTGGGGGATGGGATTGGAGCAGTGTTGGTTTTAGGAAGAGGGTAGGAATTTTGACAAACCAAGGCTTAAAGGGTTCATGAAGTCTGGATACCTCAGGGTTATAAAATATAGCATTATTACTGCTGCATTGTTTTGTTGGCTTCACCAGGAGGAACCCAAAGTACATGTACATGTAATATTAATAACCCATCAAAAAATACACCAAATTGGATAATAATTATTAAGTTTTTGGGTGGTTGTCAACAAATACCACTACCAATGTTACATAAAACTCTTAAAATGTTCTTATAATATTATCAAAGACAGGGCCTCCGATAAAGTGCAATAAAAAATCGAAAATTATGCAGCAATTCAGGGCTCATTATGCGACAATTCAGGGCTCATTATGCGACAAATTATGCGATTTTTTTTAGCTCATTTTAAGCAATTATGCGATCGGATGCGATTTTTGATCAATTGTGCGGGATCGCACCATCGCACAATATCAGAGGCCCTGCCCCCAGACTCCCCTAGCTGGTAATGTGGACATCAAGGTTTCACCACAGTGCCACCCCCTGTATTATGTTGGTGATGGTGGGGGGGGGGGGGGGGGGGGAGGAAGTTTAGATATTATACCTTGGTTTCATATCCAAATGCTCCAACCCCCTATCCTCCCCCCAAGTGTATTTTAAGAAAACACTCATGCACATATATAAACCAGACCCCAACTTTTCAAATCGTACACACATTGCATTAAATTGTGCCAGGAATTCCAGGAAAATATGCATCAGAGAGCCAGAAATTCAAAATTTTCCAGGGGAGCATGACCCCAGCCCCTCTAGGAACTCTGTCTTCAGCTGAATATCAGATGTAGCTGTTCTTAGTCACTTGTTCAAATAAAGGTTGAGAACCCTTGACAACCAGTGACTTTGTGCTATCTTGAGAGAAATCTCTCCTTTGTAAATTTGCAAACTGCAAAAAATAGTGTTAAAAAATGAATTTGTGCAGAGGAAGAAGGCAGCAAAGAAACCCTGCACTACATATGAGCAGAATGTTTTTTTCCTGTAAGGTAAAAAGCCCCCCCCCTCCCTTTACTTTTCTAATGGTCTGCCCATTAAGTGAGACAGCTTTGCAAACAAGTGAATGATAATGTATGTATTGAAACCTTTTCCCCCTTGTTTAAGGTGGTATTATGGAGCAATCAAGAGACCAGATGCAGAGAAGTTCTTACAGGCTCCACCTAATGAACATGGCTCTTTCCTTGTTCGTGATAGCGCTAAGGGTCTTTTTGCTTTATCCATGCGAGATGGAGACATGATCAAGCATTACCGCATCCGCAAGAGTGATGAGGGAGGCTTTTTCATTGCTCGAAACAATGTGTTTGGTTCCCTTAAAGAGCTGGTTACCCACTACAGTGAGAAATCAGATGGGTTATGTGATTTGCTGAAAAAGCCTTGTGAAAAGGTACTTAAGGAAGATTTACTGTTTGATGTTCCTAATGTTCCTTTGTCTGGAAGTACAAAATTTCAGACTTTTGTAAAAAATCTATCTTTGTGCAAAATTTGGGTGATATTTATCAAGTTGGAATGGCCTAAATTGCTAATACTGTAATAATTTGTTTTCAATGATTGTGATGATTTCTTGGTTTGTCAGGAATGAAACTGACACATGGAGCTACAGTATTGACAACATGACAAGAACAGCCCAACAGACTGGCTAATTTGGGAATGGAAATATCATGTGTGTGCTGTCATGTAATGCTTGGAGAAAGTTAATGAGTATAACAAATTGGGAGTTAAATTATTTTTTTCAATAGAAGAGGTAGCAAATGGTAAATACAAGACTTTCCCAGATGCGTAGACTTGCATTTTAAAATACGAGCCCAATACTTCTAATATGCTCTATTTTCAATTTCGATACTCTTGAGACCCAAAAAGTATTGCATTAGAAAATGAGTTGTCAAGACTTGGTGACATATTGCATCCAAGATATTGAGATTTCAAGATCCAAAAATTTGATACCAGGAAATTAGAGATTCCAATATTTGGAGACTGTTTTTCAAATACCATTCACCACCCCTAACAGAATGCTACTGCTTGTTTTTCAGACAGAGAAGCCCCAGACAGTTGGTCTGTCATATGACACAGCTGACCAGTGGGAAATACAGAGAGAATCTTTGAAGCTTATGAAGCGTCTTGGTGCTGGTAATTTTGGTGAGGTATGGGAAGGGCTGTGGAACGAGACCACACAAGTTGCCATTAAAACACTTAAACCAGGGACAATGAAGCCAGAAGCCTTCCTAGATGAAGCTGAACTCATGAAGAAACTCATCCATCCAAAGCTTGTTCAGTTGTATGCTGTTTGCTCTCGGGATGAGCCAATCTACATCGTAACAGAGCTTATGCCCCATGGCAGTTTGTTGGATTACCTTCGCAGTGATGAGGGTCGATCACTACAGGTGTCCAGTCTCATAGACATGGGAGCCCAAATAGCTGAGGGTATGAGCTTCCTTGAAAAGTTTGGCTACCTTCACAGGGATCTTGCCGCAAGGAACATTCTTGTAGGTGAAAACAACACTGCTAAAGTTGCTGATTTTGGCTTGTCACGTCTGATAGAAGATGATATATACTGTGCTCATGAAGGTGCCAGGTTCCCTATCAAGTGGACTGCACCAGAAGCTTGTCTACGTGGCCAATTTTCTATCAAATCAGATGTGTGGTCTTTTGGGATCCTGTTAATGGAGCTGGTAACATATGGCCGAATACCATACCCTGGCATGGCCAACAGAGAGGTAGGGAACTACACTCGTACTACAAGGAAAGATAGACTGATACATGTCAGTCATGCAAGAAGTAAATGTGCCATATTAGCCTTAAGCATTTTTGAGTTAAGACATTATTATCATCTGATTGTCGTTGTTTGATTGATTGACTCATTCATTCATTGACTAACCTACTAGTGGCTCGTCTTGGTGTATCTTTTGCTGATTTGCTTTTGGATTGGGCTACCTGTGGCACGCAGTCAAAATGGGGGAAGGAAGGGGAGGTGAAGGGGATGAGAAGGAAAGAAGAGCCTTCATGTTTCAAGTATGGTACAAGTAATTGTAGCCGTCCTTCTACAGAAAGTCGTGGAACAGTGTTGTGTGAAGTTATTGGCATCAAGGTCACAAAATCATCCAGTTTGTTGGACCGTGTTTGTAATCCGTGATGACAAAACATCAAAAAATTAATTGCATGAGCTATTTCTTTGTGTATAAGGGAGCACAATCTATTACAGCTACTTAGTCACCTGATCTGTGTAAGATTGGACACTTGACTGACATTTGTTACTTTTAGCCAATAGGAGAGCTGCGTTTGTGGACAAACATGGGGAACTCAAAATTGTTTGTCTTGCATGCAGGCTCTTCTTTCCTTCTCTTCCCCTCACCTTACCCCCTCCTTCCCTTTCTTTTTGCCCCAATAGCCCAGTTTGATATTCGAAAATTACTCTGAATGCAATGACTACAGATGCAGTTATACAGGGTTAGCCTCGTTCTTAAGTTAAACATTCATAAATACCAGCAAGAAGGTGGGCTATTCACAACTCTGCATATTTTTGTGGTTTCGCATTTTGCATCTTCTCACTGGTATTTATGAATGTTTAACTTAGAACAAGGCTAACTCTGTAGTCATCGCGTTCAGCAGTAATTTTCGAATACCAAACTGGATTGTTTGACTGCACACCACAGGTAGCCCAATCCAAAAATAAATGAGGGGAAAAAACACCAAGAAGTGATGCCAGCAGGTTATTCGTTGACTTGTTCATTGATTGACTCATTCATTCATTTTGTGTTGCACTACACTCCAAAAGAAAGCAGCCTGCAGAGATTACTCAAACAGTGTCATTATAATTTATATGTAAGCATGCATACAACAGATACGTGTATATACATATATATATATGTGTTTTATTGCAGTGGAGCTAGTTTTATATGCAAGAAACTACAACCATGTGGTGATGGACCTTAAGAAAGTGAAACCTGAATGGGGGGTAGCGAGAGCAATGTTTATTTTTTGCGCCAGTATAAAACATTTTACATGATACAGTTTTATCTTCAAGTGGTCAATACACAAGTGAATGAGTGTATTATGACAAATTCACCACAACTGTATTTCAAGCTGCCATGTAAGATTCTGTTTATTAATCGCCACACTATACAGCGTTGTTGCCAGAATTTGGGTGTAAGGTTAGGCAAATGAAATCAGAAATGGTTAAAAAAGGTCGGGAAAAGTCAGAAAACAAACAAATGGGAATGTTCTTTTGAGACTTGAGGGTGAGCATGTTTATATACATGTACATGTATATCGTAACCCAGTGAGTGGCATTCAGTGGCTAAATTTAATCGAGATGTGATTTGAGAGTGAAGGGGTGGGCAGTTGCTTGGGGAAGGGGAGCCATTGCCCTCCCCCTCTCTAATGGTGAATAATAAATTACTGTATTATATAATTCTGCCAAGAATGCATGAAATATGCACAAGAACTCACCAAATATGAGACCATACAATGTATCTCAGGTAGTTACCAGGGTATGATAAAAGTCGGGGCTAGTGAATTTTCATGTCGGACTAAGTAGATCAGTTTAACAACTTGCTTGATGGACAAAGAGTGAAATTAAGTCGTGTAGGCTTCTTAGTGAAATGAGGTATTTAGGTAAGGTTTTCTTTTCTTTTTCCTCTAACCATGGTTACATTCAGATGGCTTCCCATTGCCATGGTAAATCCCATTTCTCAAGCAAGCACACAATATGAATGTATTAGATGCTTAGCTACTAATAACCTCTATATGTTATAGGTTGTTGAACAAGTGGAGCGTGGCTACCGGATGCCCAGACCTGCAACCTGTCCAGAAAGGTTCTATGGTGTTATGAAGGAATGTTGGAAAAAAGAGCCACTGCAGCGACCAACCTTTGAGACATTACAGTGGCAGCTAGACGACTACTTTCAAGCTGACCCAAGCCAGTACAAAGAGTTAGAAGACTCCTAAACCATGCAGGAAATATAATATAAGCATTATAAGCACAGTAACTGATTTTGGGACTCTTCTTCATGTTGCTGATTCCTTGTTTTATAACTTGCATTTCTTCTGTGGATGATTAAATCAATCTCAGTTGCCGTAGCTGTGAGATGGAATGGGAAGTATCAACTATTCATCTCAGTCGAAATTAATTACTCAAAAATAATTGCTTCCAATTTTTCTACATAGATCTGTACTGACGAGACAAAGTATGTCTCTTGGGTTATTAATGCGTTGTTGTTATTCTAAACTTCAGGCTATTGTTAGTAGGGAACCAACACTGCTAGTGTATAATGGCATGGTTGGAAAACTCCAGAGATAGTTTGTAGTATTAGTGTATGTGGAACTCTGACTATTTTAATCACTGGTTTTGTATCCAGCTATGCATTTTTCACACAGCTGTAGTCATAAACACTAGTAATCTAGTGGTTGAAATTAGGCTCTCGCACATGCAAAATGGGAGTAGTTTTTAGAAATGCGAGGAAAATCTCATGACAACTCGCAACTGTTGCAGCTAGTTGACACCAGCAACAGTTGCTAGTGGCATTTTCCTCTAATTAGAATCCCTGATTTAGAGGTACAATTATGGGAGTTTTTAAGGGATTTTTTTTACATAGTTATTTTGCTTGTCTGAATTCTTTAAAACAGTGCTCAAAATTACAGTTCCGAAGTACATGTACTAGTACATACATAGATTTGGCAAGATACAGAATACTTTATACATGTGTATATATGCCTTTGATGAGTCTTATAGATGTAGGAGCATATTTTAGATATATTGTACATAACTAATTTTGGTCTGATCTCAATTTACATTTTCCTCAGACAGCAAAAGTAATGAACTGAAGTGAGAGTTTTCAAATGGTACAAAATAATACAACTGATTAAGTATTACAACTAACAGGCATAGGCAAGTTGTAATAATGTTAATTTTAATGTTGCAATTTGTGTTGTGCACTTTTAATCCCTCACTGGCAAGTTACATCGGATAATATAAAAGTGAACATACTACTCCATGGCTCTTCTGAATTAAGCAGTAATAAAAATATAGAAGTTTTTAAAGCAATACAGTTTTATATTATTGAAACAAAGCGATTTGATTAATTTAACTGGCTTTAGAGTAGTATTATCAATTTTATAGTTATGCAAAATGATTGTTTTTGGTGCCTGTAAGTATTTTTCTAATTATCACAATATAATTTGACATATTATTTTCTATAATTTACTTATTGCGATCAATTGTTCCAGCTTTCTGTTTTATTGCTTTAGCTATTATTATTATAAGTCGTTTCCTTTTTCTCTACCTTACTCGTTGTAAAAATTGTAATTGTAACGGTAGTGTGAGCTTCCTAGATGAGCACCTGGTGCTCTTGAGGCAAACACTAGGACATTATATGTTTAAATAAAAAATAAAATAAACTGCAGTAAACATGCCGGAGGCAGCATATTAAGGCTAAAAGTACAGTGCATATTAACGCCTTAATTAAACTAATCAAAGTTTTTTGGGAAGAAGATTATTCCCTTTTAAGCTGTCAGATGAAGACTGGTATTTTAGCTGTTGCACTTCGTTCCAAGTCTTAAATAACGTAAAGTATGTAATTTTCTTAACACAATTTTGCAATAACAATTATTGTCAAATTTAAATTTAATTCAGTCAGTTATTTGGCTCAATGTATTAATTATTAATGTACCAATGTCACAGTGTCAGTCATGTGCGTTAGTCAGATACATATATTCATTGGAATATATTTCCTTCATGTGTCTGTTTATAGGTAAGACAAAATTACAAATGTTTTCGTTTTGGCTTTAAAACCACGGTGCAAATTAATTGTATATATGTAGGCATTCTAAGATCTGACATTATGTTCCTGTGTGATGTGATGTTTTGTCTTCAGACATGCATGACATTTAGCAATGATTTCTAATTCGAATCTTACAATATTTTGATTATTTTCCAGTCACTTTCAGTTTCCGGAGAGGGGAGGTTTTCTAACAGAAAAGCACGGTTTTGGGTTTCACATTTAGAAATTCTGAATCTACCATTTCCTATATATGTCACAAGTCATATAAATCTAGTTTTTAAAAGGCAGCAACAACCAAAGTTAATTTCATAAATGTTGTAGTCAGAATTGCTGGTTCTAGAATCGTCAAATTATATCGTATTGATTCCTGTTCATTATTGCTACTAGCATGCAATATATTCTCTGGATGCTATTTGCATATATTTCAATAAGTCAGAAATGTTTTGTTTAATTTTTAAGCACAATTTAAGAATTGAAACTATCCTGATGCAGAAATACATAAATAGAAATTTGTAGATGTGATATTTCTATATTTTCTTGTAATCTTAGCTAATTGAGTAGTGTCTTAAAATAATAAAAGATTATAAGACGTTAGATCGTATGCAAAGATGGCTGCCCTACTCTTCATACAGCCAGAAACAGCTTATCTGGTAAAATGAATTTCACAATTTTTTTAGAAGAAATAGTGAAACAAATCATGGAAATGAGGCTAGTGAAATCCACATTTAGGTCGGGGGAAATTAAGATCTCGATAACTTAAATAGTACCAGTTTTATACAACCAAACTTCACATTATCGCTAATCGTGCCTAACATGGAAACATTCAATAGTGACCAGTGGCACTACAACCTATTTTAAGAAAATCGTCATTTTTGCATCTAAAGTCAGGAGCCATTACCAGGAGCGTCCATCTTTCATACTTTCCCTGTGAAGCCGCGAAATTCGAACTAGTCTATTTTTAGATAATTATTCCTGCACAAAAGTATGACGTTATGGTTACCACGGATGAGATATTGAACAGCCAATGAACCGCTAAAACCCAAACCGTGTTAAGTGTACAAATCGGGTACCCATTCATTTGCTCAATCCCTGTGTATGAAAACCGTGTCAAAAATGAAATACAGCGCCAATATCTCACGCAAAAAATAGATCAGCTGGGATTTCGTGACTCCACAAATGGGGCAGACTTCACCGTTTGCTACCTGAAATGTTATTGGTTACCAAACAATAGCCTACCCCTAAAACAGTGGGATTCTTTATCTTTATAATTATTGTTATTACTGTTACCTTTGATTATGTCTTTGTAATTAGCCTGAAATGTTAACCTAGATATATTTAACTTATAGTAAGTAGTTTTTACATGTCGTTTTAGCCTTTTTATATACAATTGTAATTAGTATAGCTGTATACTACGTATTTTGAACGAGTGAAGTCCAATAGGATACGACCTACAGAACAGTAAAGAATAACCGTCACAAATCCAGTACAGATAGACGCTCCTGGTAATGTGAGCCTCCATCTATATTCAGCTATTAAAAAAAAATGTGTTAAGGTTTTTTTTTTAAATAGCTGCATGATTGTAGGTTTAAAAATGTCTGTATGCATAATGCAGAAAATTTAGAACTCCGTATTGCATTCTTGGCCAGATTTCGTAACTGGAGCAGATTTCGTACGAGTGGGACAAACTACGGCATGTCCGTAGCCTTCCAGATAATACGATTATTTCTCAAGTTTTAGAGTATATATATATGTAATAGTTTTCCTGATGTCACATCCAATATGGTTAACAATATATATTATTATATCTAAATCAAAACAATAGTTTTCTACCATTATCAAGAAATTTGTTTTACTCATCTTGAATCATTAAACGATTCAAAAATGTTCGGAAAATGTTACAGTAAAAAAGATGAAGAACCAGGAAGTCCTCGATTAAATAGGAGTGTATGACTCTTCTGAACGTTCTTGACTTGCTGTTTTATATTCCTCGAATGCGACTGAGTGAGAGCTTAGGACGTTTCCCCAGTCTAAACTTAAGCTTAATGGTTCTGTAGTATAACAAAAGTTCTTTATATTTTGTGCTTTCCTATTGTGATTATGTACGAATGGTGGAGGAATATTTTTTATATCAAATTTTAGATTGTAAATAAAGATTGTTAGTAAGAAACGTGTTATTGGTTGTGTGATCTTATTAAAAGTAGAAGCTGTACACAGCCTGTACTCTGGCTGTATGTTTTTTTCGACATTTTAGATGAGGTGCAAAAATATTTGATGGGTTCAGTTATAACACGTGATATTACCCGCCCGCGGAGACAATATGTGTTGCCTACATGAAGGGACCACCACCCTGGACCACTACATGAAGGGACCACTACCCTGGACCACTACCCTGGGTTCGCTTCGCTCCTCGAACTCGAACCCCTGGCAACCAGGGTAAAGGACCACCAACAGAGAACTAGAAACAAAGAGAGTGAAAGCGGTATATACTTCATGGTAGTGTTTCGTTCCATATAGGCTCCCTGCATAATACTGTAAAACAATAGAGAAAATGATTATGCAGGGACTCTATGGAACGAAACACTACCATAAAGTATATACCGTGAAATCGAGGGTTCGAGTTCCGGCTCGTAACACACGTCACGTTTTCTATCTTCTCCTTTCAAGTTACTTCTCCGTACGTGAAGAGTAAGCCAGTAGCTATAAGTATTAGGAAAAGTGAGGAAATAAGTCGAGGGGAATATAGATATGTAAATGCATGGGACTGACATATTAAACCATTGTTAAAATGCAAGGGGATTATATATTAAATCATTTGTTAAAATGCAAGGGGATTATATATTAAATCATTGTTAAAATGCAAGGGGAATATATATATTAAAGGGTCGGGTCGCACTATGAGCCATCTTCAGAGATGTCTAGGATATTTAGGAGGCAATGGTTGTGCCGTGATATCTACGGACAAATCAAGCAATGTCAAATTCAGGTCGCACTGGTGGTAACATTAGCGGAACATGAGCACTAAAATAACATCACATGTCAATCATCTGTAATTGGCTTAAAACGCTGGCGGCATTCGTTCCAACATAATTATTCGATAGCACACGTAAACACTGCTTCAAAATTCGGAACACTGCTCCAGCCATGAACAGAAGAGAACTGCTGCTGTTCTTTGGGATGTATCTCTACATGGTACACATGAATGCCGCCGCTAATTTACATCGGGCAGCGTTATTAGCTTGCATAGCTCAGCTACAATTGTCGCAGATGCAGTTATCTGTTATGCACCGAAGAGTTTGACGTCGTTTTAGACGAGGCCGTCTATATTGGGTCTTGCCACGGCCTCAAGGATCTTGGTTTGAAATGCATTTCACAGACTTTACGATACCGGAGGACTACTTCAGAGGTCAGCTACGACTAAACAGAGGAACGTTTACACAGCTACTCAATATTCTTCGCCCACAATTAACCAGAGAAAGTACCCGCTTACGCGACTGTTTACCTCCAGAGAAATTCTTGCTCTGGGATTGTATCGCCTAGCGCATGGGGGGTCGTATGTAACGTGTGTTCGAGTTTATGCTCTAGCAAAACAGGAGCGAAGAATGAAATTTGAGCGCATCTAATAATTATCTGTGAGTGACGTACTTTGCGCGATTTAGCGTGAAAACAAATAAAGTTTGTCATATAAGGCAAAAGTCCTGCCTCGGAGCAGGACATCGGTGCCTTTGAAGAAATGTCCCGATCGGCGAGTTTGTCCCGTTACGCAAAAACACAGGTCGCACTTGGCTCCGTAACATTTTGAGGACATCTGTCAATTTTTGAGCTTATCAAAACAGAGATGTCCTGGACATGTCTCTAGTGCGACCCGACCCTTAGATCATTGTTAAAATGCAAGGGGATTATATATTAAATCATTTGTTAAAATGCAAGGGGAATATATATTAAATCATTTGTTAAAATGCAAGGGGATTATATATTAAATCATTTGTTAAAATGCAAGGGGAATATATATTCCCCCGAAAAGAACAAAGAAACTGAGGCCGGCGGTGATATTAATATGCGAAAGAACACTGAAGACAACAGAGCCACGTGGAACATAAGTTATCAAGGGCGCGTACGCCTGACCCTATTGCGAAATAGGGCCACATTCCAGAATGTTCCGAAATACTGGTCGCACTTCCTTATTCTGGAATATTCCACGCATTCTGCAAGCCCGAGCAGATCAACTGGAATGCTAATCAGTGTTTCCGGCATATGAATAAGGGTTAATCGAACGGAAAAGGTTTTATTCCAAGTATTCCCAGCGCAAGCGGAACTCTCAAGTAGATATTTCTCTTTCAAATGAGTCTTTTTTGATTTCAGATCAGAAGGCCGCAAATGATAAAATTAGGGCTACCGAATGGTCAGTCAAAATTTGGAATTGCCTGTCGTGTTACAGACCTTTTCTCGGATGCTCGCAGAAAAGATTGCGTGTGCTCGAATTGCTCGTACTTGCTTTTCCCCAAGGTGCTCGTTTTTTGTATAGAACGTTGTTCGTAGCTGTGATAAAATAAAATTGCTCGTGCTCGCCCTAACAACAACATGCTCGCCAATGCTCGAATTTACCATTCGGTAGCCCTAAAATGATTATTCCTCGTCGTTTTATCACCCGTTAACTTTCAACAAGTGTATAAATCTCAGGCGTACGAGTCCGTAATTCTTTCCAATCACAAATCCACTTTCAATAGGTCAACTCGTCTGCACGATCTTCGATAAACTTCTCTTTCTTATGTTGACATTATCGTGCAACTGTTATTCAAAAAGAACACGGAAAAAGATAAAAACAACAGACAGTAGCAAAACATTAGAAAAAGGTAAAGGAAAAACTACAGGCCCAACCAGGATCAGTCTAACCAACCGCCTTCAAACTAGTGTCCTCGCCGGCTAATGTCCAGACGTTTGGGGCTTAGCCCTTCATAGTCTATTTCTTGGCACTTCTAATACTTACTGGTTATTTCATGGTATACAATAACTTATTTGTGGTGTCGGAATATGCCCTGATATTTCGTCCGCGGACATTATCTGATCCGACCCGAGAGCGAAGCTCGAGGGAAACTGTGAACTTCGAGGATCAGATAATGTCCAAGGACAAATATCAGGGCATACTTCGACGCCACAATGTAGGTTGTTGTTGTTATCATTCTTCAAATATTTTCTTTGACGCGCGCTTATCACGCACCCACAGGAGGTGTATTCGTTGATATTTCCCGCTCGCGGAGAAAATATCGGGTTGCGTGACGCATCCGACAAATCACGCGCGAGAAAATATTCATTAATAATTCATGAGGGTAACAACCAATCCAAACACAGTATTCAGGTCACATGGGTGCTGCTGTAAATCCCCAAAAAAGACTATCAATGAGGTACATTAACTTTCATACAGATTTCTTACTGATCTAATTAATTCATTAACCTTGATACAGATTTGACAAGACGCTAGAATAAGAAATAGCAACGACTAGTACTATTTAGATTTAGTAGTGTTTCACGTGTCAAATGTCCGTACTCTATTGCAAGATGGTACATATATTAAACAGTTAATGAAGCCGTAACTAACCTTCTGTCTCTTTTCACGAAGATACTCACTCCCTCCTCTCCTTTCAGCTCCAATAAATGGCGATTAATTCCGCATGTTAGCAAATATAGACTTTTTGGGGGGTAACGCTCCCCATTTTGCTGTTTTTGGTGGACGAAAGCGTTGGGTTGACATATTTAGTTCACGACA
Organism: Actinernus sp. WN-2022; assembly: GCA_030867875.1. Taxonomy (NCBI): domain Eukaryota; kingdom Metazoa; phylum Cnidaria; class Anthozoa; order Actiniaria; family Actinernidae; genus Actinernus; species Actinernus sp. WN-2022. The sequence goes on from JAOWCC010001589.1 coordinate 134,320,264, forward strand.
ACTCACCGCGACCACGTTAACTTTCAAATGAAATAGTGCATAACTTGAAAATTCAAACCAGATCTGCACTGAATTCCCTGGAGAGATGAATAAAAACAAGGAGTGGTTACTCAATTTTTTTTTAATTGTGTTGTCTACATACTTGAATATATTTATTCTTATCCTTTGGGACAAGTCAGTTCAGTAATCAAAACCACTATTGTTCATTGCTCCATTGTACTTTTTCATTTCACAAGTAAGATAAAATATTCGCGTCCGATCTGTATGGGCTTTACAATGGCTCGCCGAAGCTGCTCGCCATTGTAAATGACCATACAGATCGTCCGCTCATATTCATTATCCATAACCGACGTAAAGTATACCAAAATAATATGAATTTCGCCAGTATTCCATACAAAACCATGAAATAACCATATTACCATGGACTTCTGATATTACCTATACAAACAAATTTACGGGAAGATTTATCACGAAAACAAAGTAACTTAGGGACTAGTCATAAAGTATAATATACCTCTAATTATCCCTCATTCACCACAGGAAGCCCAGACTTAATTTGTGTGTTGAAAACTATTAAAGGCTTTGTATGGGAATTTACGATTTGTGAAATATCTCAGTAAATATTTCAATAAAGTAAATATAACTTGCCTGAAGAGTAGTTGATGTCTTTCTTGTTCTCTGATGACGATTTCAAGCGATTTCGACGAATTGTAACTCTCTCTCTCTCGAGGGTTAAAATTCCTCGAAATCGCTTGAAATCGTCACCTGAGAACAAGAAAGACATCAACTACAATTCAGGCATCAACTACAATTCAGACTTGAAATATTTACTGAGATATTTCACAAATCGTAAATTACCATACAAAGCCTTATAGTTTTCAACACACAAATTAAGCCTGGGCTTCCTGTGCATTCACCCGAAAATTTTGGAAATCTAAGGCCTCTGAAATGACATTTCCTGCACTTTGGGACCACTTTGAAGCAAATTAAGGCATGACCCACCCCTGATGTAGTGCATGATTTTTCTTGGCCCACCCCTTTTTCCATGCTGAAAAATAGTGACCCACCCCCTCTTTTTTACCAGCCCACCCCCCTATACTTTATGACCAGTCCCTTACCGGACGATAGACTGTGAATTTTCTCGCCGTAAAGCAAAAGTTTTGAGTGGCGGAGGTGCCTGCAGCCTAATTTTGTATTCAAAATCTTGAATTCTTATTGGCTGATAAAGAAAGGGCGCAAAATTTCCTGCATTTTGATACATACGTGCATACTTTATTTATACACGTAAGAAACCATCAGTAATAGCATAGCATTAAAAATTACAAATTAATCGTAAAAAAAATACCTTCTGCTTTACATGTTTGACGTGTCTCATAAGATTGTAATTACAATAGTGTACGTTTACGTAGTTTAGTCTAAAAATATTAACGCGCACGTTGGGCTAGGATAGGTGTAAAATGTGTCATTTGAGCATATCTTCACCGTCTTTAAGTCATTCGTCGTGAAGATTGGCATCTGGGCTGGGACAATTAAGGCAACTATTCTTATATTTATTTTGTGAGAAAATTTAAAATGATGACGTCACAATCGATGACGTCAATACATCACCGTATTAAAAAGTTTAACATATGTATAATTTCTATAGCTGGTTTGAAGGAGCTTCTCAAGAGATGATGAAAGCCGCAAACCGTTTCTTGATACGAGCAAAATTCATCGAGATATCACATGTTGAGTGAATTATACATGCCCCCCCCTGAACCAGACTTATAGTACAAAAAAACAGGGAAATACCCGTTGGTTCACTTTGTTCTATGTTTGATTGGATTAAGTCAACTCTTGTTTGGTATTTAAGGCTAGCGGGTAGGGCAAAATGCTGTCGTTTTCGATTTTTGGATTTCAACCTCATAACGAAAATATTTGCAATTGTTAAATTATGACGTCACACATTGGATGACGTCACAGACAAGTTGTATGCATTAACTTAGGATTGAAAAAGGTTTGAGTGAAAAAACTTCATTCTCCTTATTCTTCGATAGCTTGGTGATATTTCTGACAAGGTATCGGTACAATTTGGTACCACACATGTGACAATTATTGATTAGATTTAATTTACTGAAATCCGGGGAAACTTACCCTTCGACAGCAGGTTTTTGACAGAATTGATATAATATATTCAAAAAATCATATCTCAGCTAATTTACGTCGTAGCGACAAACGGTTTTCAGTGTTGAAGACGTCTCGAGTACATCTATCAATACCCCTATGTAAAGGAAGTCGATATTTAAGAAATACGACATTTAAGAAAACATCAATATTATGGGGCAGGGCTTTGTACATTAGGATAGCCTTTTGGGTGCATGGCTCTCCGACTGTCGAGCCTTTTCCAACTGAGGGTGCCCAAGAGATCATCGATATGAGTCTGGAATTGGAGATTTGTCAGTATGCGGGCTGCACGATTTTGTACTTTCTGACGTTTGTCTGCCAATCCTTTATTTAAGTTACCCCAGATGCAACTACAGTAGTCAAAATGAGGGATTTGTATACATTCATTAATGCCGAGTATGGAACGAACGGGGGCACGAAGGCCAGACGAATTTTTTTTATAAGCTTTTCAATATGAGTGTTCCATGCAAGACAGCGAATCGTCAAGGTGTATTCCGAGATACTTAACCGACGACACCCTTTTGATATCCCCATCACCAACCGAAAACACCATATCCGAAGGAAGACCTTGTAGCTTTTGCTTGGAGCCTATAAGCATGATCTGTCTTAGATGTGTTCAGTGTAAGCTTATTGGCACAAGCCATTTGCTCACCTCTTCAAGATTTTCAATAACCGAGTGTTGGATCTGGTCATGTTCGGTTCCGGTGGTGGTGAGGATCGTGTCGTCAGCGTACATTCGAGTAGTTGCATTGGGTAAGCATTTAGGCAAATAGTTAGTATAAATTAAAAACAAGTGGTCCCAAGATAGAACCTGGGGGACGCCACATGTTACGGCTTTGGTACTAGAGGACTTACCGTTGACGTGGCAATTTAGTTGTCCATTATATAGATATGTTCGAAACCACTGTAGTGATACACCCTTAATTCCATACAATGAAAGAGTTTGTAGGAGTATTTGATGATCTACAGTGTCAAAGGCTCTTTGGAGATCTAGAAATGTGACAGCGTTAATATCAATATTTCCGTACCAAACATCGGTCGCCTCTAGCAACACCGTAACTGTTGAGTGTAGCTCCCGGAATCCGGATTGGCCTGATATAGGATAGCCTGCTACACCAGACGATTTTTTTCACTCTCATAAATTCGAAGAAAAAGAAGTCTGCTTACCCGAGCGCTTAATTAGTTTCCAATATGCAAACACTGACGCCACCGCTTTTGTCATTTTCTGCCCAATCAGAGCCATTGTTAGAAAACTTTAAATTATAGCGCCAACTTTGTAAAAGCGGGAATGAAAGTGCGCCAAGGCTAAAATAGTTGGCCAAGGCAAAACTAATGGATTCAATCCCCCAAAAAAATCGTTATTGGAGAAAAGGAATGCTTCCTTTGTAGAAGAATAACCGAAAAGAAGGTCAGGGTAAATGTTTTTGGGAGAAGTTCTCTCAATTTGGGAGAGCTTATTAGACGTGCCGTCAATTTTGACTTACCATCTTTTCGAAATTGCGACATTTTTGTTTGCTGTAATTGTTACAAACAGTTAAATCGCCTTGATCGGCTTGTAAAATTAGCCGAGGCTCTCTGTCATAATATCAAGGAGACATTTTCTAATAATGGGTCTGTGCGAATTAAGAGAATGTCAGCTGGATCCCCGCAAACTTCGCGGTTACAGCCAAAAGTTTACGTTTCTCATCATGCCAGAGTGGAGATACAATGCCATTACCACGTACTAGTAATAATCATCCAAGCTTTTTCTTCGAATTTATGAGAGTGAAAAAAAGTCTGGTGTAGCAGGCTAGATATAGGATAACTTGATTTATTCACTGGACCACTTAGCCATAAGCCCTGGTTAAACGGATGCAGTATTTCGCAACGCCGTTGGTGCAATGGGTCATGGCGCAACATGTTGCGTGTGGGGGTGGTTAAACGAACGCAACATGTTGGTATTTTTACACGGTTTGTCGATACGAAATACTCGTAAAAATAAACAGCCATATTAAATAGATGCTTAGCCGACAAATAACCTATATTTATTTAATCAATGCAACAAAATACCCGTCAAACAACACTTCCTAATGTCATTTGTGTGAGAAGCCATTTCAAACACTCATTCTTCGTGTTTCATAGGGGATTCCAATACCTCGAAAACAATAAAAACCTCGGGGCCTCCAGTTTCATCGTATTCTTGGTATGCGAAACCCCTGATAATACATTTGAATAGCTCATATTACGGTTGATTCAGCGGTATTGATCCTTTATCCCTTTGTATTGTAACGCCTCTCTTCGATGTAACGAAGCGCCATTGAAACCATCATTCTTGAATAGTGCTTCATTACGTCGAAGTGAGGCGGCGTTCGGGTCAATTCCGCTGAAACTGCTATTCGTGGACTCAACTGTAATATCAGTTATTCGTGCTTGAAATAGTACTTTAAATACAGGAAAAACACAAGGCTGTCAATTATCTCAATTTTATTCTACAGGACTTGACTAAAAGATGTAAGTTGTAACATTCTTATTCGTAACCATAATCTTTACTGTTACACCATTAAATTCAATAACAACCAAGCAATCTGCCTAATTTCAGCTGTTTTGTTACAGCCTTAACATCAGAACTATATCATTGGTTATTTTGCAACGAACTTAATGTCCGCGGACCGTAAGGCAAAATAACACATCACTGTTGCTGTCTTAGGAAAAGCCGATTCGCATGCAGAAAGCTGGGAACTGTAACTAAACATATCCCTTAGAGCGGTTCTTGATTGAGTGTCGTAAAACCAAACCCAAAGTCACGGAAGCAAGTAAAACACAATGAGCCAATCACGAGCAAGTAAAAACACAATGAGCCAATCACGAGAGCAAACAAAAACACAATGAGCCAATCACGAAAGCAAGTAAAAACGCAATGAGCCAATCACGAGCAAATAAAAACACAATCAGCCAATCACGAGAGCAAACAAAAACACAATGAGCCAATCACGAGAGCAAGTAAAAACACAATGAGCCAATCATGAACCGACGTAATTTGCGATTGGTTTTACTGGACCCACAGGGTGCAGAGTAGTATTCCCCGAGTATTTTACGTACTTTCTCTCCTTTGTATCGCTGCCATCTTGTTTTGTTGAAGTATTACCGCTGTACTACGGTATGCGCGCCAGCGCGTGAGGCACAATAGTACAGCGGTAATAGTTCAACAAAACAAGATGGCGGCGATACAAAGGAGAGCAAGTACGTAAAATACTCAGGAAATACTACTCTGCACCCTGTGTTGACCCAATCACGAGGAAAAATAAACGCAATAGCGGTCGCTAGAATGAGAATTGATTTGCAAAAGGGACCAAAATAATGTTTGGTTTTAGTTTAGAACTTTATTGGGTGATGGTAACAAAACATTTTTCACAGCCAACAGAAAAGCTAAGCAGACACAAAATTCTTACTTTCGACACTCAAACGAAAACCACTTTCATCATTCTTTACATAATAAATATTATAACATATTACACCTGTCATATAAATGTACATAGATTCCTGCTCTCTTGTTTCCATAAATTGTACTTTATCTGAATAACAAGATGACCTGTAAGTATTCCAGAGGCCCAAAGAAAGAAATTAAAAATAAAACAAGATCAAGAGGAGAAATGAGAAAAAAGGAAAAGAGAATAAGGGCCTCTGGTCAAATCTGTTGACAAGCTCACTTCAAAATTTGAATCTCATCTCTGATTGGTTAAACTATTCATTACCAGGCGCAACCGTGAGTGTTGGATGTAACGGTAATTTTCATTGGCTTACCATAACATAGCGAACTCAATGTGACGTGTTACTTGATTTGAAACTCACGAGGCCCTTTGTCTTTTTCTCTTCTCGTCTCTCCTCTGCTCTCTTTGTCTTTTATTTCTAATTCTATATTTTTGGGGTCTCTGGAACCCAGGGTAATCTATAAGTGAAAATCTCTTCTGAACACAACTTACGATAAATAGGTTTCATATTCTCACGGATGAGCTGGAACGAGCACTTAACGGCGGCTAAACAGGGACAGATCTTCTAATGTGAAATTCTTGGGTTGCAATCGCAGCAGCCATGTTGGAGGACGGAACAAAAGACACTAATGAGGAATATTTTGTTAATGTCCTCCAACATGGCTGCCGTGACATCTTGTGCAACCCAAGAATAGCTTTTAAAGAAACCCAGCTGTTGCAACAAATTGCCATTAAATTGTTTGCAACATTGTAAATTTGTTGGGGAAAAAAGTAAACTATATTTTAGTTTAAAAAATATATATATATTAGCAGAAGCCATTTTGGGCTTTTAATTCTAATTTTGCGGCCACCACCATCTTGGATCTTATGGCATTTCACAGCAGTCCCTATTGTCAGAAAACAATAGCTCTTTTGTCATGTAACAATAGAGGCAACACTGTGACGTCATAATTTTTTTTTAAACTAAAATATATATTATCCAATTTTTTCAACAAATTTCCAATTTAGGCTATATTGTCAACAATTTCAGCAATTTGTTGCAACAGCAGGATTTTTTTGAGTGGTTAAAGAACTATCTATTATGTCTTATAATGTAATTATATAATGTTTCTATTTTAGTATATAATAGTTAGGAGGACCAGATTGGAAACAAGTGTACAAATGTAAGCTTTATATGCATATCCTCATTAAATAAATGTTGTTGTTACTATTATTGCTATTATTGTTGCTGTTATTATTATTATTCCTCTAACCTATTCCCAAGCATGAGCCTCCACTGAGGGACCGTTCCAGCTCGTCCATGAGAATACAAAACTTGTCTGGTAACTCAATACTGTAACTTCATGTACATTTGTAGTTATTGCCAACTTCCCTATCAACTAGACCTTATTCATAAATGCCTATTCCTGTTTTGTTAGTTTATCCACATGTACAGAAAACCATGTGAAAGAGCATGTCATATATCAACATTTGTGTTCTTGTGAAATTGGAGAGCTATAGCTTAAAAAGCAGTGACGTTATAGTGATTTGAAAATCAAGAGATTTGCTGTTAGCAACCTTAATTGACTTTTAGCTGATCGTACCAGTCTTTCTATCCTTGCTTTTCATGTTATTTCACACATTACTTCAATTCTCCATTATTTTCAATTCTGCTAGTTTTAATATGATCTTTCACGTGGTAGCATTAGTTTTCCTGTACAGATTAATCTGCCAAATTACGTCACTGGCTAAGCAATGCACTAATGTATAATAAAGTCTTCAAAACTATACATGTAGCTTCAATGGAGCTTCTACATAACTTATCAAACTAAAATTAGTGTTTTTCTAATAATTATTTTAAGAGTTGGTGTGTTAAGCAGTACGGTTGAATTTGTTCTTCAATCTTAAATATTTAAGATTGTGAAATGTCTTAGAAATTTCAATAACGGTTTCTGAGAAACCCCACACCTCCCCCACACTTCACCCTAACCTTCAACTGTTAATCATTAATAGAGGGGTGGGTAGGGAGGGGTGGGTGGGTAGTTTCCAAGAAACCGGGATTGAGCCAGGATTTGACAGGCACACTTGCCTGCCCCAGGGTGGGGTTATTTAAAGGAAACATAAGGAAGGAAGGGCAGTGGTGTGGGAATTTTGATATTATTGACCAAAGGTGTTGACACAAGGTGGGGAATTTGACTTTTTTTGAGAGCCAAATAGGAGAGCTGATAGGAGACAAATAGAGAGCTGCATTTGAACTTGCAAAGGTATGCCTTGCATGAACTCCCCCTCCCTCTCCTTCCGTTTTCTCCTCACCCCATTTTGACCGCATACCACAGGTAGCCCAATCCAAAAACAAATGAGCAAAAAAAAATACCCAGAAGAGCCACTGGCAGGCTACATGTTTGTCATTTTTTTAGTTTCTCATCATTTCTTGAAAACTTGTACTTGTATACTGGTACTTATGATGGTATACCAACAATGGATAACATAATTATCATTATTCATTATCATTATGGCAGAAATATTTAATTTCTAAACAAACCTCATGTCTAAAAATGCCTTTTTATTTAGTTAAATTTAAAACTCAACTCCTTTAAAACTTTAATCTCAAAGTTACTTAATACCCAAGTAATAACACTATATACATTTAGAAATTAAAGAACGTAAATCTACAATGTATGTAAAACTACTAATCTCACGGGGGTAGAAATAAACTGAGTACTAAGATCAGGGTGTGCAAAGAATGAATGGGGAAAATGGCAGGTCCATGGCTACTAAGGTGAGATAGGAGTGGATGTACTGTTCAGAGCAGATTTCATATGAGTGGGACAAACTACGGCATGTCCGTAGCCTTGCCGTAACCGTGCTGTGCCATATTTCTGATTGGATCAGCAGGGCAAAAACAATGTGAAACCATTTCAACGTTGCACATGCCGTATGGTAACCATGATGTAGTCAGTGCTGTACATGTAGTTTGTCCCACTCATACGAAATCTGCTCTAATAACGAGCAGCAGTGTTTTATCAGATTTACAAACACGAGGACGTAGCCCGAGTGTTGATGTATAGAGTAATGCTAGCCCGAGTGTTGATGTATAGAGTAATGCTATTCAGTTATTTTGGCGATACGACCTATTTCGGTTGATAAAATGAAAGGAAAAGTTGATGTAAATGAGGACTGAATCTCTATCACATTTAAAACCACTCATTAATTTCTTGTTTTTCTTCTTCATGAATTATTAATGAGTTTTTGAATAACTAATAAAGAACTGAATAAATATGATTGTTTAAAGAATGCATCTCGGCATTCAACTAAATTGACACAATGACTGTCCAGTTATGATGAAAAAGAGCTTGCAGTGAGGGCAATTTATGTGCTCTGATTGGTCAGGAAAAGATCTCTGTTCAGTTGGATAATAGTTTCCTCTTCTTTTCTTTTTGAAAGCAGTGTAAAGAAGGAGTTCAGTTAGTTGAAAAATGCACATATCCATGGCAAGATGCCAATACTCCCCATGTTGTCAATTTGCAAAGGGCAAGAATAAAGCAGAACACTTTAAAAATATTACAAATATCTACAAATAAAATGTACACTTCACTGACATTATTTTCTTTACAGCAAAAAAGATTATTCTCCTTTCAATATTGTACTGAACAGTATCGCAATATACTGTAGCTACATATATATATGGAGATTCAAAAGCATTTAATTTCCAATATCAGCTTGGTTTTAAATAATCATGCATGTGGCCTTGAAGTGCCTTTGATAAAACCTCCCTATAAAGCGGATTTCAATTGAGTGTCGGAAGTGTTTGGTTTTGCGTTTACTAAGCCCTCCTATTGGCTGAGAAAGTAAACCAACCAATCAGAATCCAAAGTAAAACCAAACGCAAATTGGTTTTGGTTTTGCTTTGGTTTGTCATTGGCTCACAGGGAAGCCACTTATGAGTTACTTGTGATTACTCGCTCCTATGATTGGCTGGCTGTGGGTAATTTGCGTTTGGTTTCACTACACTCAACTGAAAACCGCTCTAAACCTCCAAATAGTTTGATGTATAAAGAGGTAATAAAGTAGGCTCAATAGTTTTGCTAAAGTAACTATTAAGAACAAAGTTTCTCTGATTCTAAAGCCTGGTTTTCATATAATCCTTAAACAATTAATGCCTGTTCTTGTTTTTCAGATAGAACTGATCCTATCACCACAACAAAAAATGGCACGAGAAAAACAAGAAAAGGCTGTATGGAAACAGGCTTAAGTAACACATCAAAAACACGAGACATCTAACTTTCAAAAAACCAGGCTTATGTAAATATAAATAATAAATTACGCTCTCAAGGTAACTAGACACAATTTCATTATGCCAATGGTAGCTGTTACAACATCTAATCTTTATACTCAGCATAGTTGGTTGTGTCTGTGACAAAGAAGTCTTCCAGTCTCCATTGGAGAGTTTCAAATGTTGGCCTCTCTTCTGGGTTATGCTTCCAACAATCCTTCATTATCTGATAGAGTTGTGGAGGGCACTTACCTGGGCATGGCATGCGATATCCTCTCTCAACTTGAGCTAACACTTCAGCATTTCCCATACCTGGATATGGGATACGCCCATAAGTCACTAACTCAGCCATCAGAATCCCATAGGACCACACATCTGATTTGATGGTAAATTTATTAAACAGTGCAGCCTCAGGGGCCGTCCACTTAATTGGAAACTTTGCACCTGCTCTTGCTGTGTATTCTCCTTCATCAATTAATCTCGAAAGACCAAAGTCGGCAATTTTAACAATGTTGTTTTCGCCTACCAAAATGTTTCTTGCTGCAAGATCACGGTGAATATAGTTGTTGATCTCCAAGTATGCCATTCCTGCAGCAACCTGAGCACCCATGTCAATTAGTTGTGGCAATCGCAAATCTCGACCAACGCCCTTTAAATAATCCAGCAAACTTCCATTGCTCATTAGTTCTGTGACGATATAGATAGGCTCTTCCTGAGTACATACTGCGTAAAGCTGCACCAGTTTAGGGTGGCGGAGCTTTTTCATTATTTGTGCCTCTGCCAAAAATGACGATGGAGACATTGTACCTGACCTCAGCATCTTCACAGCCACAGGTGTTGTGTTGTTCCACAGACCCTCCCACACTTCTCCAAACTGACCCTGACCGAGTTTAGACAGCAGTCTGATGGACTCTCGAGGAATTTCCCACTGATCTTTGGTGTTGTAAGCAAGGTCACGAATCGTTGGCATTTCTATGGCTGGACAAGGTTTCTTGAGTTTTATTACAAGTCCATCACAGTCGTCTTTGTAATGATCAACAAGTTCAATCAAGGTTGGAAACTGAGCTCTGTGAGCAATGTAGAACCCTCCACTGTCTAGAGTTCGGATTCGGTAGTGTTTAACATTGTCGCCGTCTCGTAATGACATGGAATAGTCTCCTGGTTTGCTTTCACTTTCACGAATAAGGAAAGAGCCACTTTCTCCATGCATTATCAACAGTTTCTCAGCATCGACTCTTCGTATGGGTCCAAAATACCACCTGCATTGAAAGAGCAAAGCATTACCATCAGCATATTAGCAGGACTTGAACTAAACTTCTAAATCCACTAGCAAATGTCTGCTAGTTGGCTTTTTCCACTAGCAGTAGTTTAGCTTGCAAACGTAGCTGGCAAAATGAAATGCACATACTGGTATTCTATACATTCATACTTTCACATTTAATTCATTTGAATTAAGTTTATGCCTACAAGTATTTATCTTATAAGTAATGTTAATTGTGAATCAGGTAAGAATTAGGCTTATAAACTCTTGTAAAATTGCCATGTTTGTTCAACGTTTTCAGCCAGTCTACAAGTCGTACCTTAAAGGAAGATTGACAAGCAGGAATTTGCTAGTGGAAAATCTGCTAGTATTTTGCGAGTTTGTGAGGGCATAGCCAGGAGTTCCACAAGGAGGGAGGGGTTCTGAGTCTGGCGATCCATCATTTTACAGAACTTTTTACCCTTTGGAAATCACGAGGGGGTGGGGGGTCCGGAACCCCCTGGAACCTCCCCCTGGCTATGCCCCTGCATAAGCTATTTGCAAAATAAATGTTGCTGTAAGTAAAAGATACAGAATTCATGTTCGTGCTTTATCGGATTTACAAACTCGAGCTGGATTATTAATGAGTTTGATAATATTATAACTAGTAAACAGATTAACCTTGTGTGCTAAGATTTTGTGTCAAAAATATGAGGGAATTGCTCAAGGATGTGAAGATAATGCATGAAGGTTTCTTTTTTCAGATGTACAGTGAACTTTAAATCATGTTTGACATACCAATACTTTGAATTATTGTAACCTAGATTACAGTCTGACTCCACTAGCCTCTTCTATCAGCCATTACTAATACGTACTAGTACAAAATGCAAGTTTGCATTTCTCACTATGAAGTTGCAACTTCATGATTACTTTAATTGGATGAGCAGTAATACAAATTGGTTTTAAAAGCTTGACAGTGTTTACAGAGAGAATAAATGCTTTGAAAACCAAAAAGACCAAGTTGTATTATGGCCCATGTGATGCAAAAGTGAACATAATTATGTTAATGTTCACTAGTGGCCGAGTGCCTTGATTTTTGACTTGAGCTAAGCTCAGATTTTTTCCTGGTACGGTTCAAATTTTCATCGGTAAATTGCCAGTCTAGCGGAATTGCTGGACTGTTGATATTACAAAGTCTAAGAGAACCTTTTAATAAAATGTCAGAAGAGGAATAAGTAGCTTATCAAGTAACAAACACAAAATAAAAGCAATTTGCTGACTTTCAGGTGGCCCGCAGGTATTGTACAAGTGCTTCTTTTAACCTGGCGTGTTTTTACATCAAATATGAAAATCTTCAAAACAAGAAGATAGCTTTTTTTAAAGATTGCTGTTATACATTAACTAACCTAGAAGCTTTGTTGGTAACATGTTTCAATAAAATTGATGGAATGGATTCTTCTACAGCAAAAGATATACCGTATTTACCCGTGTATAAGCCGCACCTTTTCACCCAAAATTTTCGTTCAAAATCGGGGGTGCGGCTTATCTACGGGAACACCTAGAAAGGAGACCCAACATTAACATATATTTACATACATGTATCATGAACCTGAATGAAGCTTTTATTATGCGACGGTGCATGTATTACAATCAGGTTCAAATCGCATCCGATCGTGTAATATAGCAATTTAAGCATAATCATTGGGAAAAAAACACGCACTTTCAAAGAGTTAAAGCAAAAACTCTTCTAAGACCCACCTTAGACCTAATATATTAGAATTTCGTGAATATTTAAACGTGATTAAGCTTATTTACCTTCCAAAACAGGCTGATTCGCAGCGGTTGTCAAAGCATGCATCTAAACAACCAGGCATTCTTCGCAATTTTACACGTGGGAGATTGGCACTAGTTAATGAAAATCCAAGATGGCGGACCTGACCTACTCGTGCAAGTATTGTTTCGCCAGAAAACCTTTCTTGCTCTAGCGATTAAAGGAAAGCGGTTCCTTGGAATTGTTGTTAGTTAATGGGAGAATAAAAGCGGATGAATTCTGGAGTGATTTAAAGACTGCAGGTTAAAATATACACAAGAAATGACAAGGCAAGTTGAACCATATTCGATCAAATTAAAGTTGTGATTGTTTATTTATGACAATCTGATGAAGTTTTGCTTCAAGTACGAGTGTTTATGAACTCCAACAAAAGATTATTCTTTTTTTGAAGAAGTTTGGCATCAAGTACAAGCATTTATGAACTCGGACAAAAGATTTTCAATTTTTTTTTTGTATTTTTCCAAAAAATTTTTTTGCCTAAATTCAAGCTTCAAAACTTGGGGTGCGGCTTATACATGGGTAAATACGGTACTCTATTAATGTTACTGCAAAATATTATGTTTGCAATTTCCATTCCATCAAATTTATTGAAACTTGTTACCAACAAAGCTCATGGGTTAGTTAATCTGTAACAGCAATAATTTATTAAAAAATCCATGTTCTCATTTTGAAGATTTTTACATTTTACATAATTTAAAACAAGGGGTCAAAAGAAGCACTTACAAGGTATATCTCTGAAAATGTTACGTATCTTGAAATTATGTTTCTTGTTTACTATTCTTCAATATCAAGAAATACACAGTCCAAAAAATCTCAATGTTCGGCTACAAATTTTACACTAAGAAGTGTGAAACTTTTTGATGCCCATTTAGCTGTCATAATACTTGCGGGCCACCTTAATCCACTATACAAAAAAGCATAGCAGCTGTTCATGTGACAACAATTTATTCTTTGCAACCCTGAAGCTCCAGATGAAATTTTGTTATTAGTATGTGCATGTATAGAGAGAATAAAAGACAGATCAATATGGCACAAGAGGATTAAGGTGTAGTTTTGTGAAGTCAGTTTCTATTAATAAAAAAGTTGTCAATCATTGCATCCATATATATGAGAAAAGTATGAACGACAGCTATTCCAGCATATGTCTGAGGTTAACTTTAATAATATTTGTTGTCATATTTTAATAATTTATTAATCCTTAATTATTTCTCCAAATTCTTTTCCTCATAATCTGTTCAAATTTATCCTTTGGCAAAGCTATTCCTTTACAGAGTCTTTACAACATATTTTTTACATCGGGCAATGATAATTGTTGCAAATATTTTTAGAAGCAGTAAAAAGCAGTATCCTTGTTACTTAATAGGCTGCCCTGTAATCTTCAAATATGATTATTTAGTTAGCTGTAGTTATTTTATCCTAAAACCATTAAAACTATTTGCCATACATATCTTGTCAGCTCATAGTACTGTATCTAGATTAATTGTGTGGCATGATACATTAAATAAATTACACCTCAAATCCTTGGCTACATATTTATAGCACAGCTCCTGTATGGGCCAAATTAGGCCCTCATGAGCAGAGAACCATACATATACCAAGTGATTGTAAAAAAATGCTACCTTTCCCCTGAACAAATTAGACTATGTCGCTATAGCTCATCCGACAGCACATGCTCTCAACTTAAGAGTTCCCAGTTCACAAGGTTGTGGCTTGAGCACTGGTTTTGTATTCTACCCCAGATATCAATTGATTTAGCTCTTCTGTCCTAATTCTGTTATTTTTCTCAAGAAAAATAAGAAAACAAAATTCAACTACAAGTACACCTGGTCTCAGGCCACTTGTCTGTCATCACTACCAGATCACATTTCAATGAAACAAAAACAATTAGCTCTCGTATTTCCCTTTTTACTAGCCGTGATCAAATATAATAAATCTAGTGGAGCTTTGCCCATAGGCTTTCCTACAATGTATGTATAATCATGTATATATTAAGTGTTTCACAGCAATATTCAATCCCTAGGCTCCTACTATCTTATTGCCTAAACTGAACCTTGAGCCTTTCATACGGTTATTCAGCTATTTGTCTTACGACTGCTGTCATTAGGGCAGGCTTCATAATTCTACAGGGGTTTCATTAGAAGCAAGCTTTTGCTGGAGCGCTGGCCTTGGTTGTTCAAAAGTGGATAACATATATATTAAATCCTTATCCAGTGGATGAAATTAGCTAATGTAACCAAGTCACAGACTATCGGCAAACTCACAATCTGATTGGCTATGCAGACCCGTCTATCAATCAATAGATGGCAAATTTGAATAACAAGTGCATGCAGATAAAATTCAACTACAAAATTGCTTATCTTCTAATGTTTTTACAGGTTTTTCTCTATTTAAATTGACAGCTAAATTGGAAATAATGGTAGCTCAAGGTTATGCTAAAACAATTGAAGGGGTCCGTGCAAGAACAGCGTAAGTGACTTCTGATCAAATTCCAAATTCTTCTTGATATTCTTTGTTTTCTAAGAGAGAATTTAGAACTTGATCAAGAGTCACTTACGTTGTTCTTGCATGGACCCCTTCAATTATTATTAGGCTTCTTGGTTTCTATTGACTGTGATAGTTGATAGAAACCTTGAGGCCACAGTCTAATAGTTAATTGTTTTGGCTAGCACTTACTCATTACATATCTGGGACCTGATGGCTACATGTTGTACTTGTTCGTATACAATGTACTGCCACCTGCTGTGTCACTGGCCGATTAGACTTAGTTTAGAAGTTACACAAATACAGAGGCCTATTTAATTTCATGCAGGGCTTGGCACTTACTCAAAATATACTGAAAGCCTCAACTTAGGCAAAACAAAATTTAATGGTTGCAAGCTAAAAGTTGCTTCATCTTTCTAGACTTTCAATTGACTACTTTTTTCTTACAAGTTTTAAAAGACTGAGATCAAGGTGGTTGCAATAGATAGTCAGAATGCACAAGCTCATTGACTTTTCATCTTGGTGAGAAAGTTCTTATTAATAAAGTCTTCTTTGGAATTCTGGTTATTGTTTGGCAACGAGAGTTTAGTGTCAAGCTAGGCTCTGGGGAATAAATTACAAGAACCATATGAAATCATTACTTTGAGGCTCAACATGAAAATTTACAATGTAGTTCAAAAGAAGTAGTGAATATCACTGGTAACCTTGGATTATGCTATCAGTGTCATTAACCTTGGACTTGGACCATAGAATGTACATTTATATCTATTTCCGATCAGAATTTATTTATTTTCATTTTATGACATAACAGATCAGCCATGAGATAGCACCTTAGCTACTTTCCATCACACTATCTTACCATTTCCTAGATAAATGAGCAGTAACTGCATGCAATCCACAATTTGTAGGCATTTTTTGTTAAATTGGATGCTTTACACAAAAAAATTGATGTGACCTTTTCCAGCTAGTAGCAAGAACCCGTATTGACTGTATGGGATACAAATCATAGATCACTTTTTATGCATCTTATTAATTATAATATTGATTTGGTTTTACACTATTTGCTATTAGTTTCACAAGATCAATGTACTTGGAATCAATAACAAAATATTTCTTGCATGTGCATCTATGATTTTTTAGGAGTTTCTAAGAAGTAGTTGTTTAACTAAAGTATAGTGTACCAGTAGCTTTAATTATTTATCAGTGAATGAGATGACCCAAAGTTGTTAATGATATTAAAGTTGGTTGTTTTATCAACCATCAAGCCAATTAATCCCCTTCTCCCCCAACAAAATGAATTTCTGCATTCCAAGCTCATACCAAAACTTATATTTCTTTATGCTTGTATATTTCAATTCCTTAATTAATCCCTTAAGACCGATTACATAATATCCCCAAGGCTATATTTCATATCAATGCACACTTGATCATCTAAGTCTAAGATGAAAAGACCAAAGACCTGGGGCCAATACATCACATGGAATTAGTAAAAACAAAACTGACAGCTACAATAATGCCTTTCACCCAGCTGTTTTATTTGATAGCGGTGTTTGGTATGCACATATTGCAACGTCTAAATTTTCTTATCCAAATGATCGTTACATGAAATGTCAAATAAACGCATGAATATTGCCAATATGTTTTGAGAGTCGACGATTTAGTTGCATATTACACGAACATCAATTTGATTAAACGACTGTCGATGTCAAGCCAGATCAAGCCCACAAACAAAAAACATTGTTGTTTTAATTTTGAGCAATAAACACAAGAGAAATTCGTTGGAATATGGCCTCGTGTAAAGAAGTGTAGTGAAAGGTTCCCTTTTCAAATGATAAACACTAAATAGAAATTGAAATGGTCAGTGCCTTTTCAAGTTCTGTTTAGCACTTGATCGAGGCGGTGCGTTAAAATTAAGAAACAAAACTTACTCTTCGCTCCGAAGGGAAGCTTGTGGGGCTACATAGTTGCTCGGAATATAGCCGACTTGATTCGTAACTAACGCTCTTGCCTGCCACCAGTCTCCTCCGTCGCTGTCGTTCACAACTTCGAGTTTTTCTCCTTTCTTGAAGCTGAGATCTTCGCCTGTTCTTGCCTCGTAGTCGTACAAAGCAATGAAAAGTTTGCGTTCCTGTGGTGGTTCACTCGACGGAATTGGTGGTAAGACCTGGGAACGCTTTCTCGCGGTTTCATCTTCTCTACTTCCTCCCGCCGCTAGGATTACCACTTCACGTTTAACAGGGGTTTTCCTTATGCTCCAGTTACACCTTCTAGTACTTTGAATGCAGCCCATTTTTACTCTCAACTCACGGCTTCTCTTTCATGCTTGCGTATACATAGCGTTCGTGAATAAAAGGCAACACCAAGCCACTCAAACAACCGGCCTTGAAGTATTCCGTAAAGCTATTTTATGGGCCTCTAGGGACAGCTTGATTTGTTGATCTATAACTCAGCTAAGTAAGATAAAGAAAAGTGTAGCATGAGATTATATTTTCATCAAACTTCCAGTCGACGCAACCGGCGCTAGAATTATTGTTCACCGAGGCGTCTCCCATGACGTCATTTTATCCGAAATATTTCTCTCACGAATACATATCGATTGTCGAAATTCCCGAATGTTCCCAACCTCGTGACCAGGCGCAGGCCGGGTCTTCTCACCCTGGATTCCACAACGAATTACAGGTGACGTCATTCGCCGAACGATTTTCGATTTTTTTTTCCGAAACATGACGAACATCTACCGACTATTCAATACCAAAGTCAAAATGGCGGAGAAGAAGCCAAGTAAAAACCAAAGCGGACAAATTGATCTTGTACAAGTCGATGGTCTGGTAAGAGCAGCATTTTCGTATCACAGACTGTTTAAGCAACACGACTGACATTTCTGGAGTGATTTTACCGTCGCATCCACTGTTACCGTGGCTATTTTGCTTTTATGTTCACTCTTAATCTTATTTAATTTTAAGTGATAAACCCACGTGTAAAATGATTTATTATCTGGGAAAGTCGACCATCGATCGGCCTCTTCGTTTCACATAATGCGAATAAGGGACCGTCGACATATTCTTAGGTCCCCGCTTAATGTCCAGTAACGTCCAGACTCCCTCCCCCTTCAACGTCCACATTTTTGCTCCAATCTCATTCTCAGAAGACAGCCGGTCTTCTTCAACTCCCCACGAAAAGCAAGAAGAAAAGAAGGTTTTGTAGCATTCATGTTTTTCTGGGCTTGTCGAGCCTGTATTACAACCGGTTTATCAGCACACATCTGATATTTTGTTTTAAGCTGATGACCAAACTGTCAGTGGGCACAAGAAAAAAACTGTTGCTGCATGCTCGACATGAAAACAACACAATGCTGCATCAGCATAGCCTTCTTTTCTTCGCAGGGTACTTTTGGTCCTAATTCCTCACACAAATGTCCACGCCTGGACTCCTTTCCCCCCTAAACGTCCATTGGATGTTAAGTAGGGGGAGCGAGTAGAGAATACCCGTCCATTTTTTGGAGTTTAATAAAATTAAATGTACCGCAGTCCCGCAGTGATCTCAAAGCCTTATGGTTAACTATGAATCCTATAAGTATAACATTTGAGAACGAATTGTATATTTGAATTAACTTTGAATCCTACAATCTAACCCTAACCCTAACCCTAACCCTAACCCTAACCTAACCCTAACCTAACCCTAAACCCTAAATCCTACAATCTTTTGAGAACGACAAAGTTATATATTTAAGTGCTACCGCAGTCCGCAGTCCCGTAGTGATCGCAAAGCCTTATGGTCAACTTTGAATCCTACAATCTTTTGAGAACGACAAAGTTATATATTTAAGTGCTACCGCAGTCCGCAGTCCCGTAGTGATCGCAAAGCCTTATGGTCAACTTTGAATCCTACAATCTTTTGAGAACGACAAAGTTATATATTTAAGTGCTACCGCAGTCCGCAGTCCCGTAGTGATCGCAAAGCCTTATGGTCAACTTTGAATCCTACAATCTTTTGAGAACGACAAAGTTATATATTTAAGTGCTACCGCAGTCCGCAGTCCCGTAGTGATCGCAAAGCCTTATGGTCAACTTTGAATCCTACAATCTTTTGAGAACGACAAAGTTATATATTTAAGTGCTACCGCAGTCCGCAGTCCCGTAGTGATCGCAAAGCCTTATGGTCAACTTTGAATCCTACAATCTTTTGAGAACGACAAAGTTATATATTTAAGTGCTACCGCAGTCCGCAGTCCCGTAGTGATCGCAAAGCCTTATGGTCAACTTATGGCTTCCTGTGTTTATCTGACGGACTGCGGTAGCAGTGAAAATATACAAGTTCATTGTGGACGGGTATTCTCTACTCTAGCCAAGTAGGGCACTAAGGATATTTCGACGGCCCATATAAAACACTTAGACAATTTTTAAGATTTAGGAAAATATTTAAAGCTTCTTTGCGTTCAGATGGAAGCTTAACTTTAAGCTCAATCAAACTGGTTGTGAGTTGAAGAAATAAGCTTAATAAGTAAAGGTTAAATTATTATTCGTTCAGAGGCGACTAAGTGATTTTAATGCCCAAGTGTGCAGTTCATTGTTAGGAATGTAAAATAAGCAAAATATGCGTGGAATGCATACAATGAGCTCAATATTAACCATTGTTAGCCAAAGCATTGTTGATAATAATTCCCCTGGTAAAATGCAAAACAATAGCCATTTGAAGGTCCGTATTATTGCAAGGATTTTGGTGGCTAGTTTGTTCAAACATTTCCAACGATTGCTGCAATAGAACAGTTGGGAAAGGGAAGTGACAAAATTCGAGAGGATTACGGTTCAAGTCCAGTCAAGTGCTACCAAAAATATTTTATATTAAGTTGGTTCTCGTCTATGACTTCCAGACACTCATAAATTATATGCCGTTCCTGGGATGTTATATACTGTATCATCCCAGGGATGATATATGCAGATGTATGCGTTTAGTCTAGTTACCCTGCTAGAGGTTCTTATGGGTGGTATTTTCCTAATTTCGGATTGGGCTACCTGTGAGCAAGGAGAGAAGTGAAGGAGGGGAATGGGATAAAGGATATAAGAGCCTGCAGGCAAGGCATACTTTTTAGAGTTCCCCACGTTCTTCCACAAACAGCTGTCCTATTGGCTAAAGGTGACAGGTATCAATCAAGTGATCAATCTTGCATGGATAGGCCACCAATGTGGCTGAAATTGGGATTTTGAGTGGCAGATTTCCCTTTGCTCCTTCCCCCATTTTGACCACATGCCACAGTTAGCCCAATACAAAAACAAATTGGTGAAAAACCACCAATAAGAGCTTCTAGCAGGCTATTTCAGAGTACTTCAGCTGGATTGATGACCACGGCTCATCAAAGATAACTGACCAAACTATGAACTAATTTTGTTTATTACTCCTACAAAAACATTCTTCATGTTCATATGCAAATGAAAGTGAGATTTGTACTGTCAGTGTTACACCTGTTTATATTATTACCTTCAGTTCCTGTTCAGAAACTTAATTAATGCCCTGGTTGACACTTTACTGATGAGTTGTAGGATTCCCTTAATAAGGGAATATGCTATGTACATTTACATAGGGACTAGATTCATATAAGTTTCAGCTTTGCAAAGGAAGGTGTTTCTAAGGACTCTGCCTATTTCTGGTCACTGGTTTTAGTTTGATAAAAAAAAACTTGAGTTTTATCTTACTACATGTACGTACAATCCCCCCGAATTTAATCATTATTCTTAGAATGACAAATTCCACATAATCCACTACAAGTTGGGGGGTGAAACGATCGGATACCGTATGACTGAATAATTATTATAATTATAAACCATGGTGTTAATTTGTGCTCTATGAAAGCATGAAGCCATCACTTATTTTCTGTTTTGTTAATATAAATGACTAGGAATAATTATTAACAGCCTTTCAGTTTCATATAACTACCGATAATCTATCTTGTTTATGTCGTGTCAAAAAAGGTCTGGTAGCAACGGTATCAGAGTGAGGCCATGGCCACACAGCGGTCAAACGTCTGCGCATGCGTCAAAAGTCTTGCAACAACAACGTATTCCAAAACAAATTCAAAGCAAGCCGGCGGCCGTCACTGTTCACACACCCGTTTTCAAACCTTGAGAACTTTTTTGGTAAATTACGAAAATGTTTGGTAAACTCACAGTTTGAAGTTTGTTCAATTTCCCGTGGACTGTGAAAATAAAAGCTTAACTTTAACGTATTTTTCTTAACTTTTGGGGGTAGAAGTTCACTGTAATACGTTTTAAGGTAAATTTTGCACGGGAAATTCGCACGGCCGCCCACCAGACTGACCGTAATACACACGCGCAGACGTTTGACCGCTGTGTGGGCCATGGCCAGTAGTGCCAATGATTGTAAAATTGGAATCTGTCAGAAATGTCTTAGTTTGTCATATCACACTGTCGTGTTCTTTTGTGTTGTAAGGAAATTAACATTATTTTCCACCATCGACTGTAGATTTTTCTCTTCCTGTAACAAGCCAGGACAACTGGTCTTGCTTTGATGAATAAGGTCAATATAAATCATATACATTGAAACAATTCTCAATTCTGATTGGCTAAGAGCAGTGCAGTTCAAATGTAATTCAGTGCAAAAATGTGTAATTCAGTGCAATTACAAACAAGGTTGAAATTGTTGAACAAAAAATTAATGTATATTATCCACTCCCCTGTGGGGCTTTTCAGAGATAATTACAATTAAATATCTAATTAACTAATTTTATATATCTATATAAACTATATACAATGATTATGTACGCATAATAAAGGGACTAATGTATATGGAAAATATTAATCAATAAAATTCTCTAGTAATTTATGTCTTAGAGAACGCTTAAAAATACTAATAGTTCGGCAAAGTTTCAAGGACGGATCTAGTGAGTTCCAGATACTGACAGTTCTGTAGTAGAAGGTTCGCAGACCGCTAGCAGTTTTAAGTAGAGGAATATTCAGTCTTTGGGAACCCCTGGTATTGCGATTACTGATTTCTTTACGCTTAATAAATTGAGAAGAAAGGTAATCAGGGACCTATGGCACTATGATAATGGAGCTGGCTTGAAACTGGCAGCCAGTGTACATTGTAGTTCCTTTAAAATAAGTAATTATACCTTTTCTCGTTAAATTTGGGATCAATTCTTACTCGTATGTTTTTCAAAAACATGCTTGTGTGTATTACAGTAATCCCAAATATTGAACTTGAAACCGTATGATTACCTGTACTAATATCAGGCTTTACATAGACTGTGTTAAAGATCATCAAACACTGTGAAGAAGATGGATCTGGTGGAGACTTGGTTCAAGGTGTGCTGCTAGGATTAATACAGGACAACCGTTTGGAGATTACCAACTGTTTTCCCTTTCCTTCTTCAAAACCTGGAGAAGATGATGATGATGATGAGGGTATGTGACTGAATAAATGTGTAAAGGATTAAACAAAACTTAGCAGCCAAAAGGAGCTAACACTAACTCTAATAAATTATTAGTGTGGACCAGCATGGTGAGAATGAAGTAACAGCATAAATTACCATAACAATGAAGTGGAGTCGAGACCAACTCCAGAATGCAAAGTAAAGAAGAATGTTTTGGAAAAGTCTCACTAATAAGCTTCATCATGATTTTAGCGATTTCTCACTAAAACCAAGTCCACAAGGCCCCTGTCAATATGGCATACAACAAGGTCAGGTCCACGTTTTTGCGAGTTTTGGAGCACATTTCAAAACATTTTTCGAAAGTACTCAGCTAAAAGCTGCACCCCTAACTTTGGAGAAATGTGTTCTACATGTACATTTTGTGGCAAAATGCTGTGACTGATAAGTAGTAAACTACTAACAGTAATTTTTTTTCCACAGTTAATTATCAGATGGAGATGATGCGACGCTTGAGGGCGGTTAACATTGATCACTTGCACGTTGGTTGGTATCAGTCTACATATCTTGGTTCATACATAAACAAAACACTGTTAGACTCGCAGTTCAGTTACCAGAAGTCTATTGAGGAATCTGTGGTGCTTATATATGGTAAGCTGATATCTATTCAATAAGCATACAATAAGCATTTTGGGAATGGTGCTCCAAACTTGGGCATGGCACTCCAAACAGGTGGGCCAAGACTACCATAAATTTTCGGTGTTAATGTGTACCCAGAACAATTTCCATTTACACGGCAAAAATAAGCCAATGTGTGCTATGCTTAATTTTGTTTATAGCACACACACCAGAATTTAGGAGTACTCTGCCCAAAATACTTGTTGTGTACACCAGGCTTAAAACATAAAATACAATGTACAGTGAATTAGTTGCCTACCTGGGTCAGTAATTCAGTTATTATGAGCTGACGATTGACAGGTCACATTTTCACCTCAAGCCTACTGACTCCAAAGTCCAACTTACTTATTTCTAAAGCTATATTCATGTCTAAATGTCATTTCTCTTTGGATGAGTAAACAAGCGTAGCAAAGTGCACGAAGGAAAAGAGAAATTAGTTCCTAATCGAAAGGAAACACTGTCTATTGTTGTGCTGTCAAGTGCCAGCCAATCAGATTTTGCTAGATTAGTTGAATATGTAATGAGCGTCTTGTTTATAAGGGAATGTGTCAGGATTATTCAGTATCGTGGTTCTGATCGGACTCAAAAATAATGTCTAGTTTTATTAAGCTGGATGTAAAGTAAATAAAGAAGACTGGAACTAGCTGATTAGAACCATTCCACCACATATGTGCTTGTGTGTTGATCTTAAGATTAGGAAGCCTTCTTTATCTAGAAATTTGTAAGGATATGTTACAGGTCAACTTTGTTTTCAGGTCAAATTTTTAATTCTTTTTTTTTTTGCAACCTAGGTTATTTTTATTAACCTGGGTTATTTTTTGGATTCACTTATTTAGCATTTTTTACCTTAAATTCTTAATTGGCCCAAGAGTCGGAACTGACTGGTCATTTGCCAGTGCTTAATGCCAAAAACTATTTTTTTCTCTTGTATCGTATGTCCAGTGGAGTACTGAGTTTGTGTCACCAATTTTGTGCACAGTTTTAGTGAAATACAATGTACTAATTAAGCTATTATAAGGTTTTTACTGCACATATGCAAATTTGGACTAGACCATGGGGGACTGGGTACTAGTAGCACTACTATATATAGTAAATGAGTATGGTGTTTCACATCAATCACTCAGTGGCACAGTGGTTAAGGCTCTGACCAACAGCACCAATGGTTGCTGGTTCAAGTACCAGCAAGGACAGTAGACCGTAAATAAACATAGTAATTACCAGTAGTATAGTTGATTATACAAGTATGGATAAAATGTAGCACTGTAGGGGAAGGAAGTGATAAGGGTAGAGGAAGGAAAGCAGAGGGGGAGGGTGAAGTTATTTTTAGTACACAAAAATGACCTAGGTAAAAAAATAACCAAGGTAAAAAAACATAGTGCCGCAATGGCGAACTCGTGGATGTAAAGTGTGTTTTAGTGGGTAAACATGTGTAAATGTTCACAGTTTCAGTTATTGCTATTGTGATAGCCTGTGTAGCCTGTAAAACCATGTGACCGATGACGTGATCATCATGACACCACCACTAAGTGATTCATGGGGAACCAATACCATGTCTGTCAACGTTTGAGCTGCCCACCATTAGAAATGAGGGAGATACCGGCATGTACTAAAAATATTTGACCATATATACACCAGGTATCCCAGACCTCCTATATTTCCTATATATCCTATAATTTGTATAGGATCCTATAAAGAGCCTATATTTCAAGAAATCCTCCTATATTTCCTATAAATAGGATGTATGCTGAGTGATACATTTATATTTTGCACTTTTTGGCATTTTTGTTGTGAATTAACAAAAGCAAAATTCTTTCCTATCAAAAAAACAAAAACAGGTTTGATCAAACACATTAAAAGTTCACATGTTTTAAAAATTGTGTGTTTATTGTTTACTATTTATTGTTTGAAAGCTAGTTTAGCTCCTATAAAGTGCCTATATTTTGGGAAAAAATCCTATATTTTCCTATATTTAGAACTTGCACAGCCTATATTTCCTATCAAATTTGTCCAAAAAGTGGCTGGGATGTATGATACACTTTAAATGCTACAATGCCTTTGGGAGGCAGTACCCATTGAAGTTCCTCCAGAAAAGGTTAGCAAATTCCTTGGATAAAAGTAGCATCAAATTCAGGTCAGGGCCCAGGTGAAGCAAATGGCAGGGTACATTTGAGTGCATGCATATATGAGAGAATGTGGTTCAATGTCTACATTTTTGGTCATTATTGAGTTACAAAATAATGCAAAATCAATGCCAAGAAGTACTGTTGTAAATATTTTTAAATATATTTTTACCTTGAGAAATAAAGTTTATTAATAACTGAGTGCAAATCTGTACTGTACATATACATTGTATATAATTTTATATGTTGTTTGGGTATTTGTACTTAGTTGTTTGGGGCAGGAGGGGAGGAAGGAAGAGGGAAGACAAATATAAAACTTGTGGTGCTCAATTGTGGGTAGGAGGAAGGAAAGGGGAGATGGAGAATAGAGCAAGGGTAGAATATGTGGGTACTTTTGTGGGCAGAGGGAGGTGACAGGGTAAAAGTGAAGGTAAACAAAAAGTGTAAGGAAAATTTAAAATAAAATGAAAATGAATAAATAAATTTAGTATAATTTCATCAGTGAATATAGAGATTCCCATGCTCTGATTGGTTGATAATTATGTCATATGTCGCTATATTCACCTCCAGAGCGCCTGGAGGTGAATATAACATCCAAGGCATTTACCAAAATAGCCGCTCGCATATTTACTAATGTTTCTCATGAAGAACTAAATAATATGAAAGAAAAAGCTTTTCCGGAACCCACTAAAGAAGCAACTAAATAAGTATGGCTAAAGTTGAAGCCATAAGCCGTCACAAACAAAGTTTACTTACGAGTTTTGGGTTGAGTTTATTCGGTCCTCATGAATCACAAACTTTCACAACTGAAATAACGTCTACTTAGAGCAATAAATAACACAACAAGACTTTGGAACTGTTCGACTTAAAAAGAGTGTACTTACTTGAGTTATTTTCCTCGTGGTTCTTGATAGAAAAACAATAAGTTCTAGTTTTCATTCAGGGAGCCGGTTGCTGTTATGCTCTTCTCTCGCCGCTCTCGGTGTGTTTTCAAGTTTTATCTCATACCGAAATCATTTGTCTCTTGATTTACCATTGTCTTTGATTCTGTGATGGCTATAATCCACAAAACTACAAACTGTAGTTTGTAATTTTCAGCAAATTTGTCCTTTGAAGTGAACTCATGAAAGTGGTTCCTTTCAATAAATTTGCACTCGCTGTGGCAGATTTTCAGTCAGCCGAGTTTGCCCACTTCCACTCATTTTCGCTGCATTACCTCTCTTTGTAACACGGTTCGGGGTCTTAAAAGTGAGGACTGCTGCTTCAACTTGAATTCTAGTGTGCATTTGGACGTTTTTTTTTTGGTATTTCTCTGTCTTTAATAGCAAATCCATTCTTGTAGTCCCAGCAAGTCTCGTGTCAAGTCGGTTTGTGCAGTGAACTGTAGCGGCATGTGATTATGCAAATGTTGTCACAAAACTATCCTGTCACGCGCTTGTAAAACTTATAAAAGTGTCGGAAGTCAGACTAATAATGTCTAGTGTTAATTTCTCTGATATTCACTGATGAAATTATACTAAAACAATTATTCACTTCTGTCAGTCTCGGTGACTATTTAAGAAATAGAAAACATTTCCCGTGTTTCTATAGAGTTATAGAAACACGAGTGGGAGTTTGGGAGAACGAGAAATGGCAGTGGGAACACGAGCCCGAAGGGCGAGTGTTTCCACAGCTATTTCGAGTTCTTCTAAACTTCCACAAGTGTTTCTATAACTCTATAGAAACAAGAGGAAAATGTTTTCTATTTCCTTTATAAAATAAACGAATAAAAGCACGGAAACGCTCGCTTAATTTGATAATCAAAAGGTAAATTCTCACAACTAGCTCAAGCGCGCGCTCAACTGTCTATGTTTCTATAGAGTTATAGAAACACGGCTTACAGCCAATCAGAGCGCGCTTACTATCGAAACTATTTTATAATGGTGAATATTTACCTCAACTTCGTCTCACTTCGACTTCAGTGAAAAATTGTTAAATATAAATGTAGAATAATGAGGAAAAGTATATATAAAAATAAATATGAAAAAGAAGATGTAATATATAGGAAATGTATTGAGAAATGGCTAACGAATGAAAAACTAGAATAAATAAGAGGAAGGAGGGAAACTGATTGATATGGAAATACAAAATGTATAATGGCAAAAATATATATTACAATTAATGAAAAAGCACAAATAGTATAAATAGGAGTAAGGAGAAACTGAGTGGAGAAAAAAGAGGGTGTGTTTAGGAATAAATATATACCTTATTGTAACTAATTTTCGCGGTTACTTAATTTCGCGAAAAATTAGGCGGCAGATTTCGCGAGACTTTATTTTCGCGATTTCGCAAAAAAGTTGAGTTAAAGGGAACTAAATTTCGCGAAAATGAAGATCCACATTTTAATATTTTCACTGCTTTATGTTACATTTCAATTTAAAAATCGCCTACCCTTAACGAAACGAAACTAACATCATGTTTAAGGAACTTCTAGATGAAGACAGCGATAGCGATCCTGAGCTGGCAGTTGACGAAGAAGATGAAGAGAGTGTCGTTTCTTAGCTGATACCATGCTGATTTTTCGGACTCTGGACTCTTAGACATGTTTTAGTTTATGCATACTCGTGTAAATGTTTGTTAAAGTTGATAAAAGATAAAAGGATTTTACCGAAAGGCATTAAATTTTGCGCCGTTAATTTTTGCGGTATCTTTTATTCGCGGGACTTTAAGTTCGTGATTTTTTTTAAATCACGAAAATCGCGAAATTTAAGTCCCGCGAAAATTAGTTACAATAAGGTAGATAAAAAATATGATATAAAAAATTATAAAATTAATACATGAACAATAAAGTGATGGATAAATATGTAAAAAAAAAGAATGAAAGTTATATGTAGTAATGGTATGAGGACTCGGTTGTATGGGACGAGAGGTAAGGCAAGGAAGAGGGAAAACAAATCTAGAGGCAGAGAAGGGGAATGTAAAACAAATTGAAAGGGGAGGATAAAGAAAAGAAAAAATATAACAAACGAGTAAAATATTATATAATGTATAAAAAAATAGTAGAACGAAAATAAAAGGATGTACAAAGACGAAAAATGCACCTATATATACATACATGTATATATACATATACAGCAATTTTCATAAATTCTGACTCCCCCCCTCCCCCCCCCCCCCCCCCCCCAACTATATTGGGTGCATTGTGGGTAAATGACTGCCGATCAAGCGTCAGCAAAAGTATCAGTTTACGAGATTTAGAGATATCAGACCGGTAGCCAGACCAAATGGTTAACCAAGGCATTTTCTAAATTGGATTTTAACAGATTTCCTATTTTAGATAATACATATATTTATTTTCTAACACAAACTCTAAAAATGTGCAATAACGAAACACGAAGAGAAATTTTAACCGGAGCAACTGCCTCAAGTTACGCCACACGAACAGCTGGTTGTAATGGAACCTGAACCAACTGTATTATAATTAAATGAATAGTGTAAAAAAATAAAGAAAACTATTAGAGAACCTTTGTTGTCGTTGCAAGAAATAGCATGGAAGATAAATACAGAATGCAACTGGCTCAGAGCCGGTATTACTAGTCTACCTACTATTTCAAGAACACTTTGGCCTATTTCCATGGTTTCGATTTGAATTTATAAATGTCATGCAAAACATACAAATTTTCATTTTTAAAATAAATTATATTAAACAACAAATTTTACTTATTTTAGATAGCAGTATTCTATTAACTGATCTGCATTATTTGTAGTCTCACGCATCCAGTGCAAAGAAATAAAGCATCAGTCAATGCACGGAGGGTTTAGCACTGAAACCATGCTGTGTTTACAAAAATAATAGTCCTGGACAGATGTAGTCTTGTGGGCTTTAAAAGTGAACAAGTTGCACCGTAATTTTATCAAACGTCTCGCATCTCTGAATGTCACATGCTGGAAAAGAAGGGAAATAGTCGAATATAGAGCACAGACTTACAGGCTAGACAGCTGCAATTTATTGACGAATCAGAATTTAAATATGTCCGTGCATATAAACATTTATCGTTTGCTAGCTCCGAAGCTTTGTGGAGCACATAAATGATAGGATTCTTTTCAAAACAAACAGAATGATATGTGGACATTGTTATTTTAACCTGGCATGTATACCATTTTCTGTCAAATATATCTTCATTTATTAAAGTGGAGATCTCAAAGCCATCAAGCAAATATGAATACTACTAATTTTAAGCCGGCAGTTAGTAGAGAGTAAATATCTGCCGAGAACTGATATATGCAACTCGCAAATTTCATTCGTTAAAATCGTAAACCCAAGAGTGGTTATCTTTCTCTTTCTGCTATTCCAATGTGCGTGACATCTGCTCATGGGAACTCTAATTAACGTTCTTAAAAAATGATTTTGCACGCAACATCATTGTGTTATATCAGTGCTAAGCTTTGAGAACTGTTTCTTGTTAAACCAAATCCCTGAAGTATCCTTGAAAAGTAGGTAGACTATACCTGTACTGTGCCAGTAGTATTCTGTATTTATCGTCCATATTATTACTTGCAACGACAACAATGGATTCTCTAAGATTTGTTCCATTAGTAGTGTTGGTTCCTGGACTCCACATTCAACAACGCGTTAGGAAATAAATAAATTTATTATCTAACATAGAAAATACTTCAGTTAAAATCTAATATAGAAAAATGTCTTGGTTAACCATTTGGTCTGGCTACCGGTTTGATATCTGTACATCTCGTAAACTGGTACTTTTGCAGACGCTCAATCGGCAGTCATTTACCTACAATGTACCCGATATAGTTGGGGGGTCAGAATTTATGAAAATTGCTGTATATACATGTACATCTACGCTGTTTTCAGAAAAGGGGGTGTTAGGTTCTAGGGCTCCTTTTGTGGAAACAGCGTAGATCTTGTGTGCCTTTAGCTTTAAAAGCCAGTAACTCGTGTTTTTGCCATTTTCTTGAAACGGCAAATGACAGTTTAAGACTTTTCTGGCCTTTCTATCCCATAATTTACTTGTGTTAGATCTATCCCATAATTTCTATATTTGAGAGGTAGAGGTTAGGGTTAGGTTAGAAAAAGGCCATTTTCTGGTATTGTTACTCAAAATACAGCAAAATTCCATGAGTAAACTTAATCTACAGGAAGAGACCGTTGTCTTGCCGTGTAGTGCATCGAAATCCATTGAAGGCTCGAGAAATGGCGCCACTTTGAAATTTAGGTTACACAAGTAAATCAATGTGTACCTGTTGGCTTTAAATGCCAGAAACCCACTTTTCCATGTTTTCATCCCAAAAATGCACTTTATTTCTCAGACCTAGTGGAAAATGTACATCTTTCACTAAGCAAATCGTTGCGCCATACGTCAGGCAAAGTTGTTTTTTCGCGAATTTTTTTGAACTACTCCTCCCTTCCCCACACCCCCCCCCCCCCCCCCCCATAAAATACCTAGAGATCAATTATTGGAAAGAAAGGCCAGAAAAGTCGTAAACTGTCATTTGCGCTTACGAGAAAACGGCAGAAACACGAGTTACTGGCTTTTAAAGCCAAAGGCACACAAGATCTACGCTGTTTTCAGAAAAGGGGGTGTTAGGTTCTAGGGCTCCTTTTGTGGAAACAGCGTAGACATGTATATATACATATATATACAGCGAATTGCAAAAATTCTGTCAAACCCAACTATATCAATATATCAGGAAGGATTACCGACTACTCTAACCCGTTGACCCGCACACAAGACTGACGTAATAATGGCTACCAGTTAGGTTTGGAGGAAGTTACCAAAAGAAATAGTTCCTACTTTAGTGTTTCCGAGATACCTAAATTTTGTTCACCTGTTTAAGTCGTATTAATTGGAACATCACCACCTCACAGTTATGAGTGCATAATTTCAATTGTCACGATCTTAATGCATGGCCACTTGAAGCGCAATGGCTTTGGCCAGATTTTCACTTCATCATTGAGAAGGTACTTTATTATATTTATACCGGATGACTTCAAGCCATTTCTACTAAAAACCAGTTCAATCCGGCCAAGACTTTAAACTTCAAATTGAGATATTTTGTTGAAGGTTGCATCACAGCAATCGGAAGTTCAATATCGTGGGCTAAAGCAGTGAAAGACAAGTTTTATTAGTCTTTTGGTTGACCCTCACAGTTCAGCAGAGCAGTAGCAGAGTATACCAAAAATATACAAATGTATATGTAAGGCTAACTATGAGAAAGGTAAGCGTTGTCCTAGGTAATAAATAATTTAGTCTTTACAATTTCGGCTGCAGTTCTGATATTTTATAAAACTTCCATTTTACTATTATAAATTAATACAGTTTATAAATAAGAAAACTCGCTAACTACGTTGCATGCTTCATTTTATCAGCATGTTCAAATTCATTCAGATTTGTCATGGTTTTTTTTTCGGCTGTCCGGTGAATGATGACAAATGCAGTAATTACATTGAGGGAGTAGAATTTTAGAGTTTTCCTCAGTTATTTTCAAATGCAAAAATAAAAGAAGTGGGCAGGAACAAACAAAACACAATCGAAGCAAAACTCGGTAAAACGATATATCATCTGCTCTTTTATTTCTATTAATTTGACTTCGTTGAACTTCTATAGCAACTACAGAATCATTAACTTCCCCAAATTCATAAACTATCACCACTGATATTTCTATCTCTCATCGTGATCAAGTGACAAAAGTAATCGGTGCTATTGAACGGGTGACTGATTTGAAATACACGTGAGGAATTTGAAAATGCACTGATGAAATGTACAATTTTTCACAATTAGAAAGCTCTGAGGAGTAAAAGCTAGGAGTGATGTTGAATCAAGTTTCAACCAAGCTACGTTCCCAAACTTATTCACGAAACGAAATGAAATTTCACATGGTGTTCTATATACGCTGAACTCACAAACGAGATCATTGTCAAAGTTTTTATTTAAATGCAATGCAACCTTCAACGAAGTATCTCAATTTGAAGTTTAAAGTCTTTGCTGGATTGAGCTGTTTTTTAGTGGGAACGGCATGAAGTCATCTGGTATAAATATAAGTACCTTCTTGATGATGAAGTGGAAAAACTTGGTTTTAATCTGGCCGAAGCCATTGCTCTTCAACTGGCCATGCATAGATCGTGACAATTGAAATTACGCGCTCATAACTGTGAGGTGGATGATGTTCCAATTAATATGACTTAAACAGGTGAACAAAGTTTAGGTATCTCGGAAATACTAAAGTAGGAACAATTTCTTTTGGTAACTTCCTCTAAAACCCTCAGATGCATGCTAAAGGTAGCTATTATTGCGTTGTGTGCGGGTCAACAGGTTAGAGTAGTCGAGTGACAAGTTTTTATCCTTCCCACAATGCACCCAATATATTGATATAGTGATATAGTTGGGTTTGACATAATTTTTGCAATTCGATGTAGATACATATAAATACATCTATATAATATATGTACACATATTCACACACATACATATATATATATATATATATATATATATATATATACAGTCGTTGCCGTTAATGTTGTCCTAGACATATCCACATATTGATTTATAGCCTTTGTTCAGTTCGCACCTTTTACATAAAGAACGGTAATCAGCCGTGAACGCACCCTTTGTATTTGGTCACAAAGAGCCACGGTGGTCTAATGGTTAACGCTCTTGCTTACCAGTTCAAAGCCCCGAGTTCAAGTCTCAGTATCGGCATCGTATTTTTTTTTTTTCTTGTTTTTCCCCCCTTGTCTTTTTGTTTTATTTACATATGTTTCTCTTTTTTGATATTGGATAAGAACGGACAATGTAGCTAAAATAATACTGTCAACATGAAACGGTCTCAAATTTTCCCAGACTTTCGAAGTAGATAATTATACCAGCACTGACTGAGTACGCCCAAATTACGCTATTTTCGTTTAGAACGGTATAGTGATTCTGTTGATGGTTGTGGGTTTGAATAAGCGTAATTTGTTTTTCTTACACTGTGCCGGGTTGACATGTATATACCAGAAACAGTTTTGAAAATACTAGATACCCACTGATTCAAAGTATTATATCTTTGTTTAGAAGTAGGAAGCGATTTTAGCAAGTGTTATGAATTTCATTCGTACAGATTTTCTGAACTTAGGCAGACTGAGCGCGCGACCTCATTCTTTTTTCCGAGATTTTGAAAACATCGGCCGCGAGAAACGGAGAGGACAGTTTTGAAAATATCCGGCAGTCCAAAAATTAGCCAGAATTCTCTTTGAAACCCATAGTAATGCTTGCATAAGTTGACGAAGCTTTTTTCTTTGTGAGGGAAAAGAACTCACATGGAATTATAGCCGTGTACTCGGCGTAAGGTTTACGAGTGTTTGACAAACGATAACAAACTTTTGAAGCTACGCCATGGACGATGTCGATGATCAAAATACTACATTCCCTGCGGTAGTCGAAGCTTTTGCAAAAGAAATGTTCGAACATCCCTTAATAAAATAGATGTGGATGATAGGTGTCCTAGGCATTTCAAAGGTTAAAAAGAACTCCGTTCTTGTTGTCACGTTTGAAATAAAAGCTTTTAAGGGAATGCAGTCAGAAAAAAATGGGAAAAAGAAATGAAAAAAATCTTCGCAGTAACAAAAATGTCGATTCTGAGACTTGAATTCGGGGCTTCGAACTGGTAAGCAAGAGTGTTAACCATTAGACCACCGTGGCTCTTTGTGACCAAATACAAAGGGCGCGTTCACGGCTGATTACCGTTCTTTATGTAAAAGGTGCGAACTGAACAAAGGCTATAAATCAATATGTGGATATGTCTAGGACAACATTAACGGCAACGACTGTATATATATATATATATATATATATAGATTGTGGGTTGCAGATAGATTAAAGGCAAGACATCACTTTAGCTGTTACTCCGAGTTTCACGCTTACGCGATCATCAGACAGACTTTAATGAAGAATAAACCTTACTTTAACCTACATATATATACAAGCGGCGCTATTGTTCTAGTTATCTATTGTTGTATAAATCGGTCTATAGTTCTACGGGCTTATTGTTGTTATGTTATTCGGCTTTTGGTGTTCATTAAGTAATACTTGTTCTCGTGGCGGCATTTTGAAATTAGTTCCGATCTTTTGTTGAGGAGGCTGGCTTTGTCGGCTTTAATGATGTGAAGTTTTTCCGCTAGACAGAGATTGCATCTTTTGGAAATGTTGTTGTATGGGCTTGCTGAGGTGATGATTGACCAGTTGATTGCGTAGTTTTTCTTGTTGTCCTTGAGTTTCCAGATGTGTTTTGAGAGCTCAGTGCTGTTGCCGTATTTTCTGTTTCGGAATGATAGCTTGTGTTGCGTGTGTCGTTGCTTGAATGTACCCTATGTCAGTCCAATGTAGTTCTTTCCTGTTTTATCTTCATCTGTAGTTACGCGTGCATTGTAGACTAGGCTGGTTGAAAGGCAGTTGTTGTCGAGTTGGCATTGTTCTTTTTTTCTGCAGTTGCATCCGCTCTGGGGGGAGGTAATGTTGTCGCTGGTTATTTTCTTGTTGTGCTTGTTAATTATGGTTGCTATGTTTTCCGTGCAGCCGTAACCGACTTTTACGTTGTTCTTGTTGAAGATACAGTGGAACTTGTGTTTTTGAGGGAAGTGTTTCTGGATAAGGTTTAGGAAAGTTTTGCCGACATTGGTTTGGACGTTCTTGCTGTATGGAGGGTTAAACCAGATTATATTCCTTTTTCAGTTCTTTCTTGCGGGTGTAGGTATGTTTCGGCTGGCGTATGTAAGGTTTTCGGTGAATCCGCTGGATTTTAGGGCTTTTTCGTAGAGTGGCTTGGCTTTGTCAAATGTTTCTTTGTTGCACGAGATGTCTGAAATC
Source organism: Actinernus sp. WN-2022 (assembly GCA_030867875.1). Taxonomy (NCBI): domain Eukaryota; kingdom Metazoa; phylum Cnidaria; class Anthozoa; order Actiniaria; family Actinernidae; genus Actinernus; species Actinernus sp. WN-2022. The sequence goes on from JAOWCC010001589.1 coordinate 134,355,725, forward strand.
CTACGGTTGATGGCTGCGGGTAGCTGTCTAATTATGGTAGGTGGGTGGTTGGATTTCGTGTTGATGTAAAGCGGCTCGTCGTTTGGATTTCTGTAGGGGCAGTATGATCCGTTCGTCAGGTTAAATGTGACGTCAAGGTAGTTTACTACTTTCAGGTTGGTTTGTATTGTAATCTTCAGGCCGTGTTCTTTGAAGCGTCTCGTTATGTCCTTTATTCTTTCTGCCTGTGGACCTGTGGTGTTCTTGAAGATTGCGAGTCCGTCGTCCCTGTATAGTCCTATGTTGTCCTTTCCGTACTTGTCGCATAGATTGTTCAGAATAAATAGTCCAACTAGCTCACATACTTCTGCTCCGTCATAGCTTCCCATGGTAACGTCAAACATGCTGTCGTTGTCTTTTTTTTTACCCAGGCGGTGCCGTTATCAAACAGGAGGGATTTTCTAGAGTGCATAATTATGTTGATGTCTTGGTTGGTAATGTTAGTGTATTTCTTGGCGAAGTGGATTGCATTGGTTAGTAGTTCTTCAGATATGGATGGGTAGAAGCTTTCGATGTCAAATATGGCGAAGGTGTGTTGTTGCTTGTTAGGTGTGTTTGTGAACCAGTTGATTGCGGATGATGAGTTTTTCCATTGATTAAGTGCTGTTTTATTTCTTACGTCGGTGTTTATTTTCTCGAGAATCTGCTTGCTGACGCGTCCTATTTCGCTCTTGGCTGGATTGATTAATCTGCAGGTCAGGTTGTTTAAGAAATTGTCTTTGTGGTCCTTTAATGATATGAAGGCTTGTCGTTCTGCTAGGCGTTCTGTTCTGTCTTGGATGTCAAGTTCGGTTGCTATGTTCTTTGCTTCTTGGTTGATGGTGTTGATGGCGTCCTGGTTTGCTTTCTTGTAGGTTGCTGTTATGCTGTTATGTAGAAGTTTATCGTGCTGGACCTTGTCGAGTTCGTAGAGGTTTGTTGTTTTGTCGGCAGGGATGAAGGCTTTCGTCAAGCTTTTTATCCTATTTATGTCCTTGCTTAGTTGGTTCTGGAACTCGTCGTGAGTTTTTCTGAATTGTATGTTCTTTACCATATCTAGTAGATCTACTTCGAACTTGTCCATGTCTTCATTTTGTGGCGGGCATTTTCTAGATTTGAATCCGAATTTGTTGTCAGTTCTCTGGTCTTTTTCATCGGTGTTTTTTTCGTAGAAGAAGGCTTTCCATCTCATTCATTTGATTACGCTTTCGATTTTTTCTATTAGGCTTTTCAGGTAGGTGTTTCTTGGAGGTATAGGTATATTCTTCATAGAGTAGTTGAATCTTATCTGTTCCATCTTTGGTTGTTGTAGTTTCGACTAAAGTGCTCGACTGTGTTGTGCTCGACTGTGTTGTGCACATACACAAACATGCATATAGGATAAAAAAAAAAGAAGAATAAAGTAAAATAGAAATGATCATGAGGGGGGGGGGGGAGTGGGTGGAGTGGAGTGGGTGGATAGCCTGTGGTAGGAGAATAGGGGGAACTGGGGAGGATTGGAGAGAATATCGAGAAGTGATTGATAGGATAATAACAAGCTAGGCTGTGCATGAAAGAATGTAAGGTCGGTGGCATGGGCTGAACCATGTTTTCCAAAAATAATTTGCACCAAGATCTTGAGACGAACTAAGGAATAATGGTATTGAATGGAGGTACATGTACACTGGGCTACAATAAGAGGTTAAAGCTTGCCAGCGCCAGCAATTGGTGTAGAATAAAAAAAGGAATATATGTGAGCAATGGGACTGTGGGAAAATTTAGAAAAATATTTGAAACACATTGCGGAGAAGAGAGGGGTTTGGGGGATAAAATGGGGGAATTTTGTGAGCTGCTAGTCCAGGTAAATGGCTAGAAAGATAGGTACAGCTGGGATAATAAAGGAGGGAATGATAAGCTAGGGGCCAGCAACTGGTGTAGCCTAAGAAACCGAGGGTAAAGGAAAATGTGTGAGTGATGTGGCTGTGGGACAATTTTTGAAAAATATTTAAAACATGCTGTGGAGAAAAGAGGGATTTTTTGGGTGATTTTTTTTTAAAGATGGGCTCTTTATTTTACCAAAGATCCTCTTCGCACTTCACAAGGAATGCTGACCTTGAAGGCTTTCCGCTTGTCAAATGAGATGATGCAGCTGTATAAGGATGGGGAATTCACCTCAGAGAAGTAAGTACATGTAACACTAAGGATCTTAAAATTGAAAGGCCTGTTTTCAACCAGTGCATAATGCATTGTAACCTTTCAAGAATTTCCTAAGATCATCAACCAAACATATTTGAAGTTGCAGATAGCAGTTGGCATGTTGGAATAACAACAATCTCTTCTGAAGAATTTTTGTTTCAACTTCAAGTACAAGCAGTTATAAACCTTCTTAGCCCCCCCCCCCTAAAATGTCATCTTAGTTTGGGGTACGGCCTATACACAGGTGCAGCCTACCACCTATAAGCCACACCCGATGTACATGTATAAAGCTCCCCACTTTAGGTTTGCGATCTTACCTTGAGATCAAATTGAAAACTTTAAGGAACTATACCACTTATAAGCTGCACCCCAACTTTAGTGAACTTAAAGAAACATTTTACTTTAGTTGTGGTTACACTACAGCTTTAGAAGTACATTAATTTTACACTTGTATCATAAAATTTATGATAATTATATAATGATATACATGTACATGTACCATTTAATGATATGAGAAAAAAACTTAGTCAAAAGAGAATGACTGAACATGGTTTAGAATGGCTTGGATATCACAGATGTTTGTTCAGATTTCATCCTATGTATTAATGCACTCACTACTTATAAAGGATGCTGCCTTATGTTTTCAAGAAGTGCTAAAATAGATTCTCCAAGATTGCATGTGAACTGAATTCTCTCACCCATTGCCTAACCCCTCCCCCTTGGGGATTTTTGAAGACATGATATTTCTCTTTGGATGAAAGGAAAACAGAAATGAGTTCCTTATCCGAAAGACTGTTGGTATCCCTGTGGATACATTCCATATATGGACAGTGTAGTTTTGGCGGGAACTGGAGTATATAAGGATATGTCAGTTGTAGTTATGTATTCGTGGTCCTGACTGCAACATTTATAGACGTTTCTTTCCACCATTAACTTTATTTATGTCCGTTTTTGCTGACCATGTTACAGAGTTGTGGTAGTTTTCAGACTTTTACCTCCCAGAAGTCAGTACTCCTGCATTGGGCTGGGGAATACGTTTCCACTTAGTTTTTACCAGTGACATATACTGTGGATTTTTTTGTGTTTTTTTGTATCCGGCAGAGTACACTAGGCTGCACAGTGTGTAGTTGCATCTTATGTTACATAAAGTGTGTAGATTGATGTAAACCATACATGTAAACATGTAGTACATGTACAATAAATTGTGTATGCGGTTAACTGTCAGGACTGCCTCCCGCATATATGTGTCTGTTATCAGTTAATGGAGGAGAAGGAAGTGCCATTTTAAACCTTAGTCCCATAGTATTCCAAAGCAGGATGTCTGCACTTGATCCGTTAGTGGGTGTGGCCATACAGCAACATTCTTTTCTCAAACCGAAAACCACAGGGTACCTGAGTTTAATATTTTTTCAATTTTACGTCCTTATCCGAGAAGACGTGAAGGTAAAACCTTTTGCAGTTCGAGAACAAGATTGTTTCACAAAGGCAGCACCTTCTACTCAGTTATTTTAAGACCCTGAATGTTGGCCCGGCCGGGGTTTGAACCTGCGACCTCCTGCACGACAGACCAAAGCTTAACCACTGAGCTAACCGGGAGGTGGTTACCGTAGCAAGGATGAAAAGCCTCTAATATTTTAAACCTCAAAAGCAAGAAAAGGCAATCATCAGAAGACATTGTTAAAGGAAATCTCGGCTGAAAAACAATGTTTGCTCAGACTCAAATGATTGTTATATGTATGCCTAAGTCTGTTTCTGTGTTTGTCTCCAGTAAATTGTACACTAGATGTCATTTATGCACCAATTTTCCTGTCGATAAAACTCATATAAATTTTCTGCGTGCAGCTATCTTGGATTTTATGATGTCGCAGTGTTGCCCCTATTGTCAGAAAACAATAGCTATTTTGTTGTGTAACAATAGGAGCAACACTGTGACGTCATGAGATCCAAGATGGTGGCGCACAGAAAATTCAAATGAGTTTTATCGACAGGAATGGAATATCGGTGCATAAATGACATCAAGTGTACAATTTACTGGAGACAAACACAACAGCAGACTTACATGTAGGCATGCATAACAAATACCTGAGAACAAACATTGTTTTTCAGCCGAGGTTCCCTTTAAGATGCATAATTCATTACCCCAGAACAAAACAGAGAAAACCGTTACAATTAATAATGTTGGAGAAAAGTTTTGAAAAAACAAAGGAAGCACTCGGATTAGACAATCCCAGATCAATGACAAGGACAGACTTGATGACATTTGTTCAAATGTGCCAAGTTCATTTACCAGAAACAAATGTGGATAACACAGGTGGTGTTAGAAAACTTCACCAACGAATCCCAGCTCTTGAAACGTCAAACCCCATCTAAAGATCCAGAGCCAGGCACTAGTTCTGTAAAAAGACGTAGGTTGTCAGAGCCGACTACAACAACAACACTGCTGTTGCCCGCAGATGGATTCCTTTTTTGTGACAAAAATTGGATTAGAAAGCTAGGAAAGGAAGAGCAGCTAGTAAAATGTGTAACTAAAACAGCTGAGCAATCTATCAAGACAGCAGCAGAAACGAAGCAGGATGACACCATGTTCCTTAAGGTCCAGGGAATCTATTTTGTTGATAGAGAAGCTCACTACCATGCTTCGTATCACAAGAGCTACACTCAATCTAGGCTCTAAGGATAAGGAAGATGCAGAGTCTGAGGAACAGGGAGCCTTAGAAGCAGCCCATAAGGCTGCTTTCGAACATCTTTGTGATTATGTCAACAAACCTATCATCACAGGATTTAATGTTGAGATAATGTCAATGCTTTGAGAGTGGTACCTTAACTTTATGCTTGAAAGTAGTCCTGAATTTTTTTAATGCCAATTACAAAAGTGACAAGTTAGAGTCCAAGTTGGTGAAATGATGTGGAGCATCAATACAGTTTTGGCAACCAAATTACAGGGGTGAACTTGTTTCTGCATCAGGCCTGAAGAAGGGCAAAGCAGTTGATGTAGCATTTGAAATGGCAGCATCTGAAGCCAAAAGGCTGGAGGTTCTCCGCAGAGCAATTCAGATTGCGCTTATTGAATCTGAACAAATGCCATGGCCCCCATCTTCAGACTTTCTCACAAGTAATACACTGACTTACACCCACCGCCATGCCTGCAACAATTCATAAGCTATTTAATATCCGCAAAGAAAGATTCCTCTGAGAAGAAACACAGACTAGTATCATCATTTGCATGGGATCTCTGCAACGCTGTTATAAATGGGTAGTGGACAATACCAAAGCATCATCTTCTTGGCATGGCATTGAGGTACATAACAGGCAGTGCTGAGATTGTCACACTTATCAATTGCTTTGGGCATTGTGTTTCATACTCCAGGATCCTTGAGCTAGAAACCGCCATATGCAAGGCTATCGATGAGAGGGATGGCGTAATACCATGTACAATCAATTCAAATGCAAATATTGTCACCCATTTGTGCTGGGACAATTTTGATCTGAGGGAAGAAACCCCTTCTGGTGCTGGGACAACACACAGCTTATACACACAAATTATGCAGGAGGCCATGGATGAAAGGCAAGGTGACAACGTTACAACTGATGCTGCAGCCCCTCAGCTCCCTAAAACAAAAAGTCATTCCATTCAGTCCATTCTGGATGACACTGAACCATGCTTTGCCAAGGATAAGGCGAAACCAAAGCTAATAGTATCATCCAAGACAAAAGTACATGAAAGCCAGGCCGAAAGTAAGGCAGGATTGTCGGACATGTTATGGACTATATGCTGGTCAGCTGTGCTTAGACACACTGCTCAGATAGTTCCACCATCAGATAGTTTGGTATCTTTGACTGAAACTAGAATGGATTCGTCACATCAACAGTCCACCGTAGACTGTCTTTGCATCAGTTACCGAAAATGTGACTGTTCAACATATTCTGAAAGTGTCTCAGCAAGCCTCAAGGGAAGTTCACCAGCAAGTAGCAGTAGCTAAGAAAGCGTTTGCACTTGTCTGGTAGAACCCTGATGTTATTGTTAGAATGGGCAGCTTCCACCCTACGTGCTCCTACATGGGTGCACTCGGCAAGAAAATGAGGTGTAGCGGTTTTGAAGAGGTTGGATCAGGGATTTGTGCAAGTGGTTCAATAGAACAAGTGATGACCGGTAAATACTACAACCGAGTGCTCCGTGTTCACAAGATTGTTTTAGAGGCTTTAGAGCGACTGTTGATGAAGGCCTTTGAGTCCATTCATGGGGATATTCTTGATGAAGAAGCAAAGGTCATGTTGGACTGTCTTGATGCTGACCCATGTAAAGAACATTATTTTGTCTGTGGCCATGGCAAGGGAGAGCTGCATAAAGTTGCTGAAGCTGTACTCCGATTTCAAAGAAAGTGTTCGACAGGGAAAACTTGGCAAAACAGCTCTGGATGAGCTACATGTACATACAAAATAATGTAGATAAAGTTTGGCTACTTCTACTCTTTCAAAGAGCAACCATAGCACCACACCTTGCAAGCCTTCAAAGGATGTGTGGCCTGTTCTTCAGCTATGATCATGTTAACTATGCCAGGTATTCTTCTGTGTACTTAAGGTTATCGTATACCTTCAGGGTACTGTTCCGGATAAAATTAAGTAGCGTCTCGAATATTCGTCGTATTTAGATAAATTATATCTCATTTTAAAGCTTATAAAATTGGCTACAACGATATACCTAAGGTTTGTAATTTTGATAAAAGTGCGATTTTTAAATAAACTTCTTTTCCGAACAAGCGAGTTGGTTTCCAAAAGCTCCAACTCCACGGCAATTTAATGAATTTAAGATCGGTTTGCTTTTCTGGACTCCCACAGTCCTTGTTTACGAAATTGTGTCGGCGATTGTGGAAATTCGAAGCCGTTCTGAAGATATTTTGGTCTTCGTGAAACTGCTAACGCACAATCCAAGTATAGTTGCGAGAATCACTCTCAGCGCCTCTCTTTTGAAAATTTAAAAAATCGCCGACACAATCTTTTAGCTGATATAATTACGAACAATCTGTGAAAATTTGAAGAAATTCGCACAAATTCGCGTCGAGTTGGAGCTTTTTTCAAACTATGTTTAGAACGAAAATAGAAAGTCAAGAAAACGCTCTGAAAAGTTTTAGCTGGCCGGCGTGACTGATTCTGGTGCCCCGCCTCTTTCACAGCAATCAAACACCTTCTATAAAAAGCAGCCAATGATGTTCAACCAGTGACTGGGAAATGTCACAGTCAAAACTGGCTTCCCACCAGCAGCATGAAAGCAACACAATCCGAAAGGTCTTCGCGCTCAGTTGAATTTCGCGTTTTCAATCACTCTTCATTATGGGCAAAACCAAGAATAAACCGGTCAAACGCCAGAATAAGGCAATTGAAACGGCAAAGGATAAACCAGCTAAAGACAAGAAGAAGGCAAAACCAAAGCACAATGAAAGCAGACCAAACGGACGCGGAAGACGAAAGAAAAGCATGAGGACAGATAAATTACCCGAAGAATCAGCTCGTGAATATATGCTCCGGAAAATGTCAGAGATTGGGCATGTTGTTGTAGAAATACTTAAGAGGAATCAAGTGGCCTATAAATGTACAACAAAATAGTTTAGCCACTGGTAATAAAATATATAATTTCGAACATTTCTTTGATTTGTTCCTCTTTCTTGAACTCCAAGGACCAGCTACTTGTTTTGAAGAAGACATCTACGGATAATTTTAGCGAATACGCTTCAAATTTACGATGACATATTTATGTGAGAAACGATTCGATACAACGCTGACAACAAGCCACAGTGTTCCCTGCTAGCAGAGGTCTCTCTCCGTCTTGGTAAAATGGACAGTAAACTACTCCCGCGCTTAGCTACGGTTGAATGCTCATGACGATTGATGTGGTGTATGAGCTGTCAATCAAAATATGTAACGCAATCTTCGGTAAAATGTTTCTTTTTGATATTTCTCCGTCTAGATAAAAGAAAATTCAACCATTTTTTTTTCTGTTGGATACTTAACACTCTAAACTTTGTTTTTACGTGAAAAATTTTTTTTTTGAGAAATTCGGCTCTGAAACTATACGATAACCTTAATAATCCTTCTCAATATACCTCAGTCGCATCCTGGAGCACAGGAACTGCTCAACAGCAATGGCTTTAGCGTTGGAAGATCAGAGGTACCGTCATCCCGAAATGCTGTTGACATCACCATAGAGCAAACAATCATTCGTCATGAAAAATCCCATGGTGGTATTGTGAAACTACTCTGCATATTATAGGTGGTGCAAGACAGTGGAAGCCCACAGAGTGTTTGTGCAAGAGCAGCTTGTTGAAAGAAAAACAAGCTTTCATTCACCAGTCAAGAAGCAAAACCTCAAGACTTTTGCAAGCCTATCCAAAACCGCAAAGATAACAGGCCAGTCAAAGAAGACAAAACAAATCACTGCTGAGAGGAATGTGTCTGACCAGCTTGTAATATTAGCGTTAGAGTACCAGATCAATTTGGAGAGTACTCAGCTTTCCACTGGAGACCATTCCTTGTGCACTGGCTTCTGCCAATGGCATTCCCCTAAAGATGGAGAAATCCAAATTGCTCCACTTTCTGGAAGGCAAAACACACTTGGTGCACAGACCTACCAAGGGGGTATTAACCTACATCATACATGTAGATGGCAATGCTCTTCTACAAGTGTTGGTGGCCCTTCCAAGCACTTTGGGGGTAGCTTGCAGAGAATGTGTTTAATCAGCTGCCTAAAGTACACCGAGTTGACTTTGTGACAGACTCCTATCACCCTATGTCAATCAAGGGGGTTGAAAGATATTGAAGGGGTTCCTCCAAGGCACAGCTGGTCAAAGGTCCCTTGACCAAAGTCCCACGAGACTGGAAGAAGTTCCTTTCCAGTAACGAAAACAAGCGACATTTATCATGCTTTCTACTAAATGAGTGGAAGAAGGACAAGTATGCCCCATAACTACTTGGGAGAAAGGTGGTTGTAGTCTGTGAGAAGAGATGTGTCAGTCTAACAAGCCTGAATGGCGAGAACACCATCTCACAAGAGGTAGAGGAACTTTGTTCAACTCAAGAAGAGGCAGACACTGCCACCATGCTGCAGACAACACACTTGATAAGTCTACCATCATAATCAGATCTCCTGACACTGATGTATTTGTACTTCTTCTAAGCTCTACACATGAACTGAAGCAGACGGTTCTCTTTGACACAGGAACGGCAGAAAATCAGTGACTTGTAGAGGTGAAGGGCTTTGTTGAAGATATTGGAGAAGAGATCAGTTTAACACTCCCCGGTCTGCATGCTTATACAGGATGTGATACTACCAGCGCCTTTGTACACAAAGGCAAGCATTTCGACTTTTCAAGACCTGGGGAGATCCATGGAAATTGACAATAACACCTATAAAGAACTAGAGCATTTCACCTGCTTAATGTGTGGGAATGCATTAACAACTAACAAACTCGCTGTGGTATGAGAAGTTCTTAGAGAGGTTTAGCGTGAAGCTAGGTATGGTGCTGAGAAGCTACAAAATAGTTGACATGAGCCTCCTTCCACCTTGCCATGCAAGTTTGAAGATTCATATACACAGAGCCAACTACCAAGCCTTGATATAGCACCAAGCAGATCAGCCAACTCCATTCGTTCCTGGACCACACGGACATGGCTGGGCCAGTAACGACAGTGGAGAACTCAAGCCGAAGTGGAACAATGGCAATCTAATGCCACAAGAGCTTGCAGATATTCTAACAGATACCTCATGCCCAAGTGTAGATGAAAAGTTTGGAAACCCTGCCAAGTTTGAAAACCTGATTGATGCTATTTTCGATGAATCGGAAGACTAGCTTCATGTACGTCACTGACCACGTTTTATTAAATCAGATAATCAGTGGCATGCCTAGTGTTGTAATCATGGACTTGCTGGTTGGCCATGAAGATATTTTGGAAGATCACAGGAAGGAAATGATTGTGATATGAATACATAAAATTAGCAGTAGCAAGAGTATTGACAGTATAAACATCTAGAATCTTAAATTGATTGGACAATGGGGCAGTGTGATCCAGACATCTCGCTTTTGCAATTATTCGCACTATATGTGTAGTAGGAGGTTGGGGGGGGGGGGGGGGGGTGGTGTTTGCTTTGACTGGTGCATTATGCAAAAAGTGCTTGAGTCAGTCAATCTCTCAAATAAAAATGCTGAGGTGTGAAGTTTTGGATTTGTTGACAATATAATTTGATGCGTGTCGCAACTTGTGAGACAAAATGATTGTGGCTCATTTTTGGAGATCTACTCGAAATAAAATCTGAAAAAGCCCACTTATAAGCCACACCCTGACTTTAGATGAAAATATTACCTCATAGTCAAAATGAAATCAAAAATACCCAGGCAGTCTGCATAAAGATTAGGAATGGAGTCCAACAGGCAACTCGGGAAGTCATCGATATAAACATGAAAAAGTAAGGGTCCCAAAGTGGACCCATGTGGTACTCCACACTTCACATCCCTACTGTCTGATAGCATTCACGAAACAGTGTTGATTA